>JARTUT010001333.1:0-464844 GCA_030674115.1 Micraspis discolor
GGCATCTTGAACACTACCTGATGCTTCAAACTTCCGAAGAAGCTCCCTCAAATAAACTCTCGATATAGGGCGATCGGGGTACCTCTCATTAAACAGTCGTTCCGCTGCATGGAAATTGTTTCTGCATTCACCAATTATTAAGATAGCTGCTACTTTATCGGCTACAGTACGTACCATTTTGCCTATGTAAACACTTAAACGTCTCGTTAAACAATAGCTTAGGTAAATTTTCAAGGTATAAACACTTTTGACAAGTAGAGAATTCAAACACGTCAACCTTTTTTGACAATTAGCCAGAGGCGTGCTTTAAAATCTTTATTAATTAAATGCGAAACTATAATTTTCGTATTTCTTCAATTTATCAATCAAAATCAGCCGAAACCCAAACAAAATTGGTATGACTGAATAGGTATTTTCAATACCTTTCAAACGAGCTGTCACTTGCCGTAGGGTCCCATTTAAAATTATTGGTCACAGTGGCCTTGTGACGTCATTTATGACTATTGCGTCACCTGTTATGGCCAGTTGAGAAGCCTACATCCGTTTATTTCCACCCTCCAAATTTCATTATTATAAGTATACCCGTTCAAAAGATACGAGGGGAGGGGACTTTTGACTAGCACTGTATTTTTAATAACAGGATGAACATTATTTTGGTTGATTTCAAGGGAGGGAATATGAGTTTGATCAAAACTGAGGGAAACCCTCAGTGCTTCTTTATATCTTGAATGGTTGAGGACCTTACTTGAAGGTAACATTAAAGTTACAAAGCTGATTATTTTATGTATTGAAGTTAAACTAATGGAGATTTCATTGCAAAAATTAAAGTCAAAATAGTTTTTTACATTTTTTCAGAATTTTTTACGTGATGAGGACAAAAGTTCTGAAATTTTCTAAGAATAATTATAACTCGAAAACCGTGAATAGTCATGGAACATACACGGGGTATTTCGGATACTTCATGACACGAGGAATCTATTTTTTCTAACGTCAATCTCCCGGCCACCTTGTATGTTGACAAGATGGAATATTGAGTCTTCTGATTTTTTTTTTATTAGTTGTCATCTGTTTTTTTGTAAAAATTTTGTAGTTTGAATCAAACATATATCTTCCCTGTAAAAAAAAATGTTTCTGCATAAGTCGAGTTTCTTTTTTCATTCAGAATACTATTCAAATGTTCCTTAATCCTCTTCTCGACATTCCTTCCTGTTTGTCCAATGTATACTTTCAACTTATATACTCCTGATTTATTGTTTCGATCTGATTTGTCTTCATAATTTTGATTAAATAACTTATTGTATTTTTCGAATTTCTTTTGTTTCTAAAAAATTTATTACTACTATTGATTTTTTATCTGTGTAGTTTACTATTACGTATAATCTGCTCTATATTTTTTTTTTTTTTTGAGTTTGTGGTATATTAATGATAAAGCTTGATTCAACAAGAATTTGTGCAATTATCGGTCCACAATGTTAGGTTTGTTACCATAATTAACAGACATTTGTTTTATAATATCGAGCTCACAGTCGAAATTCTGTTTCTTCGTAGGTTTTTCCATTAGAAAAAAAATATACTGGCTGTGCCATAACTCAACGTCAAGCGGTTACTGGGCTATATGCTAGGTTATACCAGTTCTAGCAAAATAAAAAAAAAATCTATGTCACTTGGTTAAGTGGTAATAGGTATATTATTTATAATTAATAATTAATAAGAATTAATTATAATATATATATTCTTTCAAACGTAATCCTAAATAACCATGCTATTGATTACAGTCACAAATTCATTGTTGGGTACAATTGTTTTATTATTATTTTTTAAATAACCATGCTATTGATTACAGTCACAAATTTATTGTTTGGTACAATTGTTTGATTTTTATTTATTTATTTTAAATAACCACGCTAATGATTATAGTCAAAAATCCATTGTTCGGTACAATTGTTTTATTTTTTATTTATTTTTCTTTATTTATGTTTAAAATTTTTTTATTTTTACTAGACTCGTATAATCTAGCATATCGCCCAGTAACCGCTTGACGTTGAGTTACGGGACACTCTGTATAAGGAAGACTTGATGTTTTTTCAGAGTTGTCTAATAACGAACTGGTCTGAAGAAGTCAAGAATTCGGCGAAACAATTGTCGCAATATGTAGTAGTGTTACAATATTTTTGCAACACAATAAGTATGTGGCGATTTAATTGAATAAGTTTTCTATTTTATCACCTTCAAATTAATACTTATTTTTAATTCATATGAATTAGTCAATTAGCTTGAAACGATCGAACCTACCAGCTATGTGAAATTCCGCATCAGTTGAAAAAATGATGATGTGTCTTGCTTGAGGTCTCCATCCAATTTGCTTCTTGCAAACAATCGCTTGCATAATTGCATCGAATCCTCCTTCTGGTAGGTCAAGATTACCAGACAGTGTGGCACTCTCGACGCTTTTGAAAACCTGTTGTAGTCTGACGTGAGAGGTAGGTGATTCTTGAATCCATAAGCACGTACACAACCCTTACAGGGATTGTTTTTTCTGAAAATTTGAGAAATAAAAATCATGTGAATAATGATGAGATAAAAAGAATGGTGATGAATCCAACAACGCAATTAACTTTTTAGATTTCGTAAGTAGAGATGGAAGTATATTCGATTTTCGTATCTACCGGAAAATCACAATATCAGATGCCATATTACTATATGAATCATTTTTTCAATTCTGATAATCATAAACTGGCAGCTCTAAAATCTATGATTTACAGAAGAGCATTTACCATACTTTCATAAAAATAACCAGCAGTCAGAAAGTGATATAATCAATAAAATTGTGGATATTAATATTTTTCCAATTGCCCTAGTTATTAAACTGAGAATACAAAAGAAAACTAAAAACCAATAATCTCCTCTATATCAACATAAATCCAGAATTGTTTTTCTCAATTTGATTTCAAAACAACATTTACATCACGCCCTAACCTAGAAAAAATATTATACAACTTGAAATCTAAACTACACCCCGCCAAAAATTCACGTGTTAATAAATTCAGTTGTAGAGATAACAATGCTGCATGGAAAACAAACAGAAACTTTGAGACTAGATTGAAAAAACACCTGAAATCAGACAAATAGTCCGCAGTTTATCATATCACGACTGAAAAGCATCATATGGATAACGCCAATTTTAAAATCCTTCGCAGATGCGAGAAAGGCTTGAAACTAAATTTGCTGAAATCGATGGAAATAACATATCTATATCAGGTATACAGGTATGAAATGAAGTATTGGCCATTGTTTTCTATATATTTTGACCTTCTTTCTGGCAATTTATGGATACCGTGCCAATAAAATTGTTCGTCTTTTAAAGCTAACCGACCAGACACACAATGTTTGACCTCCTCGTAGGAATCAAAGTGCTGCTCAGCCAATGCGTGTCTCATCGATGAAAACAAATGGTAGTCGGATGGAGCCAAGTCTGGTGAATACGGTGGGTGGGGTAGCAGCTCCCAGCCAACTGTTTTGATTGTATTCTGAATAATTTTTACTTCGTCTGCAGGTGCATTGTCATGGAGCAAAAATTCCTTGCCGTGTCTTCTAGCCCATTCTGGTCGTTTCTCGGTCAATGCATGGTTCAAATTGATCATTTATTATCGGTAGTGATCAGTATTTACGGTTTCACCAGGTTTTAGGAGCTCGTGATACACCACCACACCTTGCTGGTCCAACCAAACACACAGCATTGTCTTCCTGCTAAATCGATCTGGATTTGCAGTCGATGTTGATGGTTGTCCCAGATTAACCCATAATTTTTTCCGTTAAGGATTCTTAAAATAAATCCATTTTTCATCACCAGTACAATCTAAAGCAAAACCGATTTTCTTTCGTGTTTGTTTGTTGAATTTCAATTAAATTTCAAAGTGTTTTTTCGGTTTTACATCTGTCTTTCATTCAATTCATGTGGCATCCATTTTCCACATTTTTGCATCTTTCCTATAGCCTTTGAATGGTCAGAAATTTTTTGTTGTGTAATATTTAACATTTCTGCCATTTGTTTTTGTTTTAAAGTGTCATCTCCATCGAATATCGTTTGCAATTTGGCGCCTTCAAACTTAGTTGATGGTCTTCCACGTTATTCATTTCCAACAACCAAATCATTAATTCTGAACCGCTGAAACCATCTTTTGCATGTTGATTCTGATAGAGCATTTGACAAGCATTCGATATGACTCTGCAGCACTTTTCTTCAAAATAAAACAAAAAATTAATGCTTTCTGCAGATCATCACTTTCTGGTTCAAAATTCGACATTTTTATCTTGATGAAAAATATGATGATGTCTGTTCAGTGACTTGATGTATATACTGATTATGTTTCACAGATGTCATAGCAAACAAGCAGGAAAAAAAATTAAGGCTCATTCATAACAAATGTTTTCTATCTTGACGCTCACTTCATAACTAATTTAAGTTATATGTGGATACTATTTATGGGATATCCCCTGTTTGTATTCTGTATCAATTAAAAAATTTAAAAAAATAAAAATAACGGTATACCTGGTACAAGAACCCCAGGGTCTCCCATCACTTAACACCCAAATAAAGTTAAGCTTTTCACCTATTTCGAACAACCCATAGGAGTAAGAACAGAAAAATATTTCAGTCTTTACCTATCTAGCACCTGACTATGTAAGATTCTCTAAATTTTCAACCCATTTGAAATTTTTTATCCGAAGTTATGAGAAAAAAACTTTCTTACCCCCTCCAGTGCTTAGCCTTCACCCCAGAGGGTTGAAACACAGTATAGGGACCAAGCAGTAGTCGCACTCCGTGGATTTTGAACTGAAATCGCTTACACTAAAGGGAACTCGCGCATTCCTCCCTGCGCATCTAATCTAATCGACCGCGAATTTAAAAATTGATTTGAAAAGGTTATTTGCGTTATCGCAAAACTTAAATATTTTGATTTATGCTGGTAATACATTTTCACAGGGATATTTAGAGTGTATGGGCCATTGTTTAGTCTATATTCATATAAAAATTATGACTCTGCTCATAATGTAACCGTAAATGTAATCACATTTCCTCATTAACAGAACGCATTCAATAAAAGATATATTGTTTTATTGTGAATTTAATATCACTTTGAAAGAAACAGTATTCAGTAATGAAATTTACTCAATAGTTTACTCAGGAACAGCCTCTGAAACTTTTTGAAATGTGTTAAAAATCATTGGTACCTTAGGTTTGTAAGTGAGTAATGGCTCATTAAAATTTTTCTAAACGAAGATTGAGTTGAAGAGTAGGTATTATATGGAAAAATAAGTAATTGGTGGTTGAAAGCATCGAATGTGTTTACTATAAAATTCTCAATACTTAATTTTCACAGAAACATTAATCTTCGAGTCCATGAAAAATAACTTTCTTATTATATTGAATGGTTTCGAACAATTTTTTTCAATGAATTCTCTGATGATTCAGTTGGAACTGATACTATTTTTTACTATATTCAATTTATGAAAAGAGGAATTTAATTATGGAATTCTAGAATTAGTGGCAAGTTTTAGCGAGGGACCTGAACTGATCATGAGTGAAAAGCGGGGAAAGAGAGGGGAGGTTTAGATCGTTTTCATTCGAAGATTTAATGTGAAAAACTCTTTCCTGGGGGAGGGTTAATTACACCCCCTCCCCGAAAATACTCTTTTGCGCTAAATATACTGAGTGTTCTTCAGAAAGGGTTCCCTCCTTATGGTGGGAAAAAAAACCAATTGAATTATTGTTATATATATATATATATATATATTATATTATTGTTATTTCTATTTATAAAATTGAAAATCATATAGACACACACTCAAATATTCATCTAAAAAAATTTCACTCTTCAGCATACGCATTCAGTAGGCGTAAACCTCCTGAAATTTCATTGGTTTCTGATATCTCAACTAATCGTAAAGAAATTACGACTATACTAAGCCTGCTGTAGGCGCAAATCTGCTAAAATTCCATTGGTTCCTGATATCTCAACTTATCGTAAAGAAATGACGACAGTAAGCGTAAACCTCTTGAAATTTCATTGGTTCCTGATATCTCAACTAATCGTAAAGAAATGACGACAGTAAGCGTAAACCTCTTGAAATTTCATTGGTTCCTGATATCTCAACTAATCGATAATAAATGACGATAGTAGGCGTAAACCTCCTGAAATTCTATTGGTTCCCGATATCTCAATTAATTGAATGAAGCACTAATCAAATAACGGGAGCTTTTAATAGACAACATTTTCTACAATACTATATGTATAACTAACTTGTCGGTGTCTAATGGTATTGAGAAAAAAGAAAGTTTGGGATTATTGAAACTATTGTTTTTGCAGTTGTATACGCTACAATTATTAATTATTTTGGAATTAATTTGAAAATATCACGAAATTGGAACAGAATACTTACTGGAATGAAAATAAATGATTAAATAAATGAGCTTTGCTGGTTCATGGTACATTTTGACTCAAAGAAATTCCACTGAATTATAGGTTAGGTTGTATTTTTTTCTTCAACTTCTTCTTTGAATTTTAAATAGATCTCAAAAAAATAATATTCTTCTAAATATTAAACGAATTAATTATACAAAGGAATTATTTAAGATGTCTAAAATAATAATAATGACATTATTCCAGACATCTCAGAATTATTGATGAAAACAATGAACAAGGACCAAAATATGAGGTTAGAATCCCTGCGAGATGCGCGAGTCAGACTTAGTGTAAGAAAATCCACGGAGTGCGACTACTGGTTGGTATCTATACTGTGGTTGAAATTTCAATACATGATGTATAATTATTTACTTAACCATCCCTAAAAATTTCAACCCGTTCGGAATTTTTTATCCAGAGTTATAAGAAAAGAGCCTTTTCACCCAATCCTCTCTTAAGCCTTTCCTCCAGAGGGTTGAAAATTTTTTTGGTTATCCTATTTATTGTCCCAAACAATAAGAGCAAAAATTTTCGTTGCCGCTAATTATTTCGTTCCCCAGGCTTTATTGACTGGACTAATGGTTTGATAACCGAAACAGGTCGTGTTGTATAATCAGTAAAGTGAAAATAAGACAAAATACTTGTTTGTGTAAATATTTATGACTGGTATTCACAACATAAATGAGTCATCAATAATATCTAATGGTGTTAACAACTAAAACTTGAAAAAAAAATATGTCGTTGTTGTTGAAATGCCTAAAACACACATACGCTAGCTAAGAGAATTTGAAGAGGTAGAAATATTGGTCTACATGAGGCGGTGTTGTCATCACACGAAATCGCTAATAGTGTGAAGTTAGACCCGAAATAAAGAACATTTGATTGTTTGGTTCTCACCATTGTTTCATTCACTATCTTTGTTTCCCACCTATTTTTCACTTATTTCAATTATTATGAATTTGAGTTATGACTTATATCATCACGTAGATTCCTAGTCTTACTAGACCACGAAATAGTTTTGCGATCAGTTTATGCTCGTGTCTCTTCAAAGCATATACACCCTGATCAGATTGTAAAATGGATTTCGAAACGTTTGGTAGAGGAACATCAAAAGTCAATCGTTGAAATTGCCCAAAAATTAATTTTTCACTTACCTCACAGTGGATTGACTCACGAAAGGGTGTAAATTTTTATCAATAAAACTACCAAAACCTATACGGAAATCGTTGGTTAGTTTGGTCATTGTTTTGGAGAGCTCCACTCCAAGTCTAGCCAATGCTGACTTATGAACCTTCATGGAGAAAGAATTGTCGATTATATAATAAAGGTCCACGGGGTAGTTTTCTGCCTGAGAAAACTGAAATTCAAATTGAACCGTTTTACCAACCCTCAAGCGTAAATCTACTTTTTGAGGTTTGATTTGAACAATTTTTCCATTTTTGCCTTTTAGTGCTTTGTCCTGGGTTATGTTCATTCCCTCTTTTATTTCTATCAAACCACCTTTCGAACAACGTTTGGTAGCTAAATTAATTGGAATGCAATGAGACGGTTGACTTAAATTTCTAGATGTTGAATCCTCCTGTAAATAAAAAAAGAAGAGTATTAACGTGAAATCAGATCCCTGATTCTAGAACAGTCAAAATAGGTAAGGAGAATTTTCAAAAAGTACGTCAGAAATTTCAATACTCGTTGCTGTCATAGATACGTATTCGATTGACATCGAGTCGTGGTTATTAATTCAGTTTCTGTTGGGGGAAAGTCTATCGAAATGTTTCATTTACAGTGAAATAATGTATATTGTCAAAATTCACAAGCCAATTTAGTATTCTGCATAATTTTAATGTACCTAATGTTAGAATAAGTCATTTAGGGATTTCTGATGATAAGATTACAAAGAATCGTTGCTTTTATGTAATTTGCATTTCAATATACGAGGGTTGCCTTTATTATTATTATTTTAAAAGGATACAGAGAAGAGGCTGTTGCCTATAAATCTCAAACAAAAATTGAAAATTAAGTGGCGCTTCAGAAAT
Source organism: Micraspis discolor (assembly GCA_030674115.1). Taxonomy (NCBI): domain Eukaryota; kingdom Metazoa; phylum Arthropoda; class Insecta; order Coleoptera; family Coccinellidae; genus Micraspis; species Micraspis discolor. The sequence continues at coordinate 8,498 of JARTUT010001333.1, forward strand.
AACAAAGAAAATAAAATAGTATTGCCACAAGGAAAAAATATCACACAATTGTTAATGCGTTCAATCTGTTTTTAATAGTATATTATATACCGCGGGACTGAAGTATTACATTTAATCCTGAAGCTAAAGTTTATGGCCCGACCGCAGGGAAGGCCATAATTTACCTGAAGGATTAAATGTACTTCAGTCGCAAGGTATATACGATACTTTTCGTACTTCCGGTATGATTTTATTAATTATTTCAATAATTTCAATCAGTTTTTCTCTTCAACTCATTTAGTAAACTGCCTTTAAAATAAGTTACCATAGTAACATTGCGTTGTGACAATTATAATTTAGAAACATTGTCATTACTAGTGTCATTGTAAAAAAACATTGTTATTGATAATTATTGGTATCATGAGTGAAGAAGGTGTATCTGATATTGATAAAAGAGCAGCCGAAGTAGGTGAAGAATTGTTATCACCGAAATCTAGAAAACTATACGAGCAGCAGTTCGATGCTTTTAAAAAGTGGTGCTGCTTAAAAATGTGAGACAACCTACTGAAAATGCGCTGTTAGTCTACTTCAATGATAAATCAAAAGCGGTTTGTGCCTCAACTCTCTGGGCACATAACTCAATGCTGAAATCGGTTATTAACATTAGAGAAGATATTGATATAAGTAAATTTCCAAAATTTTTAGCTTTTTTTGAAGAGGAGAAATGAGGGATTTAAGCCAAAGAAGTCAACAATTCTCACGTCTGAGCAGGTAGATCAGTTCTTACGGGAGGCTCCGGATGATAAATATTTAATGCTTAAGGTAAATTTGGAAATGTGTTTATATTCAGAAATTTTAAGAAATCAATTTTTTTGTAGGTTGCACTTATTTTGGGAGTTGCAGGAGCTTGTCGTGGAAAAGAGTTGGTTGATTTAGAAATCGAGGATGTGAGAGATTTGGGCGATTCTTTCCTAATTGCGATTAGAAACACCAAAAATAAAATTGACCGAAATTTTGTGATCAAAAATTCAGAAAACAGGGCCATCAGTTTTGTGGCGATATTTCGAAAATATGTGGCATTGCTAAGGACAGGGACACCTCATTCAAAATTTTTTGTTCAATACATCAACAAAGAATGTACTACGCGAGTAGTAGGAAAAAACATGTTTGGTACATTTCCACGGCAAATAGCAGCTTTGTTGAAATTAGAAAATGCGACGTCTTATACGGGACATTGTTTTAGACGTCTTTGTTAGCTGATTCGGGAGCAACAATAGACGTGCTGAAGAGACATGGAGGATGGAAATCCTCCAACGTGTCCGAGGGATATATTGAATCGTCTTTTAAAAAATAAACAAAAAATTTCAGATAAAATATTTGGTCAAGTCGCTGATTCGTTCACTATAGTTATGCCACAGTCCTCATTCTCGCTTCCTGTTTCCGCAGGATCTTCGAAACAAACACCAGTTCAATATGAAAAGGATCTATCTGTTACTCGTCAGTTACCTGCTGCATTAACCCAGGAAAGACTGGTCAATATGACGAACTGTCACAATACTAATTTGAATATTAACGATAATTACCATTCTAATTAATTGTATTTTTCAATAAAATATGCCTTAAATTCGTTTGTTTGTGATTTAATCGTTCCGGGAGTTTCGTCAATATTTAATCCCGGAGGGATTAAATGTGACACTTTAGTACCTGTCACAAAGGAGTGAAGTTGTCACTTTAGGCCCGGAAGTACGAAAAACAGTTTACACTATCGGCACAAACTACACTGTCAGGAAGAGAGTTCCATTTCGCAAACACGCGATTCGGTAGGAAAAACTGTCTCGCACGAGCGCGGAATACCTCATGGTAAAGTTTATATTGGTGGCCACAAAGATGATTTCTATTTAACTCGAAAATACTGCCCAGATTGCCACCAATGAAACCACGCAGTATACGAAACGTCATTATTAGATCGCCACGCATCCTACGATCACTAAACAAGTCCAGCTCAAACATTTTTAGTCTGTCTTCATATGAAGGGCGAACCACCCCGAAAGGAACCCTCGTTGCAGAACGCTGCACTCCCTCCAAACGTTGTTGATCTGCGATCAGGCTAGGGAACCATGCAGGGCCAGCAAATTCCAGAATTGGTAGAACATAGGTGATGTAAAGCTGCCGGCATGTCTCGATCGAGCATCTAGGAAAAACTATCCGGCATTTGGCGGTTATATTGCTTACATGGGCTGACAAAGACAGATCCTCAGTTATCACCCACCCATACTGGTTACGCGGATTGTGACTCTCAAGGTGAACAACTCTACACTTTTCTACGTTCAAGGGAAGAAGCCACTGACGGCACCAATGGCTAAACCGATTCAGGTCACACTGAAGAATATTAGGCAAGTGGGATGAGAATAAACCAGGCAGATCTGATACGTAAGCCAAAAATAGGATCGGACACAAAACGGAACCCTGCGGTACTCCACTGATAACGGATTTGAAGTCAGATAATGAGTCGCCAAATCTTACTGAGAATATATATCGGGATTTGCAAACAAAAAAATATTAATAATAAAAATTCGCTATATTGTTTTTCAAAATCCCCATTAAGATCTATATACTTCTGCATGCGTTCGAACCAATTGTGGAAGCACTTTTGTCACTCTGATTGAGGTATCTCCAAAACATGCATTCTGAACGCATCAACGGCTACTTCAGGTGTCGAAAAACGTTGATGTCTCATTTTATTTTTTACGTACGGGAATAAAATGAAGACATTTGGTACCAAGTCAGGACTATACGGTGGATGACTCATCAAATCGATGTTTTGAGAGCTCAAAAATGTAGTTTTTGAGCCGATGTGCAAGAGCTCGCATTGTCGTGGGGAAGGGTGATTCGTTTTCCGCGGTTGGTTTCCTGATTTATTGGACGACAACTAGCGAACAAACGGTTGTGTACCATTCAGTATTGACTGTTCTGCGTTGTTCTAGTGGTACGATTGCGACATGTCCAGTTTTTCTGAAGAAACAAGCGACCATTTGCTCAAAAGCGCTTCGTGCGCTGCAACTTTTGTTGGATTTGGCTCATCTTGAAACACCCATACAGTCGACCACTGCCTACTTTCGGGCTCATACGCGTAAATCTACGATTCATCACCTGTCACGATATCATAGATGTGCATCGAAGCACCGTGATTGTATGTGTACGAATCAACACAAGCTTAATGGCTGGTACCCTTGCAGTCCAGAAAGAAAAACTTAAGCGGTTGTTCGACCTGATACTCTGCCTTCGGAGTCTGCTGCAAAATCATTTTCTGCCGAAGAATGTTATTCTGAGGTCGATGAGCGCAAGCTTCGTGCCAGAAACGTGATGTTTCACGGTGTCCCTGTGGTTGAGTCGACACATGATACAAAGAGGGTAGTTCAGGATATCATATTCAGGGTATTCTCAGATATAGAAATCATCAATACCGTGCGTGTCGGCAGAAAAAGGATCGGAGAACTGATGTCTATAAAGATTGTCTTGAGAGATTCCGAGGATGCACACTGATTTTGCGGAACAAGAATAAGTTTGAGTATATCAAGGTGAGGGCTAATCTCACAGTGAAGCAAAGAGCTCATATGTCACAGCTATATCGAGAGCTGGATAACAGAAAATTAATTGGTGAAGAAAATATAACAATCCGTTATATTCAAGGTACACCAAAATTTCCCTCTCAAAAAATCGTCGACCTCCTGCAAAAGAGCGAATGGAGCATTAGCGTACGATCACCTGACTGTTTATTATCAGAATGTAAGAGGTTTGTGCAAGTTCTCCAATTTTATGAAAAATGTATGTGTCTCCAGGTATGATCGTTCTTCTTTAACCAGCGATAAGTTGAGGATTCCAGTGCGTGACTCAGGTTCAAGTGTCCGTAGAAGATCTGTCGGTGGTTGTGACGTTCAGATGTCAGAAGTTCTTGTTTGTGACAACTTATATAACGGGTGGTCCATCTAGTGTTTGGAATTTGAACTACCGATTATTTGACATTATAAACGTCAACTATTCTTTTTGACGTGACTAATATTTAGTTGAAAGTTTGAAGTTTACGAAATGGGACGCTATTCGCTTGAAGAAAGTTGGGAAATATTAAAAACTTATTTCCAGAGTGGTGAGTCTTCTACTCAAACTGTGAGAAATTTAAGAAAAAAATTCGACAAAAAAAATGTTCCAAAAACCCAATTTGTGGATCAATTTGTGAAGCGCGTTCGTGAAACCGGAATGTTGGTGGATAAACCAACACGTATACGTACACGTCCGGTCCGTTCAACCGAAAATATTGCTGCTGTGGCTGAAAGTGTGCGTGAACAACCATCAACATCAGTTCGCCATCGTTCTCAACACATGGGACATTTCACGCACTTCTTTGATGCGAATTTTGCATAAAGATCTTGCCATGAAGCCGTATAAAGTTCAATTGGTGCAACAGCTAAAGCCAATTGACCATCCGAGTCGTCTACGGTTCGCAAATTGGGTGGAAAATTGTTTGGCGGAGGATAACGAATTTTATCGAAAAATCATCTTTTCGGACGAAGCTCATTTCCACCTCGGTGGTTTTGTTAATAAGCAAAATTGTCTCATCTGGGACACAGAATACCCCACGTCGTCATAGAGAAGGCAATGCACCCACAACGAGGGACTGTTTGGTGCGGACTTTGGTCTGGCGGCATCATCGGTCCATTTTTCTTTGAAAATGAAGCAGAAATCGCCGTAACTGTCAATGCCGAGCGCTACCGCGCAATGTTGAACCTTTGGTTTATTCAAGAAATTAAAATTTAAATTTAAATTTAAATTTAAATTTAAATTTAATTTTAAATTTAAATTTAAATTGAAATAAATAAATAAATAAAGCCTTTTTTTGAGCGATTGACAAATTTTTTGACGGTTAATTACTCATACAATATTGAATGTATGCTGGTTCCACTAAGGCTTAAGGTTGTCTCAATCTCACGATAGGTCACATGACGATCTTGGAATATCAGTTGGCGCACAGCATCAACGGTTTTCGGAATAACAACTGATTCTTGACTTCCTTCACGAAATTCGTCTTGGAGGGAACTACGGCCTCGGTTGAATTCACCATACCATCGATAAACACAGGTCCTTGATGGAGCTTCATCCCCAAAAATTGAATTAAGTTCATCGGTGCACTGTTGTTGAGTTAATTCACGTCGAAAGTTGTGAAAAATAATCGCACGAAAATGTTCACGATTTAATTTCATTAAAAAGTGCTGACTACGTATAACCTAAAATTGTCAATCTTTACAATAGAAATGTCAGTTGGCAGATTGCAACACTAGGGTTGTCCAATCCCGAAATATAAAAGGCAACCCTCGTGTAAGATGATTGAAAGGACAAGTGTTTGCCGTCCGAAATTCTGGTATGATGAAAAAGAAGACCTTGTTTACCGGTAGATAAGTCTTCTTGATTATGTTGCCATATGCATTGAATATTAACTCCTTTATTATGATTCAGTGGATGTCTTTCCTTAATTATAAAAATATTCTTAGGGTGAAACCATGAACTTGTTGATTACATCTTAATTCTCCGTATAAATTCGGATAACAAGCATGCTAAAGCTTCTAAATTCACTTGAGTGCTATTTAATAATTTTTCAATTTATGGTGGTATTGACAGCTCAATTACTTATCGAATCATATACCCTCAGATGGGCAAATTTAACCGCGATACAATTTCGGGTAGCGCAGAATTTTCTCAATATACTCGAATCGTCTTCAGAATACATTTAAGATGTTGAACTTATCCTTAAGTTAATGAGGAAAAACTCACCTGTATTGGGTTCAAACACCATACACAACCTGATTCTTGTATACAGTCGACACAATCAACTTTGGAAGCACATAGTGGTAGATCTTTACAATAGGAATTATTAATTAGCCACATCAGAGCAAAAATAAGCCCAGATGTCATTTGCGATTGCCTAAATATCATTTTACCGTTAAAAATTTCAGATCTGCCTCAATATAACATTATTACATCTAAGAATTTAGCAGGAAATAGGTGTTACATCATCAAAATGATGTCTAGGAAACTGCGGTCAGCTTTTCCAACATCGGCTACGCTAATAATGCATACAGGGTGTCATCGAAATGATACTTATAGCTTTCTCAGAGATTGAGTAGAGTTTGTTATGTTGAAATAGTTATTTTCCTGTGTTCGTAGGAAAAGTGACAATATTTCAATCTATTTTCTATGCGCAAAGCGAACATTCCAGAATATTGGACAGTTGCTGAGCGATTAGAAAATAACAGTGCGTTAATATTCTTACCGCACAGCTAATGCGTGCCTTAATTTCTCAAACAGATTATTAAGATAGAATTAAGTCAAGTTTGGATTTGATTTTTCTATTGATTAAGTTGATAAAATTAATCAAACGAACATATAACGATATTCTTGAAAATAAATTAATTGTTGTTAATATTTACATTTATTGTACATTTTGTAGAATTTGTAAATTATATTGGAGGGCAACGAGAATTCGAAGACGTTGGCTGATTGATTGATTCATCTCGTTCCGATCATTTTGATTTGAAGTCGAGTCAGGAATGTTGAATAGTTTTTAACCACCATATAACCACATACCAGAATATTTTATTATTAAGTGATTCGTCATATATTTTTCAGCCATATTGGAAGATTTCCATCCTCCGTGGCGATTTGAAGAAAGAATATGAGCTCCAGCATCTACCAAATGTGTTGTCAATGATCTTCGAAAACAATATCCTGTAGATTCTGTCGGATTTGCAAACTGTAAATAACTTCCAACAATTTTCGGAATTTTTACAAATCGATTTATTTCAATAACTGTCTTCCATCCATTTCCCTCGTAGAATTTGAAAAAAAATCTGGGTTTTAAAATTTCATTGAGCCTTAATGTTATATATTTTCTGTGAACATTCAAATAGGATTCGTTAATGATCTCGGTTTACTTGTTTTTATTTCTATTATTGGTACCAGTAAATTTGAACTGAAAACTTTTATATCCTGAATTTTCATTCGGACAATGTGATCTTGTCAATAGGCTCCTACTAAATCCAAATAAAGACACAATTTTCGATGACTCGGCCATACATTTCAGCCGAAGCGGCCACTATTTCGCGTTCAATGTTGTCTCTGAGCTCTTGCAATGTCGTCGGCTTATTGTCCAGAGGCGTCAAATCGCACGAACGAATACACGCTCACCAAATGTCTGCTTCAATAAACCGACTGTTACGTGTGCTGTGTGGCTAGTGGCACCGTCCTGTTGAAACCACATGTTGGCCAAGTCCATACCTTGCAATTGGGGCCAAAAAAAATCATTATCATGGCGCGGTAGGGATCGTCATTGACCCTAACGTGACGATTGTTGGCATCAACTGGAAAATACGCTCCAATGATGCCGCCGGCGTGAAACCGCACCAAACCGTGATTTTTGGGGATGCAATTGAGTCTCGTGAATAAAGTGTGGATTGCTGCCTGTCAAATTAAGCATATTTGGCTTATTGACAAAGCCATTGAGCCAAAAATTTACTTCATCGTTGAAGATAATTTTTCGATGAAAATCATGATCGTGTCGCAGCTTTTCCAGAGCCCAATCGGATAACGTACATCGTTTCAAATTCTTGAGTCAGCTTGATCTTGTACGGGTGTGAACCAAGATCCTTACGTGAAATTCGCCATTGAGTGGTCTGGCGGATGCCCAATTCTTACGAACGCCGTAAAATTGACTGATTTGGGTCGTCGGCTCAGAGGCCCGAACGGCTGCGAAGTTTTCGTTACTGTGACCGGTCCTATGTCTCACTGGCACAACATCCAAGAGTGAATATGTAGACCCAAAATTTTTGCACCTAAGTTGTGATTGCCTGACTACTAGGCGCGAATAACGACGAAAATTGGAGTTAAGGCTGTTAAAGTGGCGGTCATCCACTCCGAATTTCAGTAGTAAATTTTTGAAATTTGCAAACGTTGTTCGTTCGTGTACTTCACCATGATGAAAATGTTCAGTTTACTGATGAATTGACGTTGACAGTTCGATGATTGGTTTCACAAATGTTCACAAATTAAATTCAAAGTTATCTAGTCCTCATTGAAAAACCCGACATTAGAGCTACCTAAAAACTTATCAAACAACATAAATTTTATATTTTATGTAGTTTTGGATTTTTCTGTTGCTATCCAGCAGCTTGACATTTTAAACGATCTAAAAATACTCTCAGTTTTTGGTCCTGGGCAGTATTAATGATATTTTTAACAGACAAAGTTGATAGAAGTATCGAATAATATGCCCACAACGTCGAAGATTTCATTGCTTAGCCAATTCAGCAACATGCGCCATCATTACATTCTCAGGATCTCAAGGATTAACTGTTGGTTTTTCTGCAAGACTCCATGAATCATTTGAACGCAAGCTCATAATTCTCTCTGGATATCGCCTCAAGTAAATTAAGTGAAGCCGCTAAGTGATAATGAAAGAACCACCGTTCTGAAAAAAAACGTGACCGGCGAAGGTGCGATGCTTTCCTCCAAACCATTATTACGACTGAAAACGGAGTATGTAAGCGAATATAATGAATTTCATTTTTGGCTCCCATCCTCACTATAGTGGATGAGTCGCCCGTCGCAACTGCACTGCTTATTTTTCCGCACCCTGTATATTCAAGTCCAATTCACGAAAATAACATCTGCCTGCTGGTTTCAATTGTTCAGAAATAATGATTTTGATATGAGAAATGAAGACGTGGAAGACCACCAAAAACGTTTGAAGACGCCGAATTGCAAACGATATTGGATAGAGATAACTCATTTAATCAAAGCAAATGGCTGAAATGTTGAATGTTGCACAAAAACAATTTCTGGTCGTTTATAAGCATTGGGAGAGATCCAAAAGTGTGGAAAATGGGTCTACATGAATTGAATGAAAGACTGATGGAACCGAAAACACTTGTGAAAATTTGCTTCAAAGACATTAAATGAAATCGGTTTTGCATCGGATTGTTTTTGGCGATGAAAATGGATTTATTTTACGAATTCTAAACAGAAAAAATTTTAGGGTTAATCCGGGACAACCATCAATATCGACTTGAAAACCAGATAGGTTCAGCAAGAAGACAGTGCTGTGTATTTGGTGGGACCAGAAAGGTGTGGTGTACCATGAGCCTCAAGAACTGGTGAATCCGTTAATACATCGCTATCGACAACAAATGACCAATTTGAACCATGCATCGAGAAACAACCAGAATGGGCCAGAAGACATGGGAAGGTAATTTTGCTCCATAACAATGCACCTGCATAAAGCAAAACCGGTTCTGGATACAATCAAAACTCTTGGCTGGGAGCTGCTACCCCACCCGCCGTATTCACCAGACTTGGCTTCTTCCGACTTCCATTTGTTTTCATATTTGGGACACGCATTGGCTGAGCAGCACTTTGATTACAACGAGGAGGTCGAAAATTGGTTTGTATTAAAAGAAGAACAATTTTATTGGCGTGGTATCCACAAATTGCCAGAAAGATGGTCAAAATGTTTAGAAAATAATCGTCAATATTTTGAGTGAAAGGTTTTTAGTCTCCCATTAATAATTAGTGTTTTATTTTCACAAAAAAAAACGCTCATTTCATACCGGTATACCTGATATTGAGGAAACTAAATTTCAGATGCAGCTGAATTATTTGACGGATTTCGCCTAATACTGAGATATTTGGATATTAGATCTATTTTGAAATATGAAAACTCTAGCTCTGTCTCACCGGAGCGACAATTTCCAATAAGACCACGAATTCTTCATCAGGAGGTCAAATCCAATGGATATTCTAAAATTTCAGACATTTGGGCAAAACTATAGCACTATTTTCTACTCGAACACGCTCGTAAGAAATGTTGGTACACCCTGTTCTGATATGAAAGAAGAGACATACCTACTTTGTATTTCGGACACGGAAAGAAAGTGCTTTAGAAATGAGAAGATTCCAAAATGTTTTCCAAACTATATTCACTTGAAATCATTGAATGATTACAGGTGAAGACATTTACCTACTTCATAAACATGGGATAACGATATATCCATTAATTTGGCTATAATCTTTATTATTTCTATTTCAAATTGTCATTATCTCGAAGACCTCATTTGTTAACGATCTCACAATTCACTTTTCTCAGTCGCTATGCACAAACATAGACCAGAAGAATGAATAATTAAAACGTTAATTATTTTCTGACTGGCTCTTGTCCGTTATAATGAAACGAAACACAAATAATAATTATATGAGCGACCGTAAATTTGGGTTATAAGGATTAGACCATTAGTTAAAAAAATGTTCATTGAATATGCATTATTTTGATGGGCCATAAATCTGCGTAGATCGAGTAGACGAAATAAATTTGAATCCTGAATATGAAGTTGTCTTCTATTCTATTATCAACCTTATGACATTTGTGCGTATGATGAGCGGTGATATATTCAGCCCATTCTTTCAAGTCAGCTTTTAGATTGTTTCATTTAACTATTAGTGATGTTTTCTGAAAATACGATAACTTCTCGAAATACCTAATGTTTCTTTCTATTTTATTCTGTTATCGATAGAATTCGAAATATGAAATGAAATTCACGGGAGATTCATCACCACATATGGTCTGTTCAATTTTATTTAGTCACCAGAGGAGCCATGAATATTTGATACATTTCCCTATGTCTGTTGAAAAGACAAAATAAAAAAATAAAATAAACCTAATTCCTAAAGGTCTCAGAGTGAAACTTCCTGTCAAAAGTTATAGAGCAGATAGGATTTCAAAACGGACAAGTCAAGCCCTTATGAGAGAAAGACTGAATCAACATCGATTCAACAAAGCCAAATTACTTACAACATGCGAGAACCTTAGATGTAGCATTCAATCAAAACTTATGCTGAAGATTATGAGAATATTCTGGGAGCTATTAAACATAGCTATGAAAGAATATATGAACAACAAAAACAAGTCCAAAAAAGAAAAATGGAGAAACTTATGAAGGAGTCAAGAAAATATGAACCCTTAGATCATTCAAAAACCGTGATCAATTTATCTAATAAGAACTTAAGTGAAGATCAGATATTTCTCCTCAACAAGGGTCTCAAGTTCTCTATAGCCCCTAAGATGATACCAAAATTGAAATCATGTTGGCGGCAGAAGAAACTGCACAGAAAATTCGAGAACCTGAAAAAGCCGAAGAGTACAGATGGAAAATCAGAACCTTGTTAGACAGGAATAACAAAACACCTCTACCCAATATAAATAAAGCTGAACAGCGGGCATTAAAAGATCTTAACTCGGATATTTCCATAAAGATACTTCCAGCAGACAACGGAAACGCCACTGTAATTCTAGATGTTGGCTCTTATAATCAAAAAAATAAATGAACTATTAGAAGCAGGAAATACAAAAGACTAAAAAAGGACCCTACCACCACAGTTGAAAACAAGATTTACAAAATCCTTTATAAATATCGAAATGAATTTCCAGATCAATTCGTTAGATCAAGACTTACACCTCACTTCAGTAAACCACCACATTTATATGGTCTACCAAAAATACACAAAGCAAATGTTCCTCTAAGACCAATTGTTTGTTCAAGAAATTCAGCATGCCACCAATTGGCTAAATTTCTGCTGAAATTATATCACCATTAAAGAGTAATTCAACATCGATGATAAGAAACACGAAACACTTCATAGAAATAATGAAACATCAAGAAATCATGGAAGAAGACGTTATGGTCAGCTTCGACATCACCAGTTTGTTCACTAATATTCCGACAGATAAAACACTTATCATATTAAGGAAAAAGCTTGAAGAAGATCAAACCCTTAGTGAAAGAACTACACATATTTCCAATTTGAAGACATCTTTTATCAACAAGAATTTGGAATGGCCATGGGTTCACCACTATCACCAATTTTAGCTGATTTATATATGGAAATTTTCGAACAGAAGGCATTAGAAAAATATGTACTTAAACCCAAACTGTGGAAAAGATATGTAGATGATACTTTCATTATTTGGGAACATGGAAGAGACACTATAGATGGATTTCTTCAACATCTAAACATTCAAGAGGAATCAATTGAATTCACAATGGTTATCGAGAAAGACAGACAACTTCCATTCTTAGATGTACTCGTACATAAACAAAATGGAATCCCAAGAACCACTGTGTATAAAAAGCCAACGAACACAGGACAATATCTACATTTTGATTCAAACCACCAACTAAACACTAAATTGGGAGTAGCAAAATGTTTATTTGATAGAGCAATAAATATTTGTTGCACTGAAGAAGACCAAAATGAAGAAATAAATAACTCTCGAAAACTCTTAGAAGCAATGGCTACCCCAAAAAGATATTAAAAAAGCTAGACGAACAAGAGAAAGTCAACCTGAACCAACAGATATAAATCAGACCATTAAAACCGTAATTCCTTATGTAAAAGGTTTGTCGGAGAAAATGAGAAGAATTGGAAATAGATACAACATAACGACTGCATTCAAAACTCAAGACACTATCAAAGCTAAACTTACAAAAGTTAAGCCTAATAATGAGACACAAAGGACTAAGAACTGCATTTATGAATTACCTTGCGAGTGCGGAAGATCTTACATCGGAGAAACTAAACGCCCTCTGAATGTACGAATAAAAGAACATCAGAAGCTTCTACGAGTACTAGACAGCGACAAATCCAGGTTGGTCCAACATGCTGTAGATGAGAATCATCGTATAAAGTGGGATGAAGCATCAATAATATCCAAAGAAGAAAAACTTGCAAGAAGAAAAATTAAAGAAGCAGCATTTATGAAAATAACACCTGATTCCATAAGTGCTCCATCTATAGATCTGCCAGAAGTTTGGACGCCGATAGTTCGATCCAACTTAAAAAGATCATCATATCACAGATGAGTATACAACTCGTTCATTTTCTTTCATGACTTCTGTCAATTTGACTTTTTGGAAATTGATAATTTTCAAAAGGTGTTTTACTTTTCCTCCTTGAGAAAGATAGAAGATGTCTATCGAAACGTCGGAAAACATTACATCCACAATAGATGATGGTAATAGCCCAAACAATCATTCAACACGAGCTCCATCATCAACAATATCTCGTCATCAACAAGAAAATATGTTATCTGACAGAAGGTTTTTTGTTTTTATTGACAATAACAATAGCAATCTGAAAACATTGAAAACGGCCTTCCTCAGTTCTAGCTTCTTTACTTTTAAACTTATATCTCAGTGACGACATCATCTCAGAAATTTGTAAATGGTGACGGCATTGCTATTGCTTACTAACATCCGGATTTCCATAATCTGGAAAACTACTATCTTCTGATTTGGAAATTTTAAAGAATTATTTTATGGAGTGGCGATTATGTCCAAATCCCAACAAAACAGAGGTATCTTGTTTCCATCTGATTAATCATTAAAAATATAGGAAATTAGCTGTAACTTTCAATGATTCTCCTATCGAACATAATTTCTATCCAAAATACTTGAGAGTTAAATTAGATTCATCTGCCAATTACAAGGCTCATTTAGATGATCTGAGCCTAAAACTGAAAACAAGAAATAATATCCTTCAGAAATTAGCTGGATCATCTTGGGGAGCTGTTGCTTCCACTCTTCGCACAGCATCACTAGCCTCAGTGTTTTCTGCAGCTGAATATTGTTGCTCTGTTTGGTTTAATAGTACACATACACAAAAAATCGATGCACAATTGAAAACATCCATGAGAATAATTACTGGCACCATAAGATCTACAGTGGTTCATAGGTTACCAGTTTTGTCTAACACTGTCTCTCCCCATATTCGCAGACGGACTGCAGCTCTGAATTCTTGGAGCAAATATCATTCTTTTCCTAATTTATTTCCAATTATTTCTTACATTCCACAAAATAAAATTCCAAGAATAAAGTCACGTAAACCATTCTAGTATCATACATTCTTTAATATGAACATAACCGATAAAGAATTATGGAAGATTGAGTGGAACTCTTATGAAATGTTCAATAAAAATCTCATTTCTGATCCTCCTGAAAAAATTCCGGGTTTTGATCTTCCAAGAAAAATTTTGACAATTCCTAATCGTTTTGAGTACAAGTCATGGTCGTACCAATACCATGCTATTCAGAACTCAGTTCCAGGCACAAGTTGTGGATGTGGATATGCAGAAGAAACAATACCTCATCTCATCAATAGTGGTCCCATATATAAATTTCAAGATGGTTTTAGGGCTATTCTCGATATTTCAGATTCTTTCTTGAAATGGGTTATAAATTTTAAACAAATTCAATATGTATATTCTGTATTCAGATCTTTTTCTGCTTTTGTCATTTTATTTTCTAATTCGATATGTGCAACTTGTAGAAGCCTCTGTGATTGTTACTTGAAGCCTCTTGAAGAAAGAAGTCCATGGAATATATTTAAGCTTATTTCTGTACACACAACAATACTTATGTTGAATGATTATTTGGGCTATTACCATCATCTATTGTGGATGTAATGTTTTCCTGAAATTTCGATAGACATCTTCTATCTTTATCAAGGAGGAAAAGTAAAAACCCTTTTGAAAATTATCAATTTTCAAAAAGTCAATATGACAGAAGTCATGAAAGAAAAAATGAACAATGTTATATACTCATCTGTGATATGATGATCTTTTTAAGTTGGATCGAACTATCGGCGTCCAAATTCTGGCAGATCTATAGATGGAGCACTTATGGAATCTGGTGTTATTTTCATAAATGCTGCTGCTTTGATTTTTCTTCTTGCAAGTTTTTTTTTCTTTGGATTTTATTGATGCTTCATCCCATTTTATACGATGATTTTCATCTACAGCATATTGACCAACCTGGATTTGTCGTTGTCTAGTACTCTTAGAAGCTTCTGATGTTATTTTATTCGTACATTCAGAGGGCGTTTAGTTTCTCCGATGTAAGATCTTCCGCACTCGCAATGTCACGAGCCCGCCCGGTTCCAGAGAGTGTACCAAATACCTCCCGGACTAGCTCTCAGAGCTGAGACTATTTACTAGGCGCCACTCTCTTTTATGATGTTAAATAAAAGGGAGGTATCACCACAGATCTCAGGGGGAAACAAAAGAGAGAAAACGTACACGAAAACCCACTCTCTAGAAGCCAGAACAAGCTCGATCACACAAAATGAGAGTAGTGACTGGTAGGAAGAAAAAAAAAGAATCAATTGTTTAACAATTTAATCTCACCAAAAATGTGGTGATAACACTACAACTAATCAATGTCCTACCACAAAATATCTCTATCGAACTTACTAGTCAAATATCTTAATATGCGTTTAACTGAATTATATTACTAAACTTATCACCCAAAGGTGAACCTCAAAGTTAGATTAATACTGGCCAGCATGAATAAAACACCTATGTAACGGTCTATATCTAGGTGACTGAACAACAGGTCAACTGTTTATCGCTATATCAATGTCTCGACCTAAGTCGTTTATATTCTCAGATAACTTAAATGCTACGGACTAACCTTACATAACAGTCTAAGATGTACAGTGACTGTGAACAAAAGGATATTATGGGTTCTCAACCAACATTCACTCTTCAACCCTCGTAGAAAGGAAATTGGGTCAATACGTACTTCAGGCTCTTCGTAATACAATAATTCACATTACTTCCACAAGGCAAATGGCAACCAGGGTGTCTATTGTTCGATCTTCCAAGTAGAATGTGTTCAGATAGCTAGTACAGATGGTTTGTACAGAACGTAGATCCTACGTAGACTCACTTATTTCAGACAACCTCAAAACCGCCTCAGACAGCTCGCAGACAGTTTGCAGATAGTTCACAGAGTTCACAGACAGTTCGAGATCCGCAGCACAACAAATATAAGTACTCTCAACATAAAACGGAGCTAATCTTCTCCATCGAATATCTTCCCTTTATAATCCGCATTAAGCGTTAACCTTTTCCATAAACCAAATAGAAACAGGTCTCTATTAGGCTTAAACCATAAATCTTGTTCCAATCCGCAATCAATACGATAAAAATCCAAGAGTTTAATGGTTTGATACTCGCCAGAAAAACGGAGAAAAGCAAAGTGACACGCTCCAGCTGATTTGCGTCAACCCGACATATACGACCACAGACGCAATCACAGAGCGGAGAGCATTCAGTAACGCTACCATCAACAGTAGTGCCACGGGTCGGAAAATGTACTATCTAGATAGCGGCGTTGCCAATAGTTGGTCGGAACTAACGGAACGGAAATTTTAAACCGTGACAACTCCCCTTCCTTCCACAGGAGGTGAGCATAGGTCACCGACGACTCACATAAGAACCATATTGCGCACTCGCCAAACAAAACTCAACGCCAAGATGGCAAAACAATCAGTGAAAGATATCTAGTCACTGAGGGCGACTAGATACCGGCTTGTCCAGCTGGGTATAACGGAAAACTACAAGAAGAAGAAGAAAGCAATCGATTCAACCAAAAACAAAACAATAAGCCAAAATGGTCGAAATGTCAAATTTTGAAACAAAAGAAAACTTAACCGGAATCCGAATCGAAGACCACGGTTAAGGTGCTGAACAAGGAGGACTTGCTTTATCGAAGGTCGCAACCTCCACGACCCCATCACATCCTAGAGAGGTGATGTCCGAATCGGGAAACTCAAAATCGGGATAATAATTTACTCAAATATAGGCAACGTCAAAGCCGGAAATTCCAATGGTCCTCGTGGGTAAAGTGCGCTGCGACAATACACGACCACTGGTGTCACTAACTCGTCGGGAGTTTCTCGAAAAAAACACAATAAAAGGAAAATCTCAATCAAGACACGCGCCTTCCAGGCAAACGCAAAGAAAAGTCACAATCGGGTATTTCACGTCATCAACTCGGAATCAAAACGCCAAAAGTCGCCACATCGGCACAAAAATCCAATCGCCGACACGGCAAAACCACAACACTTCTGCTCCAAGGCAGCCAACAGTGTAAGCCAATACGAAATCAAATCATCCCCACCATAATCGGGATCCCAAACTCACAAAGCGAAGGCAAGGCACAAAAAAAAAACAAAACGAAACGGACACGTCAGATGTTAGACGGTCATAATCCCGAGCATATGACGGTCCCAAAATATATCCCCACCGTCACCGGGGCTAAAACGTACAGAAAAGGCAAGGTACGAACGACATTTACTTACTGAAACGGACTCGTCAGATGTTAGACGGTCATATTCCCGAGCGTATGACGGTCCCAAAATATCCCCACCGTCACCGGGGCTAAAACGTAGAAACAAAAGGCAATCTCAAGCCGGAACGCACTCATAAAGCACTAAGCCACCTGACAACTCAGAACCACCAAAACTAGGTACTCTCCTCCAAACAGGTATCAGGATATCGTCTGAGATCTTTAACATGCCAGACACCTCTATCACTTCCATCCCTCCATTGCAGTTGATAAGCATTATGGCCAACTCTCCGACGCACAGTGCAGGGTCCGACAAATCTGGGCGCCAACTTGGAGGCAAAGCCCTTAGAGGCATCAGATAAAAGTTTATTGCGGGTCAGGACAAGATCTCCTCTCGGAAAGTGACAGGACGGCGGCGCAAATTATAACGTTGACGATTACGCTCCTGAGCGCGAGCCAAGCGCTTCTGAATGTCGGCAAACAACAGCCGGTAGCCAACCTTTTAGCGTCCACAACCTCCGAAGGACGTCTAGGGTCCAACTCTACCACAGTGTTATAGGCATCTCCAGATGGGCGATATTCTCTGCCAAAATTAGCGAAGTATGGGCTACAACCAATAACCTCATGACGACCAGTACGAACGGCGCAAGTAACAGCAGAAAGGTGTTTACTCCAAGTTTTATGGTTATCCTTGACATAACAGGAGAGCATGGTCTTAACTATACCATTGCTGCGCTCGGTAGGATCACAGTGCGGACTATAAACTGGAGTGAATATGATGTTGACTTTATATTTCTGACACAGCGACGTGAAAGAGGTACTGCGCATCTGGGTGCCATTATCGCAAATGAGCAAACGAGGAACTCCGTAAACAAGAAAATATGCTGCTCCAGCAGATGACAAAGGGAAACAGCAGTAGCATTGCGCAAAGGAAAGGTCAAAACATACTTGGAGAAATAATCAGTAACTACTAAGATGTACTTATATCCGTTGGACGATGGCAAGGGACCCACGAAATCCAAACTTATCATCTCCCAAGGTTCGGTAACAACCGGTCGGGTTCCCATAGTTCCAGCAGGAGCTTGAAGGTCAGGTTTATGCTCCAGACACACCGAGCAACGACTCACATATCGGGCTACATCGGCACGCATCTTAGGCCAAAATAGCGTTGTCTCAAGCGCCAATAAGTCTTAAAGACACCAGGATGTCCGGCGGAAATATCATCATGATGTTGACGAAGTAGGCTCTTCCTGAACTCCCTAGGTACCACCAATTTCCAACAATCCCCGCATCTCCTAAACCAGGATAAGGGGCGGAAACGTATTTCCAAAGTAAGCCATGCTCCTCCCTCCAGGTAGGGTATTTGTCCGGAAATGTGTTCAAGTCTTCTCTCATCTTGAGATACCAAGGATCCCTAGACTTATGGAACAGCTGGCGATCATCAGAGTCCAGCACCTCGTCCACAGACACTGGGACGGACCTGGACAACATATCAGGCACGACATTCAGTTTACCCTTGCGATGGACAATTTCAAAGGTGAAGGGCATTAGGCGCAACCCAACGAGCCAATCGACCCTGTGGGTCCTTTAGGTTATGCAGCCACAGCAAAGAGTGGTGATCGGTAATTACCTTGAAGAAGGTACCTCCAGGTAATGGCGTAGTTTTTCAACAGCCCAAATCACGGCAAGGCACTCACGCCCGTGGTCGAATAGTTGCGCTCTTGTCGAGTTAACGAACGGGAAAGATAGCACAAGACTCTCTCACCATCATCAAATTGTTGGGTGAGAACGGCTCCGAGTCCGTAGGCGGAGGCATCAACTTGCACAATGAACTGGCGATCAAAGTCAGGCAAGTGAGTACAGGGCAGACGCTAGCTTTTCTTTATTTCACTGAAAGCTAATTCACACTGGGGTGTCCAATTCCAGCGGACATTTTTCTTAGTCAAATTCGAGAGGGGTTCGCTCAAATCGGCCAAATTAGGAATGAACCGGCGATACCATGCGGCGGTTCCCAAAAAGGAACGGATGGCGGCAACATTAGTGGGAGTAGGAATACTCAAAATAGCCTCGACCTTTTCAGGATCCGGCGAAGACCATGTCTGTCGACAACATACCCCAAATATTTCAGCTGAGGGCGACAAAAACATTTTTCACGCTTCACGACAAAACCAGCCGCTATAAGCCTATCCAACACCTTACCCAAAATTTCTAAGTGTGTGGCGAAATCTCCACTAACGATGACAATATCGTCCAAGTACACAAAGACGTACGGCTGAAGATCAGGACCAAGAACACCGTCCATAATACGTTGGAAAGTAGCGGAGAATTAGTTAGTCCGTAAGGCAAGCGTCGAAACTGATATAAGCCGCGACCAGGACGGTGAAAGCCGTATATTCCTCGAGTTAGAAGCCACCTGAACGTGGTGATAGGCCGTTTTTATATCCAAAGTGCTCAACACACGAGCATCGCGCAATTTGTCTAGTATTCCAGAGATATATGGAATAGGATAAGCGTCCTCTTGGTGACGGCATTAAGGCGCCTATAGTCGACGCAAAAACGATAAGTACCGTCCTTCTTAGGACGAGACAGACTGGTGAAGACCACGAGCTACCAGAAGGTTCAATTATTCCCTTCTCAACATATCATCAATTTCCGCGTCTATGATCTTTTGTTTGTGTGGGGAAACTGGATACCAACGTTGTTTGACAGGTCGGGTATCAGGAAGCAATTCAATCTGGTGCTCAGCAGCAGACGCACATCCAAGGTCATCGCCCATGCGAGCAAATTTTTTCTTCAACATTCTATCCAGCTGCATCCTCTCAGCAGGTGAAAGGAATTCCTTAACGCCATTCGAAGCCTCGAGTTCATCCAAAGCTTCTACAGGGGAAGCAAAGTGCCAGACATCATCTCTTATATTAGGCACTATATCCATTTTTCTCCAAAAATCTATCCCAAGTATCAAGGAATGCCGCAAAGATGGAACCACCATTAGGTTCAACCAAATCAGCTTGTTCTTCAACTTAACAGGAGCCGAAATATAACCAGGACTCTCGCATATATCCCCATTAGCCACAGTACACGATTTAAGCGATGGAGTCAGTTTCAATCCAATCTCCAAAAGTCTCTCATATCCCTTACTACCCACAAGCGAAACACTCGCACCGGAATCTAACAAACCCACAAATTTAAGCCCCAAAATATGTACAGTAAGGTAAGGTCGCTTGTCTCCATCAGCATGGGACAAAATGTAATCAAGAACAGCTGCTCTTCCTATGACCGCACTATGATCAGACGAGGACGACCCGCGGTCATCTAGTTTCCTCGTCGGGAGTTTTCCGAAGGCGGAGGAGAAGCAAAGCGTACAGATCGAGAATTTACCTGAGGAGAGCAATCAGGGCATGTCCGAACAGTAAAACCGGTTTTTCCGCAGCGATTACAAAGTAATTGTCTTGGTGACGGACAATTGACACGTCTATGACCAGACTTCTGACAGTTCCAACACACGACAGCGGTCGACGTCGTCGGCGGTTCACGAGGACTCACCTCAGAAAGAGAACTAGACCGAGAGCTAGAAGAAGCACAAGGAAGCGACACACACGCTAGTTCGGAGTCAACATAACTCTGACGTTTCCTAGATGGAGGCACATAGCTATCAGCACGATACTTTTAACCTCGAGGCGCAGGCACACATCCTCCAGTTCCTGTAGGCTATCAACAACAGGCAACTGCGTCGCATAAAAAGGCGCCAAATTTCTGGTTATTATTCCTAACTTTATCTGTTCATCAACTTCCCCATATCTCCTAAACATAGAGTTCATGCATGTCAAATAATCCACAATTGATTCTGAGGGATCTTGCGTTCGGTTCAAGATATCGGTGAACAAACGAGAACGATAATCTGGAGGTTCGTAATGCCTAAGAAGCAGGGAGGACAAGCTCTTCCAGTCCTTAAATTTATCACGATTAGATCGATACCACATTAACGCTCTACCGGAAAAAGATCAACAGCTGAATCGAAAATTTGACTCTCTGTCACTCCACGAGCCCTTCCCAACTCTACAACACGTTCCAAGAAACTATGCACCGTAATATCCTTCGGATCACCCGTGAAAGTTAAATTCCACTTCTGTAAATTCAAAGAACGAGGGAGGTTCCCAAAATTCGCATGAGTGCTAGTACGAGCAAATGGTGGATGCGCGGAAGCAACCGAGGCTTCATCATCAGAACAGTCACCCTCAGAGGAGGAGCAACAAAAAACAGAGGCAGGATCATAAGCCGGAGGCTGAGCGCAAACATCAACTAAAGTACTTTACATTTTTTAAGCATATCAGCAACATTCAATGGCAAAGATTCTTTCGAACTACCAGACTCTAAACGTTCCAACCGAGAAACGACATGACACAACCTAGTAAATATCGCCTCAAGGCATGGGTCAGGTCCCCTAAACAACGTTAACAATTCATCATACTTGCTCATACAAATATTAAATTCTGATACAGTATCCAACTCAACTATAGGATACTCAAAAGACCTATTACCCTTCTCTACTTTCAACAAAGGACGCAAACAGGCACGCAAATCCCGAACTGTCTGTGTATCCGAACATTTAAAACCTCTTACACGCAATTCATATTGTAATTCATCTTTCTTAAGCCTATTAAGATTATTTTTCAGAACCATACTTGCCAAATACCTTTACAATAAAATCAAAATATGATCAAAATCTGAAAATCAAAGTAAACTGCACAAAAAAATTCAAATGAACCTTAAAAATAACAATCTATTTTCATCCAGTCACCACCTCAGTTGAACTTGTATAAATAAAAACAATCTCAAAACAAGTTCCCTCGAAACCACTTCTGAGCCCCACGTTGGGCGCCACTTTATGTCACGAGCCCGCCCGGTTCCAGAGAGTGTACCAAATACCTCCCGGACTAGCTCTCAGAGCTGAGACTATTTACTAGGGCGCCACTCTCTTTTTATGATGTTAAATAAAAGGGAGGTATCACCACAGATCTCAGGGGGAAAACAAAAGAGAGAAAACGTACACGAAAACCCACTCTCTAGAAGCCAGAACAAGCTCGATCACACAAAATGAGAGTAGTGACTGGTAGGAAGAAAAAAAGAATCAATTGTTTAACAATTTAATCTCACCAAAAATGTGGTGATAACACTACAACTAATCAATGTCCTACCACAAAATATCTCTATCGAACTTACTAGTCAAATATCTTAATATGCGTTTAACTGAATTATATTACTAAACTTATCACCCAAAGGTGAACCTCAAAGTTAGATTAATACTGGCCAGCATGAATAAAACACCTATGTAACGGTCTATATCTAGGTGACTGAACAACAGGTCAACTGTTTATCGCTATATCAATGTCTCGACCTAAGTCGTTTATATTCTCAGATAACTTAAATGCTACGGACTAACCTTACATAACAGTCTAAGATGTACAGTGACTGTGAACAAAAGGATATTATGGGTTCTCAACCAACATTCACTCTTCAACCCTCGTAGAAAGGAAATTGGGTCAATACGTACTTCAGGCTCTTCGTAATACAATAATTCACATTACTTCCACAAGGCAAATGGCAACCAGGGTGTCTATTGTCTCGATCTTCCAAGTAGAATGTGTTCAGATAGCTAGTACAGATGGTTTGTACAGAACGTAGATCCTACGTAGACTCACTTATTTCAGACAACCTCAAAACCGCCTCAGACAGCTCGCAGACAGTTTGCAGATAGTTCACAGAGTTCACAGACAGTTCGAGATCCGCAGCACAACAAATATAAGTACTCTCAACATAAAACGGAGCTAATCTTCTCCATCGAATATCTTCCCTTTATAATCCGCATTAAGCGTTAACCTTTTTCCATAAACCAAATAGAAACAGGTCTCTATTAGGCTTAAACCATAAATCTTGTTCCAATCCGCAATCAATACGATAAAAATCCAAGAGTTTAATGGTTTGATACTCGCCAGAAAAACGGAGAAAAGCAAAGTGACACGCTCCAGCTGATTTGCGTCAACCCGACATATACGACCACAGACGCAATCACAGAGCGGAGAGCATTCAGTAACGCTACCATCAACAGTAGTGCCACGGGTCGGAAAATGTACTATCTAGATAGCGGCGTTGCCAATAGTTGGTCGGAACTAACGGAACGGAAATTTTAAACCGTGACATAGAAAGCATTTCCATAATTGCATTGACGCTTAGTGTAGTTCTTTCACTAAGGGTTTGATCTTCTTCAAGCTTTTTCCTAACTATGATAAGTGTTTTATCTGTCGGAATATTAGTGAACAAACTGGTGATGTCGAAGCTGACCATAACGTCTTCTTCCATGATTTCTTGATGTTTCATTATTTCTATGAATTGTTTCGTGTTTCTTATCATCGATGTTGAATTAAGCAGCATTTATGAAAATAACACCTGATTCCATAAGTGCTCCATCTATAGATCTGCCAGAAGTTTGACGCCGATAGTTCGATCCAACTTAAAAAGATCATCATATCACAGATGAGTATATAACATTCTTCATTTTTCTTTCATGACTTCTGTCATATTGACTTTTTGAAAATTGATAATTTTCAAAAGGTTTTTTATTTTTCCTCCTTGATAAAGACAGAAGAACGAAACGTCGGAAAACATTACATCCACAATAGATGATGGTAATAGCCCAAATAATCATTCAACACGAGCTCCATCATCAACAATATCTCGTCATCAACAACAATAGGGTAACCTGGGTACGATTGTGCCAGGGTACAGTAGTGACAGTCGCTATAACAGCGAAACTATACGGATTGCGGGTTGGGGTGCAAGGGGAAAAATAAAGCGCATGCAAGTCTAAACGCGTGTCCCGGTGTTGCGTCAGCCGATGTGCGACGATAACGTAAGCAGGAGCCAACATTGATTTTTGACAGTCAAAAGTAAGTTTTTTTGGTCGATTTCTTTTTGTAATTATGGTTATTTGTACACAGATAGATTACCTTTTATTTTCTTTTTGTTATAACTTGAACATTGGCAGTTACTTACGAGTGATTACTTTTAATGCAGATCTTTTTGCTCAGTCATGGTCATTTTTTGTTTTCAAAAGTATGCGTTGGGTACGGTTGTGACAAATTTTGTGGGTACGGTTGTGACATTACTTTTTTTTTTTTTTATTTTAGATGCCTAGGAAACGCGTGCGGAAGACCGAGAGAGGCCTGTCTGACATTACTCAATATGAAAATGCTTACAAAGAGGTGAAACGCGGTACTTCATTACGGAGAGCTGCGGAAATACATAAAGTTAATCGCATGTCATCTTGCGATATCTACGCAAACGCGACAAAGCTGGCGATAATGAAAATGAAGGCACCATCAGCATGGGGTATGTTGCTCATAATAAAGTATTCTCTATCGAGCAAGAACAGCAGCTGTCAAAATATATTATACGTTGCGCAGACATTTATTTTGGCCTTTCTACGAAAGAAGTACGGAAGCAGGCATTTGAACTGACAACTAAATACAACATAAAGCGACCTGCTTCTTGGGTTGAGAATAAGAATGGTGAAGAATGGTTCCGTTCATTCATGAACAGAAACCCGTCACTATCTGTACGCGTAGCTCAGGCTACAAGCCTTTCAAGAGCTACAAGTTTCAACAAAACAAATGTTGAAGCTTTTTATAATAATAATTATAATTATAATAATTTTTATATAAAGTGATTGTTAACTTTGTTTAGATGAAGATTATATTGTGTTCAGTTGATTATTTGTAACAATAAAAGTCACTAAAACTATTTGGATGTATTTTGTAAGTCTGTCACTACCGACCCCAACCACTGTCACAACCGCCCTTGGGGTGTGGCCGGTTGTGACACTTTCCCTTGTATTTTTAATTTGACCGTATGCCTAATACAGTGTAGCTAGGGACAATTTTTTATCAATTTTAGGTAGATAAATAATCAAATTAAGTATTTAAGTGATTTTTCTCCCAGATAACTGTAAATATACAAACTTATAGGCGATCAAACCATAATTGTCACAACCGTACCCAGCTTACCCTACTTATGCTGAGAACCAGGTTTTTTAAATGGGGTTTTTTCCCTAGGCTTTTATTTCATACACTTAATTGTATGGCACCCTGTCACCAACCCCAGCTAACATTTTTTGTAAGCCAAAAGAATATATATATATATAGTATTCTAACCAACGCAATAAAAATAATGAATATTATATAAAAACTCATTCGATTTGAAAGAATCACTGAGAAATGTTATTATTCAAGCAAACCATCGATTATATTCATTAGATGTAAAATCTCTGTATACCAACATTCCCACAGAACTAACAAAGGAGGCAATCGAAAATAATTGGGAAATAATCAAACAACACACATTAATACCTAAAAAAAAGAAGATTTCATCCAAACGATACAATATATCACGAACAATAGCTTCTTCCAATATGAGAAAAATTTCTATAAACAAATTAAGGGTGTAGCCATGGGAAACCCGATATCAAGCACGATTGCACAGTTAGTAATGGAGTTGATAGAAAAGAAAATCATGGAAAAACACAAAAATACGTTCTGTAATACGATATGTAGACGACATTTTAGTTATAACAACACCAACCAAAATACAGTCGATTTTGAACGAATTCAACAATACACACGAATTTCTACAATTCACACTTGAGGAAGAAGAAAACAACTGCCTGAACTTCTTGGACATGACACTGATGAGAAAAAACGGAAATTTGTTGACAAAATGGCACAGAAAGGAGCAGAACACAACATATATATTAGATTATAACTCCCAACACCACCACTCACATAAAAAGTACGGCCATAGGATACATAGACAGGGCGTTAAAATTAACATCCCAATACCTGAGAGAACACTTTAAAAGAGGTGAAAGAACTTTAACGAAGAATCACTACCCTGAAACCCTTATCACAAAACTAACAAAACAAAGGACGCACCGACTATACAACACACAACAGACGAAAATACCAACAAATACCACAAAACGAATACAATTACCATACATACAAGGACTGTCACAGAAAATAAGTAATATATTGAAACCCTACAACCGAGAGATAGTACACAGACCATACAATCAGGTGGGAAACATCTTCAGTAAATTGAAAGCACCAACACCCAAGACAAAAAAATCACAGGTCATATATAGTATACCCTGCAAGGACTGTGACAAACAATACATAGGACAGACTTCACAAAGACTAAAAGACAGACTAAACGCACATAAATATGCAAAAAATGCAACTACAGCACTTAATAAACATAAAAAAGATCAAAAACATGATTTTAATTATGATGACACAAAAATTTTAGGAATAGAACCCCAACAACGACGAAGGGAAATATTGGAAATGATTCACATACAGGTCTTCTTCTTCTTCTTCTTCTTCAGCCTTCACTCATCCATTGTCGGATATAGGCCTCCTCTAGCTTCTTCCATGCTTCCCTGTCTTTAGCTGTTCTCATCCACTGTTTTCCGGCCACAGCTACTATATCATCTATCCATCTCTTTCTTGGTCTTCCTACGCTTCTCCTGGTTTCTCGGGGTCTCCAAACTGTTGTCCTGTGTGACCATTTTTCCGTATTTTGCCTTGCCACGTGTGCCACCCACTGCCACCTAAGCCTAGCTATTCTCTCCATGATGTCGGTTACTTTGGTTCTTCTACGAATTTCGGAGTTCGGAATTTTGTCTCTCAAGCTAACGCCTAACATAATTCTTTCCATGGCCCTCTGAGTAACTCTTAGTTGTTCGGCTACTTTTTTTTTGTCACTGCCATAGTTTCCAGACCATAAGTTGCTACTGGTAGTATACAACTGTCGTAAGCTTTGCGTTTTAAGTGTACTGGAATATTTTTATCCTTAAAGATGAAACTGAGCTTTCCGAATGCTGCCCATGTTAGACGTATTCTTCTCTTAATTTCTAACGTTTGGTTTTCCTTTTCGTTTTTATTACATGTCCCAAATATATGTATTGTTCTACCTTTTCTATGGTGGAGTTATCTATTATTATATCTTCTGGGCTGTGGCTTATTATTTTTGTTTTTTCAAAATTCATCTTTAATCCTATTTCTTTTGATTTTTCATTTAGGTCTTGCAGCATTGATTTTAATTCATTGATGTCTGTGCTTACCAGTACTATGTCATCCGCGAATCTTAGGTGGCTAAGGTAGGTTCCATCAATTTTAGTCCTTTTCCGTCCCAAGCTAGTTTCTTGAACACATTCTCCAAAGCCAGAGTGAACAGCTTAGGCGATATGGTATCACCCTGTCTAACACCTTTACCCAGATTAATCCTTTCGGTCATCAAGTCGTCATCTATTTTAACATGGAAAGTCGCTTCATCGTATATATTTCTAATGAGGGCAGAGTACCTATAGTCAATTCTAGCATCGTCTAGGGCTGTCAAGAAGGCCCATGTCTCGACACTATCAAAGGCTTTGTGGTAATCGACGAAGGCTAAGTGTAACGGTATGTTGTACTCTGTTGTTTTTCAACTACTGTTCTGATTGTCTGTAAATGTTCTATGGTGCTAAATCTTTTACGGAAGCCTGCCTGTTCTATTGGCTGGTACCCATCTAACTTTTCTGTCAGTCGATTAGTTATTATCCTTGTTAATAATTTGTAAAGGTGTGACAACAGGCTTATGGGTCTATAATTTTCTATATTTGTAGGGTCTCCTTTTTGTATAGAAGAATGACTTCAGCGTTCTTCCATAGCTTCGGTATTCGTCCCTCAAACAGACATTTATTCAGTAGTAAACGAATTGCTTCTTCCAGAGCGCTTCCTCCAAGTTTCAACATCTCCGTAGTTATTTTATCTTCTCCTGGAGTTTTCCTGTTTTTCATTTGTTTGAGAGCGGCTTTAATTTCTGAATGGCATTATTTCTGGAAGATCTTCTGAACCTATATTTAGGATGTGTTTGGAGTGTTTGTTTTGGGGATTTACGGGTTTTGGAATGGAGGATTTATAAAGTTTTTCGTAGAATAATTTAATTTCCCTAGCAATTTCCGTCTTCGCTGATACTACAATTCCATGTTCGTTTTTTACTTTCGTGATCTTTTGTCTGCCAGTAGATTTACTCATTTTCAGCACCTTCATATTTTTATTTTTCTCTATGGTTTCTAATATATATTTCGTTCTGTATGCTCTTAAATCTTTCCTTATGTTCTTCTTAACTGACGCATTTAATGCTTTATACTCAGGATGGTCTCTTTCGGTCTTTCTACGCCTTTCTATTATTTCTATTGTTTGTGTTCTTAATTTAGCTTCTTTTAGGTTTCTCACTCTACTACATATTTTCTTTGTTACAGTTTCTATGTCTCCAGTTATTTTTTCAGCCAGTTCGTCAATATTTCTGTGTTCAAGTGAATTTATTGTAAGTTTCCGTTCTAATTCCTCTTGATATTTGTCCTCTTTTTGCGTTAAAATTTCTAACGTTGGAAAGGTATTTTTTCTTAATAGTTTCTTTCTCTCTATTTTCGTATTTATACATATCCTGGCACGAACCAACCTGTGGTCACTGCCTGTATTGAATCGATTTAGTACAGAGACGTCTTTGCATATTGTTCTGTCATTTGAGAGGATAAAGTCTATTTCGTTCTTAACCTGACCGTCTGGGCTAAGCCAAGTCCATTTTCTTTGTATTTGTTTTTATAAAAAGTGTTTAAACAGAACAATTTTTCGGTATTTATAAAATTAGTTAGTGTGTCGCCTCTATTGTTTCTATGTCCCAGCCCGAAATTTCCTATATAGTCGGAGTCGTCAGGTTGTCTCTCTCCTATTTTGGCATTAAAGTCTCCCGTGATAACAACATAGTGGGTTTTTTCTAGGTGCCTAGCATGTGTTATATCCTCGTACAGTTTTTCCACTAATTCGTCGTCCGCAGTAGAGGTCGGTGCATAGCAATGTATCACCTGGAGGTTATAGCGGTTGTTCAATTTCAAGACCAGATATATCACTCTTTCAGATATTGCCGAATATTTAACCACTAGGTGTTCTATTCTTCTGTGGACCATAAAAGCCACTCCTCCTTGACTATGGTTTTCATTTGTGTTGTTCTGGTATAAGGTATGTCCAGATTTTAAGGTGGTCTTTTTCTCTCCTTGAAGTCTCGTTTCGCAAAGGCTTACAATATCCCACTTAATTGCATTTAGTTCTTGTTCCAATTCTTCCAAATGATCCCCTGTTCTCATGGTTCTAATATTATATGTCGCAATATACATTTTGTGATTGTAGGTTTGTTCTTTGGATTGCTTATTTGAGTTACATTTGGTCGATCTTCTGCCTCCCCCAGAATCCGTGAGGCTGTCCATATTGGAGTGGGATTCTGAGTTACGAACTCTACCCACCTGGGGTAATATATTTTGAATCTCGACATGTGCATGGTTTTACTGAAGGATAATGGTAATTTAAAACGCCACGCTTACCGAGCGGGTTGGCGAGTAGGTATAAAAGGAAATTGGAGGGGAAATATTAGGTTTGGATAGGAGATGAGGTTTGGACAATGATTTCCCCGGTTGGTATTGGGAGATAAATCAAGGCTCGCGTAGGCAGGGGTGCATCCTGAAGTAGATCTGTCACCTATCGGGATCATAAGTGAGTATCTACCCGCTACCTGACACATACAGGTAAACAATGAAAATGTAGTGAACAACAAACAAGACACGAAAAATCTCAGTCAAATATACATGCCAATACTGAGAAGACCACCGATAGAAAGAAG
The DNA here is from genome assembly GCA_030674115.1 of Micraspis discolor. Taxonomy (NCBI): domain Eukaryota; kingdom Metazoa; phylum Arthropoda; class Insecta; order Coleoptera; family Coccinellidae; genus Micraspis; species Micraspis discolor. Next base: position 38,473 of record JARTUT010001333.1, read on the forward strand.
AAGACAAAACAACCAACATTCCATTGACCCCTGACATTGACATATATGACATTGACACGAATGACACGACAATACCGACCAGAAAAGAGCAAAAATGAACAGTGAGATATTTTAGTGATTTTATTATTCTACTTTTATATTATATATGTTACTTTTTAGATGTCGTTTTATAATTTATGTATACTGAAGAAGGCGGATGCGCTGTAACGTTTATACAAAATAAAATTGTTTAGAACCTTTTTAAAGACCTAGATGCCCAATCAACCCAAACTCAATATATATATATATATATATATGTAAGGAATTGAATTCCTTAATTTGATTTTGCCGCGCTTAAGCGACGGCGATGATAAGAACTATTCATTTACAGGTGTTGAAATGTACATGGTCATGATAAACGATAAAACTAATATGAAGATTTTGGATTGATTGTATTGATTCACGTTTTGAATATTGAAAATTAATTGAATATATTGTGTTTGGGAAACTGACTGTAATTGATAACATTAAATGTCGTTTCTTTAATTACAGGTAGGGTTTTGTAAATACTTTTAGTTTTGGTTTTAATCAAAATAAACTCTCTTTAATTACAGAGCAACGCATGGTGTTGTAGATTATTTAGTGTCACCATTCCTTACAACAGAATAATTACATAAACATATATATATATATATATGGGATCAGAATTCATCTGCATCCGGTACTATTTTCGAAAAAATGAACGAGGCCAATCTTCCGACCGTTTTCAAAGGGTTCATTTTATTCGTACAATTAGGGTTTCGATAAAACAGACTCTCTATAAGCTCTTCCAGCATTGAAAACATAAAATTTGAGACAAATTCTTTGATCAATATTTTTCCATTGTAACAGTCGCCGATTACCATTGGGATTGATTGGTTTCGAGAGCTGCTGTAATCAAAGAGACCGCGCTCATAGTAGTTGAGGACAGTCTTAACAACATATGGAAACTTGAAATTTCAATAAGAATTTCCGGCTACTTCTTGTCAGAGTGTATTTCCTTTCGAAGTTGATGCACGGTATGAGTTTCAAATATCTCTCATGCTAATTCATCGAGGTGTATTCGCAGGTTATCAAACAAATTCTCCAAGATCAATTTCTTTCCCTTTTTAGAGCAGGTATGATTTCCTTTTACCATCAATCCGTCAATGTCACTCAATCTCTTTCTGGGTTGAAGAAAGAGAGAGGAATCTTTGAAACTATAAATAATGCATGCCCAGTTTCATTTCATAAAGTTTATTAAATCACCTGGCGTTATTTCCATCTGCGGCATTCAAGATAATTAATTTATACTTTTGTCATTCATTACATATTCCGAGTGTTCGATACGCACATAACCTATATTCGAATGATTTAGATGATTCATGGAGAAAATTCTGGTTCAGCTTCAGCAATTGTAGTTCCCAGGCTATGGGATAAAAAAATGATGCATATTCTTGTTCATGAATATATATATTTTCACTTTTGCGGCCCAATTTTTTTGTGCATTACATCAGCTCCGCTTCATTTAAGCTTGAACTCTAATGATTTTAAGGGAAGGCTATTACGACAAAGTTGACTTAGTTGCAGACGCAGTTTTTTCAAAATTAGTTTTAATGCCTCAACATATCTCAATCAAGAAAACGCAATCATTCCTGCGGCGCTCTAAAATTTCAATACCACTTTTGTAGAAAGATTTGTCTTTTCTCTCGAAATAAGCTCCAGGTTCAGCGATAACCTCTAAATTCATGCGAAATTTCTTACCGGCGAGAATGTTTTTAGGTCTGTGAACAGCCAGTGGTAGCTGGGAACTAAATCTGGCAAAAACGGTGGATGTGGAAGCAATTCGAAGTTCAATTCATGTAGTTTGTCATTGTTTTGATATTAGAAAAAGGTAGACGAACAAGAGAAAGTCAACCTGAACCAACAGATATAAATCAGACCATTAAAACCGTAATTCCTTATGTAGAAGGTTTGTCGGGAAAATGATAAGAATTGAAATAGATACAACATAACGACTGCATTCAAAACTCAAGACACTATCAGAGCTAAACTTACAAAAGTTAAGCCTAATAATGAGACACAAAGAACAAAGAACTGCATATATGAATTACCTTTGAGTGCGGAAGATCTTACATCGGAGAAACTAAACGCCCTCTGAATGTATGAATAAAAGAACATCAGAAGCTTCTACGAGTACTTGACAGCGACAAATCCAGGTTGGTCCAATATGCTGTAGATGAGAATCATCGTATAAAATGGGATGAAGCATCAATAAAATCCAAAGAAGAAAAACTTGCAAGAAGAAAAATCAAAGAAGCATCATTTATGACAATAACTCCTGATTCCATAAGTGCTCCATCTATAGATCTGCCAGAAGTTTGGACGCCGATAGTTCGATCCAACTTAAAAAGATCATCATATCACAGATGAGTATATAACATCGTTCATTTTTTCATGACTTCTGTCAATATTGACTTTTTAAAATTGATAATTTTCAAAAGGTTTTTACTTTTCCTCCTTGATAAAGATAAAAGAGATCTGTCGAAACTTGAAAACATTACATCCACAATAGATGATTGTAATGGCCCAAGCAATCATTCAACATGTTTCTATACTGCATTGTCTGAAAGCACCCTGGATCATATATGTCAATTTCCTTGCCCTAGCAGTAACACTCGCAGCGTGTCGTGTCCAACTCAGATTCATATCTACAACAACACCTGAATCGTTCATATAGTCAACAGAAACGAGGGGGTATTCGATCTTATATAGATATTCTGGATTTTTCCTGCCGAGATGTAACACACAACACTTGTTGTGTTTTGTGTTTTCAAAAAGTCATATTGACTTTTTGAAAATTCATAATTTTCAAAAGGTTTCTTACTTTTCTCCTTGATAAAGATAGAAGATGTCTATCATATAATAATTTGGGGACATGGTACTGCCTTGAGAAGGTACTCCTAAAACAGAAGAGAGTTGTCAGAGCGCTGTATGGGATGGGCCAGACTGAAAGCTGCAGACCCGTTTTCAAAAGGGAAAGGATAATGACTGTAACATCTTGCTTCATTATCACGTGTCTGAAATATGTCCATCAGAACAAAAAGAAATTCCCTTCCAACTCAGATTTTCACAGTTACAACACAAGACATAAACATCACTTTAGTCTTCCATATTCAAGAATAAACAGGGCACAGCAAGGTCCAAATTCGGTCTGTCTCAAACTCTATAATAAACTGCCCAGAAGCCATCAAAGAGCTCAGTGAACACAAATTCAACTGGAAGGTCAGGGATCTACTGCTACAGGAAACAATATATAAAGTGGAAGAATTCTTGAACTTGCAACTCTAACCGTGCTCCATGAATTGTATCATTGTATATATTACTGTTTTTATTATTGTATTTATTATCGTTATTACTACGTAGTGTTACAATTCATATTGTAACTAACTTTTACCGACAAACCGTGTAATCAATTGACGGTAAATATTTATGGTGTATGTTTTTATTGATGCATTCATAAATAAATATTATTATTATTATTATTATTATCGAAACGTCGGAAAACATTACATTGACAATAGATGATGGTAATAGCCCAAACAATCATTCAACACCTCCTATTAGATAACATATTTTCTAATAACCGTACCATTTTCCGTAGATGGGTATAGGTAGAGTTTGAAAATTAATCCATCTTCCCACACAATGTTGAAATATCGCTGGGGTAGGTATATCGAGCTAAAAAGACTATGTGGAGACATTAATTTGAAAAATTCTAAAAAAATAATTTTCCTTTCCAAACACGTGTACTTATCAATCCATCCTCGTATTATATCACTTTGATCTTCCTTCGTGAATTTCGCCAAACTTATATTCGAAAAGTGCCAACTTGGTTTACAAAGACCTTGAAAAAACTGAACCCAAATGCCCAAAGGCCATAATATTGACGTATTCATTCAGAATTCAGACATGAAATGGCACGTGCTCTGAGCACCACCATTACTTCTCGAATCCTCTCGAACACTCAGTCTTTTGGGGCTAAGTCTTTGCGATAACGACCTTCCGGAAACCCAAGAACCTTGACCAATCCGTTCGACACCAAATAAACGAGTTGTCGTCTTCTCTAACATGTAGAAACTCACACGTCTAATTAAACTCGCTTTTTCTCTCTCGACTTCCGTTAATTGCTTGTTAGCCGGGAGCATGTGCCCATGGATCACAGAGCGATTGTTACAGATCCATCGGCTCTTGTCTTATCACGGTGGTGTGATCAGATCAGTGATCACGGCACATAGTGCACACACTATGTCTGGGAGAGAGTGACCTACTTGTCTCACAGAGATGTGTGCCATCAACTGCTCTTTTAGTCAGTCGGTAGCCGATTGTCGTTAACAACATTCATATAGGTACCTGCAGGTGAAGTAAGATCTTTCTTTTCTCGGGGCTGCAGAGCGCGAATTGTGTACGTTTGGAGATCGTCGACTTTCGGATGTTAGTTGGTTTATGTGAGCTACGTTGAGATTTTAAAGGTTTTTCTGGTAGTTCTTGGTTTTTGGTATGCAACCGGAGTTTCTTTCGATCGGTGAGTGAATTAATAGTATTATGTACTTAGTATATATTTTATAATATTTTGATTTTTGGCATACAATATTTGTTAGCAAACAATATAGGATGTAGTGTTAGCTGGGGTTAACGACGGGGTGCAATACAATTTGGTTTAAACATAAAAGCTTCGGGAAGAAAACCCAATGATAAAACTATGGCTGTCACCATAAGTGTTGTAATGTTTACAAAAGTGAGCTTAAATATTGAAAATTCATATTATTTAAATTAATATCAATTAAATAGTTAAATGTGAAGGACATATTTCTTCCAGATTGAATAATGACACAAAGGGTTCTCCAAGTTATCCAAATCTGAAAATAAAAACGCAAAAGCAGAAAAAAGAAACTGAATAAAATGATAACGAATCAATTTTTGACATTTACAACCCATTTCATGAAAGAATTGAAACATCATGAATGCCCTAAAACTAACCAGTAATATATATGGAACAGTGATTGATGAGGTTAGGTATTGTTTTCTCTGCATATCCACCTTCACAGCTTGCGCTTGAAACTGTGTTCCATCTAAAAAGCATACTATTGGTACGTCCATAAGATAAGACAGATTGAAAGTTGGCAAAATAAATGGTCTTTAAAATATTTACATCTACATGATTTTTAACAGCTTCCAAAGTATATATGACTGAATTCAACTTAGATGTTGCATCAATTCAAATATCTGTCAACAGATATTCCGAGAAGCCTACTAGTATTTGAGTTTGCTGTGACCACACTATCGCTGATTCTGATGCTCTCAGGGTAGGTCGTGTCTGATCTGGGGTTGGAGAAAAATACGATGTTGGTTTTATCCGAATTTAGTGCTAATGCATTATTGAAACACCAGGTTTCAATTTTTGAGATGGCAGTTTTCAGACTAAGTGTAACTTGCTCAGCTTCTTTAGATGAAACCATATAACATTTATGTCATCGGCATATAAATAGGCGTCGATCCCAAAATCATTAAAGGTCTCATCCGGGTCACTTATTTGCTCAAAAGTATCTGGGAGGTCATCATCGTAGACAACAAATAGCATTGGTACCAAAATAGTTCCCTGTGGTATTCCTATAGTTATTGTCACTTCAGATGAAAAGAGTACCTCGTCATGAACCTCCAATACAATCTTGTTTTCTTTCCTTCAGGTAACTCGAAATTAATCTTAATGGAATACCTCTGATCCCGTTCCTTTCTAGTTTCTGAAGATGTATACTGTGGTCAACACAGTCGAACGCTTTGGACAAATCAACGAACAATTCAGCAGGTATCTTATCTTCCTCTGGGGAAGAGAAAATTCTCTGTGTGAACTCGAATAATGGTGTGTCAGTACTTCTACCTCTAGTGAAACCGTGTTGACTGTTTCATAAGATGTTAAATTTTAGGAAGAAATTCAGCATTAGATCTACAAGGATTTTTTCAAAAATTTTTGCAAATGATGTTATCAAGCTTATCGGTATGTAGTTGGAGAAATCATCAGGATTGCCCTTCTTGTAGCATGGCTTGACTAGTGTTGTCTTCAGTGCGTCAGGAAATATTCCACTTCGAAGAGAAGAATTTATAATGGAGCAGATTGGTGTAATGAGGTTTGAAATATGTCGCTTTATTACAGAGAAAGGAATACCATCATATCCCGAGGAGACTTTGTTTTTCATTCTATTATCTGTTGACAATATCTCAACTTCGTCTGCGTCGAATATGTAAAAGGATTTCGGTTGGGTTTTAGGACTCACGTGTTCTGGCTTGGATACAAATCTCATGTTAGAAGAAATATTGGAGAAGTGGTGATTGAAGTCTTCTGCCAGCTGAGACAAATTACCATGATGCAAATATTTCTGGGGGACTTTGAGGACAGGCTTAGAGGTTTTCTTGGTGACATCTTTTATGATTTTCCATACAGCTTTAGACTTATTTTCAGCTCTTTCAATAAGTGTATTGTTTAATGTTCTCTTTTGGGAGCACAACATGTTGTCATATGCATATGCATTAACATGACCATTCCGGTGAAAATTTGCTTTATCACTGAAAAGAATTTTTTTAAGTTGTTAAATCACTGCAGTCGATTAGCATAGCCGCATCCTTTAATTCTTGAACCGATGGAATTTTATGGGCTTTTAGATGTAATTCTTTCGTTAAAATCGAATGTAAAGACGATTTTTTGATTTTCAACGCTTGGCTTTGCTTTCGGATGGATATAGAAGGGAAACATTTTATTTCTATAACTTTTTCCAAATTTGGCCCCGTTCAAAAGATATAGGGTGTTGAAATTTCATAAAAATTGCATTTTTACCTGTAATATTCAAACGGCAATATCAATTGAAATGATCTCTTGTAGAAGGTTTTTGATAACAGTCATGCATATTTTGGCATCAATAGATTTATTCCATTTCTTGTGGGCTTCTCACTACTACTGTACAGATTGGTTAAATTGCATGAAAAACAAACATCACTTGAACTAAAGGTCCGTATCTTGTACTTCGTAGAATTATTCGTCTTTTTTGCAGCTAAAATCATTCGCCATCTTTTTTCTTAAATTGCACCATTTTTGAGATATTCGGAGTTGAAAGGAATTAAATCGATATAATCATCTGATGAAACATGAGTGAGTGAATCATTTCTTAGAGGGAAAATAATGTTTTTAAAAAATTCCGAACCAATAGTGGATGCTAATTTTCATTCAAACTAAACTGGACTACAAAGGGGTTTTTTCCTCGGTATTTTCCCAATGTGAAAACTTAAAATGCTTATAACTTTTTAACGCAGCTGAATATGGAAAGACGGTATGGGAAAAAAGTGTTTCTTTTGATCTCAAGAACCGATGGTTAACTTTGACCCAGTGGTCAAAGATTCACACTGTATATGAGTGCTGTTATATGAATAAAAACGATGCATTAAAAACTACTACATCGTGCCGACGCCAGGAAAAAAATTTCCGTATCTAAAGGTTTGGATTGTATAATTTCTTTCAAGATATTGCTAGTACATACAAAATATTCTTTCAAAAATGTTTTTCTTACATAATTAGAACACCAATATGCTGGAAGAAATATGACATCGAAGATCTGACCAGAAATATATAAATTGGTGGATTCGGTATGTGAGGAACTCGAAGAAGCGTTTTAAAACCATGTTGCATCTCAGGCCGAGCCGGTTTTCTTTCTCGTAAAATTTATTGTTACATGTCGTTGGTTCATTAACAACGCAAATTCGACAGCGCTTACTTTCTTTGAAATCATTAAATTACATTTAATGTTTTTTCCAATAGGTTTGAAGCAATGAAATCTAAAAGCTACAATTAATCTGACAACTACAATCTATATATCCACATTTATTTTCGGTTGTATTCTGAAAGGTTTGAGAAAGCTAAGTGATAAATAATATCACCTTCATTGAGTTACTATATGAGTTCGATGTTTGTATTTTTGGTAGTTCATTCATTGCTGAATACTACTTAGATAGCATCAATTTTGGTTCAACAACCTTCATGAATGATCAAATTAACTCCATTGTTGAACAGTGTGACACTGAGTAAAACCGAAGATAACAGAAAGATTCAACAATTTTCTTTATTCGAAATAACAATTCACAATATTTTCATCGTTCTATTCGAAACCCAAACTTCATTCACTTGAAGAGAAGTCTATCACATCGAAATAATATAGGAAGTGATAAATTCCTTCCAGTAATCAGTTATCTTCGGAATAGCTAATTTATTCAAGTCCAAATTATTTGAATTTGGACTTCTTGAAGTTAAAATGTGAAATGAAACATTTCATCGGAATCTGAAAATTTTTGGCAGTAATTATTGACAACTTATTCAATGCATTATAGGAATATCCAGAATTGTATAATTCTTTTTTCAAAAAACAACGATTTTATAAACATTCGATTCATAGAAGTTGATGAAGGAATATCCATTCATTACTTCTATGAACTTCTGTGACTTCATTAAGTTCTTTACTTAAAAGAAACTTCCATATCTCTAGAACGTTAAGTATACGAAAATAAATTTTCAGGATACGCCAGATATCCATAATCTCCATATATGCACAAATCCTTGTTGAAAACCGAAGAAAATCTCATGAGCTATCGCATACTTTCAATTAAAAAAAAATAACTTATATGAGCCTGGGGATTTCGAAAAAATTTTATGGAATCGTTTTATTCACGTCATCCAAAAATTTGACAAATTTCGTATCGATTGGATCGATCTTGACCGAGATATTTGGACAACTCGAATTTTTAAGATATCAGCATTTTTGTGAATTATACATAACACTATTTTAAAAGAAAAACCATGGTTTAAAGAAACAAATTAATAATGGAATTTTTGTTATATTACACAGATATTATTCATTATATACTATAGAAAACAGAAAAAGCCATCATTTAAACCAATTACTCACTAAACATTTCGGAAACTTCTTTTGCGTGACATTCTTGAATGTATTCTTGAACAATCTCGTTTTAAAGACCAGCAGTAATCTGCCATCATGTGAGTATCCCATCTTTCTTGATAGCGATCCTCCATACATTTGATATCTTGGTGAAATCTTTCACCTTGCTCCTCACTAATGTCGCCTAAATTATCAGGAAAACGGAAAACTGCTTTAATTTTTTTCCTTACTCAGCTGAGGCATTTTTTCCCTGTATATGCAAAGCATGATCCATTCTTATCAAGAGCCTTTACAAACTGCTTCATTAGACCCAGCTTGATATGCAGGGGTGGAAACATGATTTTTCTCGCGGAACTAAAGGATCATTTGATGATATTTTTTCCCCAACATCCATGTTTTCTCTTCTGGCCCACTCTTTTCTAACCCAGTGTTGCGTTTTGTCTCTGCTATCCCAGAGGCACAAGAAACAAGGATACTTGGTGTGGCCACTTTGATGTCAAAGGAGAAAGTTTACCATTTTTAAGTCTACACAAATCACCCATTGCTGTTCATGATACTTTATTTTTTCCAAAACTAAGAGCTATGTTGTCATATTGCTCTTTCATTTTCGTTGAGTGCGCAATTGGTATTGAGCCATATTTGTTCCCATCATGTAGAAAAACACATTTCAAACTTCGTTTTGAGCTGTCAATAAATAGGCGACAATCATCCGGAAAATGTTCAGTAAGACCCATATTTACCAGGTGTTCTCTAACAGCATGGCAAAATACAAGATTTTGTTCTTCCGAGAAAAAGGGAAGCAGATCTTTCTGCCTTGTGCGATAAAATGTAATTTTTTCCTTCAACCTGGAAGCTAGTAATTCAGAAGCTTTTTCGACAGGTTGAGATCTCTAGTGAGATCATTTAACTCATCTTGGTTGAAACATTAGGGAATTGATGACATCGTTTCAAAATCACTGTCACCTTCTGTAGTGTCAGAATTCTGATCAGAGAGACATGTGTCCTCACAGAGTTCTGGTAGCTGCTGAAAGGCTGAATTGGCACTTCTTCTGAGTGAGGGATAGGGCATCTTGCAAAGACTATATCTGCATAAGTCCACTTGTTACGGTTATTTCGATTGATTCCAGTAATATTTACTAGGCAAAAATAACAGTCATCGAATTGATTCTTTGGTTCTCTCCAAACCATTGGTACTCCAAAGTTCAGACTTTTCCTTTTCCCGGTATTCCACTGTCGTAAATCCTCTGTACAAGTTTTACAGAAAATATGTGGTGCCCAGGTTTTATCCTGATCACCAAGCTTAACACCAAAATATCCAAGATAAGCCCTCTTTACAATATCACTTAAAGTTTTTCTGTTTTCCAAGAACGTGTATTCTCTGCATATGTAGCAGAAAATATCAGGATGATGTACACAGCTTCTTCTACTTGAACTCATTTCTATTCAACAACACAAATACAACAATTCACATTAACAATCTACTTTTTAGATGTACTTTTCAACAATTCGTTACTAAAGAGAAATTTTATATGACGCTAAGTTCTATCTATCTGCACCGCGGGAATTAACAAACTAACCTCAACCCTCAACTGCAGTTGAAGTTCACTTCAGACTGGACAGCTCCATATATCGGATTTCTATGGAACTAACTGGATGACACTAAATAGGGTTAAATCCCACTTGTTAACAGTTTGTCAACCAATCAATTATATATCTCATATTGTTAGTCTTCTATTTATGATAAATGAATTAAAATAATAATTATAATAAATATTATTATTTTAAATTCAATTTGTTACAAATGAAGACCGACACTAAGGAAAATATACAAGAATCTATCTCTTGTATAAATTTTACCACACTCATACTTGTAAGTATTGAATAGGAAAAAGCATTGATAGATAAGTGAATTTATCTAGAAATCTAGAGCTGATACAGAAAAACTGCTATCATATTTAGATTCAGCAATAAAAATATAGTTAAAATCAGCTCAAAAATTATGGCACCAAAAAAATTTTTTGTAGGCCTGTTTTTATTAATGGGAAAGTAAAACAAATTTCATTCAAAGTATTAGCCGTTGTTTTCCATACATTTTGACCATCTTTCTATCAATTTGTGGAAACTACGCCAATAAAATTGTTCGTCTTTCAAAGCAAACCAACCGGACACCTAATTTTCAACCTCCTCATAGGAATCAAAGTTCTGCTCAGCCAATTCGTGTCGCGTCAATGAAAAAAAAAAGAAAGTCGGAAGGAGCCAGGTTTGGTGAATACGGTGCGTGGGGTAGCAGCTCCCTGCCAAGTGTTTCGCTTGTATCCAGAACCGGTTTTGCTTTTTTATGCAGGTGCATTGTCATGGAGTAAAATTACCTTGCCGTATCTACTGGCCTATTCTTGTCGTTTCTCGATCAATGCATGGTTCAAATTGGTAGACATCAATATTATCGGTTTCACTAGGTCTCAGAAGCCCGTGGTACTCCACACCTTTCTGGTCCCCCCAAACATACCATTGTCTTCTTGGCGAATCGATCTTGTTTTGCAGTCGATGTTGATGGTTGTCCCGGATAAACCCATGATTTTTTCCGTTTAGGATTCTTGAAATAAATCCATTTTTCATCGCCAGTAACAAACCGATTTTCTTTTGTCTTTGAAGCAAAATTTCATAAGTGATTTTTCGGTTTTCCATTTGTCTTTCATTCAATACATGTGGCACCTATTTTCCACACTTTTTGATTTTTCCCATAGCTTTCAAACGGTCAGAAATTGTTTGTTTTGTATCATTCAACATTTCTGCCATTTGCTTTTGATTCAAAGTGTCATCTCCATCCAATATCGTTTGCAATTCGGCGTCTTCAAACTTTTTTATGGTGCCTACAATTTTTGAGCTCATTTTAACTATATTTTTATTGCTGAATCTAAATATGATAGTAGTTTTTCTGTATCAGCTCTAGATTTTTAGAAAATAAATAATAATAATAATAATAAATAGAAATAAAAGTCTGAAGTTCGGAACACCAATGGTTTGGAAAGAAGCAAATAATCACTTCGATGACTGTTATTTCTGTCTAGTAAATATTACTGAAATCAATCGAAATAACCGTAACAAGTGGACTTATGCAGATTTAGTCTCTGCAAGACGCCCTATCCCTCACTCAGAGAAGTGCCAATTCCAACTTTTCAGCAGCTACCAGAACTCTGTGAGGACACATGTCTCTCTGAACAGAATTCTGACACTAGTGAAGGTGACAGTGATTTTGAAACGATGTCATCAATTCCCCAATGTTTCAACCAAGATGACCTCACTAGAGATCTCAACCTGTCGAAAAAAGCTTCTGAATTACTAGCTTCCAGGTTGAAGGAAAAAAATTTACTTGAACCAGGAACGAAAATTACATTTTATCGCACAAGGCAGAAAGATCTGCTACCTTTTTTCTCGGAAGAACAAAATCTTGTATTTTGCCATGCTATTAGAGAACTCCTGGTAAAAATGGGTCTTCCTGAACATTTTCCGGATGATTGTCGCCTATTTATTGACAGCTCAAAACGAAGTTTGAAATGTGTTCTTCTACATAATGGGAACAAATATGACTCAATACCAATTGCTCACTCAACGAAAATGAAAGAGCAATATGACAACATAGCTTTGGTTTTGGAAAAAATAAAGTATCATGAACACCAATGGGTGATTTGTGTAGACTTAAAAATGGTAAACTTTCTCCTTGGAAAGCAAAGTGGCCACACCAAGTATCCTTGTTTCTTGTGCCTCTGGGATAGCAGAGACAAAACGCAACACAGGATTAGAAAAGAGTGGCCTAGAAGAGAAAACATGGATGTTAGGGGAAAGAATATCATCAATGATCCTTTAGTTCCGCGAGAGAAAATCATGTTTCCACCCTTGCATATCAAGCTGGGTCTAATGAAGCAGTTTGTAAAGGCTCTTGATAAGAATGGATCATGCTTTGCATATATAGGGAAAAAATGCCTCAGCTGAGTAAGGAAAAAATTAAAGCAGGAATATTTGATGGCCCACAAATACGACAGCTGATTAAAGACCCTGACTTCATAAATTCAGTGATTGAGATTGAACAAAATGCCTGGAATTCATTTGTTTCAGTTGTCCAAAACTTTCTGGGTAAACACAAAGCTGAAAACTATGTTGAATTAGTCAATGAGATGCTGAATAATTTCAGATCACTTGGGTGTAACATGAGCAATAAGGTGCATTATTTACACAGCCACTTAGACCGTTTTCCTGATAATTTAGGCGACATTAGTGAGGAGCAAGGTGAAAGATTTCACCAAGATATCAAATATATGGAGGATCGCTATCAAGGAAGATGGGATACTCACATGATGGCAGACTTCTGCTGGTCTTTAAAACGAGATTGTTCAAAAATACATTCAAGAATGTCACGCAAAAGAAGTTTCCGAAATGTTTAGTGAGTAATTGGTTTATATGATGACTTTTTCTGTTTTCTATAGTATATAATGAATAATATTTGTGTAATATAATAAAAACTCCTTTAATAATCTGTTTCTTTAAACCATGGTTTTTCTTTTGGAATAGTGTAATGTATAATTCACAAAAATCTTGATATCTTAAGAATTCAAGCTGACAGGCAAAAACTAATAGGATATTTGAATTCAGGGCATCAAATTCATATGAATCTTCGGCACCAAAACCACTGTTGACCAGTGTAATTATACTAGATTTATGAATCTGACAAAAAGTATTCGGAAAATTGAGTTAAATCACAAAAATATTTAATTTCTTCAATATCTATTGAATCTCTTTCAAAATATGCTCCATTTGATGCGATACCCATGTGGCAACGTTTTTTCCAATTATGGAAACAATTTTTTAGGAGCTTTTAAGGATGTACTTCAGCCCTGCGAATGTTTTTTCATTTATTTGTACATGGAATACAAGTAGATATCAGCCCAACAAAGTATTTACATTTCGAAAATCTCCTCCAAACATGAAGCATATCCTGAGTTGTCGAACTATACAATACCTACTGATAAAAGTATACTACTATTCGAAAATAACTCCACTTACCACCTAGAAAACAAAACAATATAAAGGGTCCTTCAACAAAAACTTTGTTTTTTAATTGTGGCCACACCTACCACATGACGCTATTGAGAGTTATCTTTTGACATATTCATAGTTGATAATTCGGCAATTGTTACAATGAATTCAATTTTGCTCGAAAATCGCGTTGAAATAATTAAAACCCACTATGGAATCGGTGGTTCTGATAAAATTACCTTCCGTAAAATTCCTGATATTTTAGGACCACATAATCGACCTTCTGAGACGGCTCTTAAGAATTTGGTCAACGGGCTGGGTACAAAATGTGCCAACACCAACGCGTGTTCGACTGAAAACATCGCAGCCGTAAGCCACAGTTTTGAAAAAGATTTGTCAATTTCTCTACGTTCTCAACATCTGGGGTTATCTCAAACTACCACATGGCGAATTTTGCATAAGGGTTTGACTCTGCAGCCTTGCAAGATTCAACTAGTGCAGGAATTGAAGCCGACCGACCATTAACATCGCAGTAGATTCATTCAATTCATTCTGAAATAACTCGCTGGTTTTTCTGAAGAAATCATTTTTTCAGGGTATATTAACAAGCAGAATTGCCGCATTTTGGCTTTTGAAAATCCTAAAGCGATTATTGAGAAGTCTTTACTTGTCGCTGTATGGTGCGCTATGATTGGGCCCTTTTTTTTCGAAGATCCTGTCACCGAAGTCACCAGTTCTGAGATATCGCGATTGTAAAAAAGTGAGATAATACATGATATGCATACGTTTCCACGCCACCTGTGAGGTAGCTACTTGGCGCGATTTTTCTTTTACAATGGTTTTTCGGGAATCCACGAATTGTAATTATGTTAATTTAAAAGAAAATGCTTTTGTAAATGCATTACTAAAGATATACGAATATATCGAGCAACTCTGATTGTTCTCGTTGTTTCAATTTCATTCAAACTCTTTCAAGTCCTCATCAATAGCCATGTCGTTTTCGATGTCTTCTTCTTCCTCATCCTGAACGTTAAAAAATGGCTCAAATGAAGGCCAATGGTCAGTATGTTCATCAATAACACATGAATCTTCCTGTGTTGTTTTTAAATCAATGTTTTAATAAGACTGATCTCGCCAACTGTTACATGCTGAGAACAAGACAAACTTACTTTTTGCAGCCACATTTGCCACAGTAGCCCTTTATTACAAAAAATGGCGTTGAGAAGTTGTTCTAGAGCGGGTTGCTGTAGAGTTGAAATCGATTCCAAATAATTATTTATTAATTTACATCCCCATTCTGGATTCAATTGATTTACTTGATAATTTACCCGAAATGCTGAATCGCTAATACCGACGTTGGGGAAAGACTTTACCGTGGTACTTGTAAATGTCGGTATTTATCTATGCAATGAAACAGTTTAGGAACACTATAAACAGCAAGAAGAAAAATCCCATTGGTAATTATTGTTTGAGGTAAAGAATCAGAAAAATACTTTTGCGTAGTCAATTAAATCATGTTTTTCAAATAGTTCCATTACAGAAGTTTTACCTCGTCTGTACATTGCAGATGTAGTATTGAAATTGGTTAACGCAAGCAAAAAATAGTATGCACTTTTGGCATTTGGGATAAGTAGATAAATTTCGTGAGCGATAAATTTCAGATTGAGGTTGAGCTTCTCCACGTTTTAGAAAATATAATATATAATATCATTAATAGGAGTCTTTGTAGTGGGTAGTATCAACAAATCAACATCTTCACCAACTACAATTATTGTGCTTCTTGCATGGTAGTTGTGAATTACTGTATCAATTATGAGAACATCTGCGTCATTCGCAGCTTGATCCATGCAATACTTTTCAATCGATGTTTTCGGAATTGTACAGTTAATATCATTGTATACATGAAAGGGATACAAATAGAGTATATTCACTTGTGTTGAATGCCTAACATTATGCAAACGTGGCATATATGAGCATCACAGTATAGGGACCAAGCAGTAGTCGCACTCCGCGGATTTTGAACTGTTATCGCTTACACCAAAGGAACTCGTGCATTCCTCCCTGCGCATCTAATCTTATCGAATGCGAATTCAAAAATTGATTAGAAAAGGTTATTTGCGTTATCTGAAAACTTAAATATTTTGATTTAAGCTGGTAATAAGTTTTCACAGTGATATTTAGAGTGTATGGAACATTGTGTAGTCTATATTCATATAAAAATTATGACTCCGCTCATAATGTAACCGTAAATGTAATCATATTTCCTCATTAACAGAACGCATTCAATAACAGATATATTGTATATATAATTACCCCAAGTACAGCCCCCTGTAAATACTCCCCTGCGCTAAATATGCTGAGTGTTCTCTAGAAAAAGTTCCTCATTATGGTGGAAAAAATAAAAAACCTATTGATATATTATTGTTACATATATAATATATTATTGTTATTTCTATTTATAATATTGAAAATCATATAGAAACACACTCAAATATTTATCTAAAAAATTTCACTCTTCTGCATACGCATGCAATAGGCGTAAACCTCCTGAAATTCTATTGGTTATTGATATCTCAACTAATCGTGAGGAAATGATGACTATACTAAGCCTGCTGTGGGTGTAAATCTGCTAAAATTCCATTGATTCCTGATATCTCAATTTATCGTAAAGAAATTACGACAGTACACTGTAAAAAATAGTTCCTCATCTCAAACCATATTAATTTGTCTCAAGTACTCCGTACGTTT
Organism: Micraspis discolor; assembly: GCA_030674115.1. Classification (NCBI taxonomy): domain Eukaryota; kingdom Metazoa; phylum Arthropoda; class Insecta; order Coleoptera; family Coccinellidae; genus Micraspis; species Micraspis discolor. The sequence goes on from JARTUT010001333.1 coordinate 55,245, forward strand.
GAATACAACCAAATGCATAAAGTACTTGACCCTACCGCCCTCTACGGTTGAGAATGGCGTTTACCTAAATAAAAGTTTCTTGAGTTAAGAAACTGATTAGTTTCAACCAAGCTCAGAGTTTTTGACTCAGGTGGTAAAAAAATTTGATCCAACGGTAATATTAATTAGTATGTAACTATTGATACTTTTCGTAGAATAAAAATTTTGGTTTCATGTAATTAAATATTACATTTCACTGAAACTCGATTTGTAGTTGATTTAAAGGATCTTAGTTGAATGGGTCGAGAATTCAGTCGATAAAAATGATAATATCTCTTATGTCAAATGAAAGTTTCTTGGGTTAAGAAACTGATTGATTTGAGCTAAATTGAAGGGTTTTTGACACTAGCAAGGGAATAATTTGATAAAACAAAAAAACATTTGTATGTAATCATTATTTTTCTTCAGAGAACAATATTTTCTCTTTTATATTAATAAATACCGCAATACCGCGGCAGACCATGAATATTGTACGGAATGGGAAAGGCGTCTAGAGTTTCGTTGGTAGTTGCAGAGAGGAGCCAGTTTACCTCAAGCGTCAACCGTCTGCTTTTCCAAGACACGTCGTAAAGACAACCGTTCCCATCACGTCGGGGTCACCAATGTAGAATCGAAGGAATTTATCCCTACTTATGCGTTTCGTCCCTGGCGCACACATTTGGACTCATCAGTATGGCTTGTGTGCGCCATGCCATAGACGCAGGGGTTAAAGTTTTGAGGAGCCGCCGGGAGTTGAACCCGGCACCTAGTACCTAGTCGGTGTGAAACTTAAGCGCAAACCTCTAGGCCACCGAAGCGCTGTGAACTAAGCTATGCGTGGCTATATAGAGTGCCGTCAAGAGATCCCTATACACTCCCCTGCCGCTGACAGAGTGCCGCTACAAAAGCTATATAGTTCAGTCAATCTGTACATTTGGTGCGGGTATAATTACCCGCTCGATGAAATTTGGTACACTTGTTGAAAATGGTGTAACTAAGCTACCTTTGCGATGGCCTCGCTGAAATGTTAGCGGTTTTTTGAAAAACTCAAAAACTGAAAAAAAGTAAAAAAATGCTTTTTCTCGAATTGTATGCATCGTACAGAAAATTTTATTGAACGAAAAATGTAGAGGACGTTGAGATCTACATTTTGTCATTGGTGCAATGCTGCACGACTAAAAGCACACAAAGTAGGTGGCGCTAAAGTATCAAAAAGAGTGTTTTTATGTTTTTCGCCCTGAAAATGTTGTTTTAATGCAAAAGTTTAAATACTAAAGTTGTTCCTTACATTATTATCAACAACTTTTATTTCAACGTTTTTTTCGTACAACTTATCATTTACAAGTTATAGTAATACATAGCGCTGCATATACAGCACTGTTCTGCTAACGGTAGTTTTCTCAGAGTTGTGGCAAAAACAAATTAAAATTTTATTTATTAAAGTTTAATTGCTAAGAAAAATTAAATTAGTAAAATCTTGATTCAAACGTGCACTACCAATGTGTACCTACTCATACTGCGTACAACAGTATATTTGGATTTTTCATTCTTCTGCAAGCTGCAGCTTCAAAATGGTAAGTTGTACAAAAATAATGTTCAAATAAAAGTTGTTGATAATAATGTAAGGAATAACTCTTACATTTAAACTTTTGCATTAAAACAACATTTTCAGAGCGAAAAACATGAAAAACACTTTTTTGATACTTTAGCGCCACCTACTTTGTGCGCATTTAGTCGTGCAGCGTTGCACCAATGACAAAAATGTAGATCGCAACGTCTTCTACATTTTTTGTTCAATAAAATTTTCTGTACGATGCATACAATTCGAGAAAAATGCATTTTTTTACATTTTTTGAGTTTTTTTGAGTTTTCAAAAAACCGCTAACATTTCAGCGAGGCCATCGCAAAGGTAGCTTAGTTACACCATTTTCAACAAGTGTACCAAATTTCATCGAGCGGGTAATTATACCGTCACAACGATTTATTTTTCGACAGATTGACTGAACTAATAGTCCAGGCAGTGGGTTATCATCTCATCCCTGTCATCATCCAATATCAGATCACCCGGTTCTCCACCAACACAAAGATATTTGGTTTTCTCTATGTTGACATTTAAGCACCACTTCTCGTATTCTTTAATTAGCTTGCGCATCATGTATTCCATGTCATCTTTATCACCGGATACAACAATATTGTGAGTAAAATGCACAAATAATTGCATTTAAATGGGATATATTTAATATAAAAGAGATAGAGTTTAGATTTAATTGCAGCCAATATAAAAAATTGCTACAATTAATTCGTTTTATTAAATCAATTACGCAATATTTTTTTACAAATGTCACTTCATATTGTAACAATTATATGTTCAATTTTATTCAAATATTTATAGTTTTCTTCAAGTAAATGAGGCGATTAATATAATCTCACGAGATTCTTGTCTCAAGAAACTGTAGTCGTTGCATCAACTGACAGAATTTACGACAACCGTACCTTCGTTCTATTGAACAAATAAAAATGAAACGAACGAATGGTTTCGTTAAAACCTATTTAGAATAATGTATTTGTATCAATCAATTATGGATATTGAGACAAGTGCATAAACAATTTCTTGTAATTGTATGTTTATGTTGAATCAGTTGTTTCTTTCATTTCGCTGAAATGTAAAAAGTTTCAGGCGAATGTTTTAGCTGTTCTCTATAATCAACTAGGTTGTTTTAATCAAGAAAAATAGTTCATTTGGCGTAATCAATTTTAGATTAATTCAAATTAAAATGGTTTGATTGAAAAATTCTCAAACTCCTGAGGAGTTTGAGCGCAGAATTTTATTTTTACAGTGTAGGCGTAAACCTCCTGAAATTCCATTGGTTCCTGATACCTCAACTAATCGTAAAAATGACGACAGTAGGCGTAAACCTCCTGAAATTCCATTGGTTCCTGATATCTCAACTAATCGTAAAGAAATGACGACAGTAGGCGTAAACCTCCTGAAATTCCATTGGTACCTGATATCTCAAAGAATTGAATGAAGCACTACTCAAATAACAGAGCTTTTGATAAACAACAGTTTCTACAATACTCACTCACCTGTCGGTGTCTAATGGTATTGAGAAAAAAGAAAGTTTTGGATTATTGAAACTATTGTTTTTGCAGTTGTATACGCTACAATTGTTAATCATTTTGGAATTAATTTGAAAATAACACAAAATTGAAACAGAATACTTACTGGAATGAAAATAAATGATTAAATAAATGAGCTTTGTTGGTTCATGGTAGATTTTGACTCAAAGAAATTCCACTGAACTATAGGTTAGGTTGTATTTTTTTCTTCTTTGAATTTTAAATAGATCTCAAAAAATTAACGAATTAATTATACAAAGGAATTATTTGAGATGTCTAAAATAGTGACATTATTCCAGACATCTTAGAATTATTGATGAGAACAATGAACACGGACAAAAATATGAGGTTAGAATCCCTGCGAGATGCGCGAGTCAGACTTGGTGTAAGAAAATCCATGGAGTGCGACTACTGGTTGGTATCTATACTGTGTGTGCATGTCGTGTATAACCACTCTCTTACAATCGAGATATTTTAAAACTAGTGACTCTTAATCATTACCATTAATTATCATAGATAATTTTCAGATCTGGCATAATTTTTTGATAAAACTCAATGTTTTCGAGAAAAATCTAGAAAACAAAAATTTTGGCCTCTGACCCCGAATAACTTCGGTAGAAGGTAAGCGATCGATTGGGGCTTTTGAAGTTTCCTTGCTGATGTTCAACCCAAGCTTTCCACATGATTTGGCTTTGTCGGAATTTTTGTTATTTGATCATTATTTTTATGTCTTATGACCGGGCTACTGTGTCATATAGTTTTATACAGTCTCAACTCAACATCTACAAACATCTAGCAATTAATAATATGTACCTACTTGAACTCTCGAAAAAACTATCTTAAATCAAAGATTTCGCTTGAATAACGTAACGATTAGGTACATAATTTGTTATTGATTGGTCACTTCATAGTCTAATCACCACTGCACTATATTATTTCTTTGTTTTGAGTTGTACGACAATCTATTCGCATGATTTCTTGCTGTTCTAAATCATATCAGTTATAAACATGAACAGTCATATTGGATGAATTCAACCTGATGCATTTCCGTTCATTTTTCGTCCCTTAAATTACCCGTAGATAAGTAACATATTTCCGATATTTCGGATCATAGGTATGCTAGGAAACGTGAAACCAACACAAGCTTCAAATTCAATAAGCAGGCGTTGAAAGCTAATCAACGGAAACTCAATAAATCACAATCAAAGAAATATGTCTAATATAAATATGATAATCAAGAATTATTTCTGTTGACGATAGAAATTTTTCAACACATAAATTCGTTCGATTACAAATTTAATCTTTATGATCGTTTTTACGCCTTTTGATATTGAAAAACCAACTACGCCGTATTACTTCACTATCGTTAATAAGTTTTATTTGCTGCATTAACGTCTGGCACAAAAAGGACTGGACAAACCTGTCGATATATAATTTTTAATGTCTATAAAGCTTATCATGCCGAGTGCACCTGTTTGGAGATTATGCTAATGAATCTGTGTTCGTTCCACCGTTTATAAATTGGAGATAACGTAACAGAAGTGTGGAACACCTGTATTGACAGCTACATTCATGCTTTGCACTCTTCTTACCCGGAACTTCTATTTGAATTTCACGAAATTTGACAGCTCGGAAGTTGGTTAGTCAAACACCAATTGGATTGTTCAAAAAGAAGAAAGTGATTTCAATTCAGTGAATGTTTTTATCAACGCATTATATCAGAGGATATCTGAGTACTTATGGAGTTGCTTTGATTTTATCAGTAGTACAACGTTCTTTAATGATTCTGGAATATATCAGCTAGCCATTTATGGTAGCATCAACAATAAAACAACATATTGTCATCAAAGATAACTAGATCATTTTTTGTGTCGAAACCTCCACATCTATACAGGGTCTTTCACGAGGAACCTCACCCAAATTTATACGGGAAACTACTGAACGTATTTTCATGAAATTCAGCACTTATAAGTATTTCACGATGCTGATGAAATCTAAAATATTTTCAAGGCATGAGCACCTCCGGAAATGACGTCAACTTCCGTTTTTCAAACTAGAACACCATTTTTTTATTGCAGAAATAGATTCCTCAAAAAATTTCAAGTTATTTTGATGTAACATTTTTCAGTTTTGATTGGAAAATTCTCTCTGAGCGGGAAAATTCGCAAAAAAAATCGAAAATAGAGCTCCGCTGAAACAAAAATAACTTCGAGGTTTTTGGATGGAAAATTTTCATTTTTAGGATTTTTTAAGATGTAAGATTGATGTATCAACTTTCAAAATCGAAATCGCGATTCATGACACAGGAGGTAAAAAATCGCTTTCAAATTTAGGGATGACAAAATCGTGAAAATCAATTTTTTCAAACTAAAACCCCATATTTTTATGGCAGATATTGAATCTACGTTAAAAATAATGTAAGTGAATGCATCAGACCCTTGCCCTAAAGTGGATATTTTCTGAGTTATTCACAAAAACTGTTTTTCGTCTTGAATTTTCAGCTATTTCTTTTCCCTTCACGCCAAAAAGATGAAATTTTCAGGAACTATTATTTGAACCATGATGTAGATTTTTCATCCCTTCTCGAAACCGACTTCAAGTTACTATTAGGAGAACCATGGCAAACTCTCGCAGTTATAACTAGAGAAGATGCTCAAAGTTTCGACCGTTAATTTCTTGACATTTATTTATACGTCTCAGGAATGCTTCGTGCGTTGCTCTTCTTATTTCATCAGGAGGAATAGATCTGCAAAAGTGTTTAAAACCAAATTGAGTTTCAAAACTATGAATCTAAAAATCTTAACAAACCTGAATGCATTTCTGACTCGTTCTATGCAGTCAGTATATCAGTCAGGAAGTTGAGTAGACAATATTTTTTTCCTACCCCAAACATAATAGTCTAAAGGAGTTAAATCGGGAGAACGTGGTGGCCAAAGATGTGGACCATTGTTCGCCAACCATCGATCTTCAAATAGCCTGTATAGGATATTTGACACATTGAGTGAATTGTGTGGAGGCGCGCCATCTTGTTGATACCATATGTCATTATGGTTCTGTACTAGCGGCTCAATTATTTGAGTCAATATTTCAGAATATCTATCTCCTAAGGGAGAACATTCTTTAAATAATGCAAACATGTGTAGTGTTCTATCTTACCAGTTAAAGTTCCATCATAAATGTGAACATCGACAATTGCATTATTTTTGATGGCGCAAAAAACATTGAAACTCCAGGTATCCTGAAAGTTCCATTGTCTGAAGTGGTGGTTGTTCTCTTCATCCCAATAATGACTGTTATGCCTATTGAAATAACCATTCTCTGTGAATTTAGATTCATCTGTCCAAATTATACAGTCCAAAAAGTTTTCATTCTCTTGAAATCGAATCATCATAGCTTCACAAAACTATGTTCTCCTGACGAAATCAGTTTCCTTCAAATGCTTTACCCTATTGAATATATATGGGTGCATTTTATGTTTTTTTAATATTCTCCAAACACTCGATTGAGATAATCCCAGAGCAATCTCGGCATCTTTGAGAGAATTTTGAGGATTCACACGAAAATATGCAAGAACTGTAATTTCGTTGTTCTCATCTTCTACTACACTTTTTTCTCTGTGTATAGTTTTCTTAACGAAAGATCCGACATTTCTCAAGTTTGTCATGGTTCTGTTAATGGTATCTCTCGTTGGTCTGGGTCGGTCAGGAAACCTCTCAATGAACAGTCGAATCGTTCTATCTACAACTTTATTACATTCTCCATGAAGTAGAATGAGATTTAAATAATCTTCATTGGTAAAATTAGGCATAGTGATCGATTTTATAAGTTAATACGAATTATCACCAAATTAATAGTAAACACAAAATGCTACTGAATAAAGAGGAATTTGGCAGATGTAATTAATGATATCTATCATTAAAAAAAAAGAATGTAAAACATGGTAAGTTTTTGCATATGGTTCATAAAGAATTATTTATTTATCACTGGAGAGAAAACCGATGGCCGATTTGTTGAAATAAAGAGGTTTCCGATACAAATTCGAATCCAAATTCGCCATCTATTTAGGAACAACCTGTAACTTTTTTCTCCTGCATATTAGGGTAGTAAAAAAAAATACTTTAGGGCAAGGGTGTGATGCATACACACACATTGTTTTTTAACGTAGATTCAATATCTGCCATAAAAAATGGGGTTCTAATTTGAAAAATTGATTTTTCACGATTTTGTCATCCCTAACTTTGAAAGCGGTTTTGTCACCCCCTGTATCATGAATCGCGATTCCGATTTTTAAAGTGGATACATCAATCTTACATCTTGAAAAATCCCAAAAATGAAAATTTTCCATCCAAAAACCTCGAAGTTATTCTTGTTTCATTTTTTTTCGATTTCTTTTTCGAATTTTCACGCTCAGAGAGAATTTTCCAACCAAAACTGAAAAATTTTACGTCAAAATAACTTGAAATTTTCTAAGGAATCTATTTCTGCAATAAAAAAATGGTGTTGTAATTTGGAAAACGGAAGTTGACGTCATTTCCGGGAAAACCGGAGGCGCTCATGCCTTGAAAATATTTTAGATTTCATCAGCATCGTGAAATTCATATAAGTGATGAAATTCTTGAAAATACGTTCAGCAGTTTCCCCGTATAAATATGGGTGAGGTTCCTCGTGAAAGACCCTCTATAGTCTCCAAAAATACATCGAATGAATAATATTCTTTCGCAACCCATTGTGAGTTCCAAGAATTCACCATGACAAACAACAATTGGCGTAATTTCTGAAAATTATATGTCTTGTGAGAAATCATTCAACATCTTTGTTCAAAAATACACAAAGACTTCAAAGAAATAATGAAAACTCAAGAAATGCCGGATGAAGACAGCAGATTATTCACCGATATTCTCTTGAAATAGTAAGAAAATAACTTGAAGGTGATCAAATTCTCAATGAAAGAACTACACTCAGTGTGACTACAATAATGGTCATGCTTTTCATTTTCATCAAAACAACATACTTCCAATTTGAAGACACTTTTTATCAACAAGAATTTGGAATGGCCATGGGTTCCCTACTGAGTCCTAATTTATGTGATTTATATATGAATAATTTCAGGGAAAATATGTTCTTGAGATCAAAAGAAAAACTTTTTCCCATACCATTTTTCCATTTTCAGCTGCGTTAAACAGTTTTCACATTGGTCAAATACCCTCTGTAGTCCAGTTTAGTTTGAATGAAAATTACCTTCCTCAGCATCCACTAATAAACCTGAACTGTTTAAAAACATTATTGTCCCTCTGAGAAATGATACACTCACTCATGTTTCATCAGATGATTATATCGATTTATTTCTTTCGACTTAAAATATCTCAAAAATGGTGCAATTTAGGAAAAAGATGAAGAATAATTTTATCTGCAAAAATACTATTGATTTTAGGAAGTACAAGATACGCACCTTTAGTTTAAGTGATTTCTGTTTTACATGCAATTTAACCAATTTGTACAGTGGTAGTGAGAAACCCACAAAAATGGAATAAATCTATTGATGCCAAAATATGCATGACTGTTATCAGACACCGTCTACAAGAGATCATTTCAATCGATATTGTCGTTTGAATATTACTGGTGAAAATGCAATTTTATTATGAAATTTCAACACCCTATATCTTTTGAACGGGGCCAAATTTGGAGAGATGTTATAGGAAGAAAATGTTTTTTTGACGTCAAAAATCTATGGTTAAAATTAACTCAATGGGCAAAGACTCACCCTGTATAACAAAACCGATGTTTTGGAATATAGCAACAGGAATGAACACTATAGATGGATTACTCAACATCATAACAATCAAGAAAAATCTATTTAATACTCAAGGGACATCGAGAATCATAAACAACTTCCATTCTTAGCGGTACTTGTTCATAAACAAAATGGAATACCAAGAACCAGTGTGTATCAAAAAAACAAACACAGGTCAATATCTAGATTTTAATTCCAACCATGAACTTAATACTAAATTGGTAGTGGTGAAATGTTTTTATGATAGAGCAAAAAATACAAGGTCTACCTAAAAAAATAAGTAAATAAATAACATCACAAAAATACTAAGAAGTAATGGCTGCCCCAAAAAGATATTGGAAAGAGTGAAAAAATTACAGAAAATCAAATTGAACTCCATGATAATACAACACAAGAAGATATTCAACAAACCGTAAAAGGCAACATTCCTCAATTGAAAGGTTTATCAGTACAAATGAGAAGAATTGGAAATCTGCGTATACAGAGTGTCAAAGAAAATGTGGAAAATCTCTTGAATGTAGATAAAACATATAGGGAAAAGATGATAAGTTCACATAATTTTTTTAACGACACTCCTTACAGAGAAACGGCATCCTTAATGACGTCACTGGAAATTCATTTTACTGTGACAATTTTCAAAATACTTAATATAAATTGAAGAATATTTGATATGATGAACAGTAGTCTGGACCACTCAAGATACTGCCCTTGATTTAAACTAGTTCTTTTAGCTTACCAAGGCCGGACTAGGTTGTACGTTTTTATGCTTACATTTCCAACACCCTGTATGATGAAGAGTAGAAAAAACAAATTTTTATAGCTTGAACATTAAGCTATAAAAGAGGAACTCTTGATTATCGTGTATAAAATGAACCGTTTTCGAATAACAAAATAAAAGTAATAATTCTTTATAAGAGGGCTGTTCAGAAACTAACCTCCGGTTAATTGAAAAAATACACCAAGTTAAGTAAAAATATTTTAATATATACATCTTACAACTACATCTTTGCACTATTTTTCGACATAGTCTCCATTACGATTGAGGCACTTATCGTATCTCTTCACAAGCTTTGAAATTCCTTCTGCATAAAAATCACCCGCTTGTGCCTTGAGGCACCCATCGTGCACAGAACTTACGGTAACCCAATCTTGCTGTCACTATCTCGTACAAAAGAGTCTTAGAAATCTGTGGAAAACTAGTAGACAACTCCGCCATTGTGAAACGTCGATTTTCACGAACTTTTGCATCAACTGTCTGAACGAGTTCGTCAGTCACCAATGATGGTCTACCACTCCTCTCTTCATCATGAACGTTTTCTCGTCCACTTTTAAATAAACGTACCCATTCACGGACAACTCCTTCACTCATAAATTTTGGTCCGTACACGGCACAAAGCTCACGATGAATAGCTGCTGCAGAGTATCCTTTGGCTGTAAAAAACCTTATAACAGCACGCACCTCACATTGGGCGGGATTTTCTATTGCAGCACACATTTCAAACTGCAACAAAAACTAAACTAGCGCAGGTACGATGTTCACTCGACTACGGCTTGATGCCGACTGACCTGCTGAGCGCGGGAATGCACAAATGGCGCGCTACTCCCCCACTACCCGCACTGTGACTAATCGGAGGATAGTTTCTGATTGGCCCTCGTATTTCAATAAAAAGTTACCATAGTCACCTTTTTTCCTTTTGAGCTTTCATTATGATGCGATAAGAAACAAATTTTTTCGGGTATGATAATATAAATTTTAACTTCTTTTTTCCTCGAATAACTTCCTTATCACACTTTGGACTAGGGATGGGACATCATCATCGATGTTTCAGTATCGATGTCGATGTTTTTACCATCGATGTTAAATGATTCTCAACATCGATGTTGCTGATAGAATATGCAACATCGGTTTCTCGATGTCCTATACAGGGTGTAACTAAATAAGTGTAAAATATTTAAGGAGGTGAATCCTCATCGAAGAAAATATTTTTCATAAAAAGAAACTGCATTGGAGCATCCCTTGTTAAGATAAAGCCCCTCAAAGGAGTACATAAAATTTGTATAACAATTTTTTTACGAGCACCAAAAAGTTACAATATTGAAACTAACCTAACGTTTCCTACTAGCAAAAAGACACTTATCCAGTTATTTATTTGGTTATTTATTTATTTTCGCATTTATGACGATGTACCTATCTCTGTAGTTGTTCGTAAAATAATTTTTTGCTGCGAACTGGTTTATTTTGGGCAAAAAACTCATGAGACATGTTTTGTTTAGAATAAAACAGGCTATCGGAAATAAATTTTTAAATGGTAGGCAAAAAAAAGACAAAAAGATACATTGGAAATAAACTTTAGGGGTTGCGTTTCCCACCCTTACAACCATGGGGTAAACCAAATAAAAAACTGGATAAGTGTCTTTTGCTAGTAGTAAACGTTAGGTTAATTTCAATATTGTAACTTTTTTGGAGTTTGTGAAAAAAATTGTTATACAAATTTTATATACTCCCTTTGAGGGCCTGTATTTTAACAAGGGATGCTGCAATGCAGTTTCTTTATATGAAAGATCCTATCTTTTTTTCGATGAGGATTTACCTCCTTGAATATTTTACAGTTATTTAGTTACACCCATTATATATTTATGGAAATTGAGCGATTGAATCAGTTTTCAGTCAATTAGGTTTATTTTTATACCCGGATGATTTATATATTATTTAAAATCATGGATATGACTTGTCAAAAATTGACAAAGAAAACAGCGTCGTTCTCAGAATGAAAAATACAATGAAAATATGAGAAAATATACCCATTTAGCCATCAAATATTCAAAAAATAGTCCACTTTCAGTCTAACTGGAAATATTTGTGCATTTGTTAGTAAGTCGTCAGAAATTATTTGTACAACTAAATTTTTCCTCCGTAACTCAAGGATACTAGTAAATAAATTTTAATGGGTTTAATGTAAGAATAGTGTAAATAAAAAATATATGTATATATGTATTTGTGAAAAAGCGTTGTGTGCATAGTGTCATGAGTTTAAATATTTTATTCACAGAGATGAGTAGATGTATTATCATTTTGGAAATATCTTGAAATGCATCTTACGCTTTTTAAAATAATATACATTTATTTCTTATATTAACACTATTCTTAATTCAAACGTATTGAAATTTATTTTGTACTTTTTAGTTGGATTTTCTATATAGCGTGTTTTCATAGTTTTTCAATTTCAAATTTATTTTCAATTTTTTAGTTAAATTTTCTACGAAAGCGTGTTCTTTTGTTTTTCAACACTATTTATTTTTCGCTATTTAGTTTAATTTGCTATCCATCAACCATCTTCAATATGTACAGAGGAATTAACAATTGGATCTCTATTTAAAATACATATTCATAGATTTCTATGTTGCTAACATGAACAGAGAGATATAGTGATGCAACTTTATTTACAAAAGTTTAATGAATCCTGGCAAATCTAATCAGGATAATCGGTCCTTGATAGGTGTGCAAACTTTAATTTAAATCTGATAGCTCAAAGTATAAATAATTTCAATCATAAGTTTGAGAACCTCCACATAAAAGTAAAAGGACCAAATTAACCAATCTGGCGCAAAAGCCCTGGAAATAACCGGATTAACAGATTCATAGCACAAAGAATTCTCCTGAACGTACAGATGTTGGCCGTAAATATCTTTCTGAATGGCCTGTTGTAAAAATTTTTCGGCTCTTGTTAATTAAACCCCCAATAAATATGTATAGATATAGATCGTATTTCGTTTAGATTATCATTCACTAAAATTGAAAAAAAACGGTCAATAGTCGGAAGATCTAATCTGTGGAAATTACATTCATTATATTTTATTTAGTTGGATTAAATCATTTGATCATATCAATTATGCAATTTTTTTTGCACGGTTGTGCTAGGTCCATGTCTATGTTATATTATTCTGTTTGGTTAGGTTATATATTACCCTTATTCCTTGTATAAGGTACAATTAAAGTGTAAAAACACCGATATTTACAAACACCGATGTTTATAAACACTATGTTTACAAACACCGATGTTTACAAACATCGATGTTCACAAATATCGATGTTCAGTTAACATCGATGGTACAGTTCGATGTAATCATCGATGTTAAACATCGACGAAAATCTATCGATGTCCCATCCCTACTTTGAACCGACAAAATAAAAATTCTTTTCAATTTATTTTTTTGTTTACAAAGAGAAAAAGTAAAGTTCATTTTATTGGCGCTAAAGAAGAGCCCTGTTTTCGTCCATACACAACCTAGTCCGCCCATAATAAACTAAAAAAGCTAATATAGATTGAAGGGCAGTTATTTAAGAGGTCCCTACTACTCTTCATCATATCAAATAAATATGAATTATATTTAGAAGTTTAACATTTATTACAGTGATATGGATTTCCAGCGACGTCATCAAGGACACCGCATCTCCGTAGGGCTTCTACGTTTGATCTAACCGGAAACACCTCCTTTTACCCATAATTTACCCACATTTAGCATGACTGATATTCACTCCCAACTCCTTCCGAACATTCAGTGTTTACTCGTGATTCAGAGAAATGACCATTGGTCGAAAGTATTTTTCGAAGAAAGTAGTTTCTCCGAACGTTATGCGGCACATAATCGGAAAAAGATACCTTAAAAATGTCGGTATGCGGCTATGCGATATCTGTCACATGTCGCCTCCTTATATCTTCATGGAACAGATCCAGAATGAGTCAGAGATCAAGAGAGGGCAATGATTCACAAAAATGTTGCACCGACCTGGTTCTATCTAAAATTCCTCAACTTGTTTCTTTCGGCAACATCTGATCAATCGAAGAGTTCAATCGCCTTTCAGCTTATTCACCCTGTGTGGTTTGCTCGTTTTAACGATAAGACAGAGATGTCCGCCTCTTGTCTTACTTGGGTGCTCATTATTTTGGAACGCATCTGGAGTTTTTATGTCGTGTTTCTTCCTACTTGGTCCGGAGATTGAATGAGATTCGCCGAAAACTTATCATGAAGATTGGACTGGTTCCTTGAAAAATTGGTAATGATTGTAGAGTTCTGGGGCCGAACACCTGAAGTTCATAAATTGTTGATTCCGTTTCGAAGTGAATATGAAATTAAGAAGTATATTTATACCCCATGAATATCATGAAACAAAAAAAATGATCTCATGTGGCAGGCACAATTTAAACCGTTTTCTCAGACATAGATAATACGTATCAAACGAGTCCATTGGGGGCTATTGAAATTCATTGAATGTAACTTCAATTTATTTTACAAATTAATAAAAAAACCACAATGAAAGGCACTAACGCGTGATCAGCAATTTTTGCAAGTTTGTTTTAAAATATTTTTGAGGATTCTGGAACAGTGTGATACAGAATTTCCTTCCACAATGAATGAACAAACCTAGTCAAAAAAGTTCTTACATCAATTTCTTTATCGGTCATATTTAAAGATCTGCATTGATCAAATTCTAAATAGATATATGCACCTTAGTTACGATTGTATCCCATATTTTGCTTATACCTTTTCTGTAGCGATCTTTGGTATTCCTCCAAAACCAGAGATTCTAGGATTGAAGCCGATTCAACTGCTGTGGTCCTCTATGTAGGTTCTCCCAATTTCTTGCCTCTCTTACATTGGTTTCACGGTTGCCTTGCCTTTGCTTTTAAGAGCCAATAAGCAGAAACCCATGCCGGCAAGTAAATACAAACAACTCCTATTTTTGGTTCTATAACATTCTGCAAAACTACCCACGGACACTTTCTTGCTTATATTTGAATATCCGCATTGTGTGTGTGTATACAGGGTGGCCATTTGAAAACGAAGTAGACGAGATTACAGACGGAATAAATTTTTTCGATAGAAATGCTCGGACAAGTCGATTTTTGTTTCGAGGGGGACAACTTAAGATGTAGGTTACGGACGCATAGCGCTTCAACCCTTGCTACTACGACCCTCACCCCCAAATTCTGAACGAAGGAGATGAAGGGAGTGATACCTCATTTGAAAGGTATTTTTATACTGATTTTATGCAATAGTTCTCGAAATATTCTTAACTAAGTATTTGAAAATGAAGTGGAGTTTTCATGGCACTTGTAGGGTTTTTTTTGTGAAAAATCGACATTTTGAGCTTCAAAACAACCGTGACTGCGGCTTCCTTCCTCCAATCCACTGATAAAGAAATCTTTAATCAAGATGTCGAACAAACAAAGCGTATTGCGAAGGAGCTCAATCTTGCTGAAACTCTATTTACCAGGTAATCTTACTGAAGATATGTATTTGGACTTATTGGAAAATCACATTGATTCAATTTTGACGGAAATTATTGAAAATAATGCTGGAAATTACGTGGAAGATCAGATTGTGTTTCAGCAGGATGGAGCTCCTCCACACTACGCCTTACCAGTTCGAGAATATCTGGATCAAAGATTTCCAAATCGGTGGATTGGAAGAAGGGGTCCCACTGAATGGCCGGTCAGATCGCCAGATCTGTCACCACTAGATTTCTTTCTTTGGGGCCACTTGAAGAGTAAAATTTACTCTACACAGCCCGATTCCATAGAAGATTTAAGAAGACGTATAGTGAACAAATGTCGTCAAATCACTCCAGAAATGCTGCAAAATGTGCGCCACCGTTTCGAACAAAACTTATTTCATTGTATGGAAGCTAATGGTGAACAATTTGAATATTTAATTAATTGATGTGAGTTTCTGATAAATTATTTACTTTACTTTGAAAAGTCTTATTTCTTATATCAATACTTCAAATCGTTGTGATACCGTACAGTTGGAGAATGATTTCAGTGAATAAAACAGCTAGTCGAACATCTGACCCTAGTAGCATTAACACGTACGGTATGACTTCATTTGCCCAGTGGTAGATGTTTTGCAATTTCAAATACAAGTACGGAAATTTTGGTGTTTCGGAAGCACGAAATGTCAATTATTCGCTAAAAATTAATTTAAGTGATAAAATTAACTAACGCATGAATATTTCGAGAACAAATGCATAAAATGAAAAAACAATTACTGTGCTGAAATAAGTATAAAAATACCTTTGAATTGAGGTATCACTCACTTCATTTTCTCTATTCAAAAATTGGGAGTGGGGGTTGTAGCAGCAAGGGTTGAAGCTCTATGCGTCCGTAAGTTGTCCCCCTCGAAACAGAAATCGATCTGTTCGAGCATTTCTATCGAAAAAACTTATTTCGTCTGTAATCTCGTCTGATTCGTTTTCAAATGGCCACATTGTATAATATATATATTCTCTTGAACTTTTGGCTTAAAAAACATATGTTAGCTGGGGTTGGTGACGGGGTGCCATACAATTCTTTGTATGACTAGAAAGACTAGAAAAAAAAAACCCAGTAAGAAAAATCCCCAACATCAGTATTTTTGTGAGTACAAAAATATGCTTCAATATATTTGAGGGACTTCTTCATCAAGAGTGGTCTTCCATTAATAAACACAGAGGCTCCTTCAAGTTGCACATATCGAATGCGAAAATTAAAAGACCAAAGCAGAAAAAAGAACTGAATACAAAAAATTAAATAAAATTTGTTTGAAATTTATAACCCATTCCAAGAAAGAATCGGAAACATCATGAATAGTCCTAAAACCATCGTGAAACATATACAGGGTGAGTCTTTGACCACTGCGTTAAGTTCAACCATAGGTTCTTAAGAACAGAAGAATACTTTTTTCCCATACCGTTTTTCCATATTCAGCTGAGTTAAAAAGTTATAAGCATTTTAAGTTTTCATATTGGGTAAATACCCCTTTGTTGTCCAGTTTAGTTTAAATGAAAATTTCCTTCCACAGCACCCACATTTGAATTGTTTATAAACATTATTTGCCCTCTAAGAAATGATTCACTCACTCATGTTTCATTACATGATTATATCGATTTAATTCCTTTAGTTCGAGTGATATTTGTTTTTCATGCAATTTAACCAAACTGTACCGTAGTAATGAGACACCCATAAGAAATGGAATAAATCTATTGATGCCAAAATATGCATGACAGTTATCAGAAACCTTCTACAAGTGATCATTTCAGTTGATATTGTCGTTTGAATATTACAGGTGAAAATGCAATTTTTTTATGAAATTTCAACACCCTCCATCTTTTGAACAGGGCCAAATTTGGAAAAATGTTATAGGTAGAAAATATTTTTATGACGTCAATAATCAATGATTAAAATTAACGCAGACTCACCCTGTATATGGGACAATTATTGATAAGAAAACATAAACGTTTCCCAGATCACGATTTTTAGGTAAATTTGACAGAACATGACTGTTGACGTGATATGGGGATCGAAGGATCAATGTGTTGACCAATATGTTAATGTACTTCGGTTCGAAGATCAAATATACTTACGTGATTGGCGATTCGATGGACCACCCTTTGTTAGGGACTTGTTAATAAACTTATACATGAACGTTTTATCGGTTTATTGTAAAAATGTACATTCGTGGTTTGACTTTTGGATTCCGACTCCTCGTTCTTGGAAGATAAGAAGAGATATCTGGTTAATCTCATGCATGATGCCAGGGGTGAGATTCTCCATTCGAGCTCCTTGCCTGTTGCCGGGTTGACATTGTTGCCAATTTCTAGCATAGATTTTATAAATAGTGAAAATGATCTAACAATGACAACCTCCATATCTTCTCGTGGTTTTGATTCACGATCGTAAAATTTGGAAATATGTAAGATATCAATAACCTCCACTCATGCACGAATTTTTGTTTGAATCCTACTGATATCTTCTTATTAAACACACAAATGTATACTAAACGTTTGTAAATGGTTTCGGAAGTTTACTCAATGTTACCTCCAAAACTCAAATTCAACTAAACGTTGACTTTACATGCAATAAACGTACGCAGTACACGGTATCTTTATTCAACAAGAATTGATCTACATTATATAAACGTTCAAAAATCACTGTTAACCAACTCTATATTCGAGCAACCTTTATTCAACTTGGAAGCCAACATTTTTTGGATTCTTATCAATATTTTGCCTATTGCACCAAAAATTTCATACAAATTTCTATCTATCAAACAACACGCACTTTTTTCGCTCTTTATATTTTGATAAAGGTAACTTGGACACATACAGGTTGAGTCTTTGACTACTGCGTTAATTTTAACCATAGGTTCTTGAGATCAAATGAAACACTTTATTCCCATACCGTTTTTCCATATTGAGCTGCGTTGAAAAATTATAAGCATTTTAAATTTTCACTATACACCCCTCTGTAGTCCAGTTTTGTTTGAATGAAAATGACCTTCCACAGCATCCTCTAACGAATCTGAATTGTTTAAAAATATTATTTTATTTATTTCTCTAAGAAATGATTCACGCACTCATGTTCCATCAGATGATTATATCGATTTAATTTCTTTCAACTTCAAATATATCAAAAATGGTGAAATTTAGGAAAAAATTTATCAAAAACCTTCTACAAGAGATCATTCCAATTGATATTGTCATTTGAATATTACAGGTGAAAATGCAATTTTTTTATGTAATTTTAACACCCTAGACATTTTGAACGGGGTCAAATTTGGAAAAATGAGATAGGAGGAAAATGTTTTTTTTGATGTCAAGAATCTATGGTTAAAATCAATGCAGTGGTCAAAGACTCACCCTGTATATATTCAGTCATGGTGAATGGTACATGTATATATAGTATAAAATTAATAATGAATATTTTATGAACTTCTACGAACGATTAATGGTACAAATTGGAAGGTGTGAATTAATGCTTGTATATCTTCATCATTACCACTAGGCAGAAAGGAGTCTGCCTAATATCAAGAAACTTATTGAATTTGAAAGAAGTCAGAAAATTTACTTCAATATTGGATTACTCATAAGAGATTCGTCGAATGACAACAAAAACTTGTGCATAAAGCTCACAAAATCTGCTGGAATCAGATCGGTGCTTTTTTTTAGCACATTTCATACCTTAACTATCTTATTGACACACTTCAACCAAAATAAGCTCATGAACACAAATGGCAATTTTTCAATAGCGGATTTCACATTCTAACAGATAGAAAGTGAGTTTATTCACATCCAGAACTGAAGACTATTTCAGAGATCATTTGATGATGATCGGAAATGCTTTTCTCAACAACCAAATGATAATTTCTGGGTCGCATCGATTTCTCACATTTTTATTTTCTCTTCCTTCCTATCCTATTATAAAAGTGAATGAAATTCATCATAAGCCTATAATAAAAGTTGATGAGACGCCTCGAAAATTTAATGATTATAATCGAGATGCATTCGGTGCGAACTCAACTAGAAATTAAATCTACACGGAGATTTCTACAACACGATCGTTCATTCACGTCGTCTGGCTGTCTGTTCTTTATAAGATCATCATTCGAAAACAAAATCTATTGAAAAGAGCGGAGGAAAGGCTTCGAAAACCTCTAACTCCCCTTGAAGTTGACTACATTTCTTCCACCAACGTGAACAGATCCATATTTTTTCTACTTCTCCTATAGATAGTAACGAAATTCGTACATACCAGGCAGTTCAATAAGTTTTGTCGTGCGATAAAAAATAACACAATTTCATAGTTCAAAATACACTTTATTATACAGCATTTTCTCCCTCAACATTAAAAAGCTTGCTCTAGCGATCCTCAATTCTGTGGATCCCATCAATCCGGAAAGTCTGCAAAATATGCTTCAAAAGCTGTTATAACCTTTTCATTTGATGAAAAACGCATAAAGTTTTTGAATTCGAACTTTAATTAATGGATTTTATCCAATATGTCAAAATGTTCTTATGACACGGTGCATTTCCTGATGAGAAACGATTTTTTTCTTTTACAAATCGGGTCCACAGAACTGCAGAATCGAACTAGTATAGAAAAAAAAAGGCAAAGTGTAACTCGAGTAGAAAATCACATTGATAGATTGGTACACTTCTGGAAGGCACATTTTCAAAAAAGTTGCAAGATATTCGGTGACTTCCTAGAGTATAAGATTGCAATCCACCTCAGATTGACTCTAGAATTCAAGAAAAAAGACTGAAGATCAAAAAATAGGTTTTTGGGATCACTTTGTTGAGTGAAACAAACTTTTTAAATAATTTTCAAAACGACAGAGTGTTTTCAAAACAAAAAAATTCATCAAAAAAATTGAATCTCGTTGTGGTATTTGGAAAAATCATTCAACAATATAAATCAAACGAAATAAAAATAGTTTTTATTCAAACATAACCAGATAGCAGCATAACAACAAATTGTTCATCTTTATTCCCAAAAAAATAATTATTGATAGTACAATTATTATACACATTACGAGCATTATTTTCGAATGATGAAGTAGATACTGATGTTGTTTCTTGAAGGACATTTTTTCATTCCATGGCTGTGATTATTTTTTTGTGATGTTGTTGGTCCAGTTGGAGATAAGATTTCACTGACGCTGCAGAAGAATAACCTGTTATCTTCATCAGCTGTTCCTCGCCAATTCCTGCTTTGGCTAATTGACTGACAGCAGTAGCTCGATGCGAGTGGTTGGTTATCTTCGACTTGGTTGTGTTGATGCCAATGAGTTCTGCCGATTCTTTTGTCCATTTAGCTATCGTATTGGGACCGACTGGGGAGTTTTTGAACCATGAACCATATTTCCAATTCTTATGTGGAGTAAGGAATAGTCTTTCAGTGGTTATGTTTGCAGTTCTTTTGGATACAAGTAGCTTATATAACCTCACCGGGCAAATATCTTCTTCAATATTGGGAGTCAGCCATTTCGTTTCCGCACATTTTTGGGCACCACCTTGTCTTGTTTTAGAAAATATCGGATTGTAGGCAATTCTGCCCTTGGGATTACCATCGTTTTCAATTTCGACTTGGAAATGCGGAATTAGGCATGATGAACCCTTTCGTCCACGCCAAGCAAGCGCCAATGCAGCAATGAAATAAAATTTTCTGTTCAAACCGTCTGGATTATCTTTTTTACATAAGTTGACCATCTTTTTATGTTGCTCCAAAGACAGCGCCTTGGCACTAACTTTTCTTTTCTCAGGGTCCACTTGCAAAATACGCCTCTTGGCATTTCGTGCATCCCGCGTCGTCTTGAAAGCCACGTCTGTGAATGGATAGAACCTAACGCCCCATTCAGAATAGCATTTTTCCTGAAGCTGTTTGGCAATATTATTCCACAAGGATTTTAAGACACTTTCCTTGTAGTCTGATCCATCTCTTTCCTTCATATTGAAAGCCCAGTCTAGCATAATATTATTGAGCTCTGACAAACTTGTTTTTTCATTGACAAGGTATTCCCGGGCAGCACAGAATTCTTCAAATTGTTTCCAAATATAGGATCTTGACTTCACTGTATTAAGCGGTACACTTTTCTTCACACTTTCCTCAAATGAAGTAATTATACAATTCCCAAAACGTTTCATTTTTATCTACTTTATGGTAAAATACGAAAATAAACTGACAGAACTGCCAAATGTGCTGTTGAAATTATTGCCAACAACTGCTTGTTTATCGTAACCATGACGACCGCTACTTCCACCAACGGCCAAAGCTATCCGGACGTATTAATATTCCTATGCAAATTAGGCATTTGATAAAAACAAATTTCTAAAAGTGAAAACACTGTGAGGTTGAGTGTTTTCAGATACAGTTTGTTTCTATTGGTCCGTTTTCAAAAATTGAGCGATTTCATTGGACGATGTAGTATAGTGTTGAATGATCGGAATTACTCAATCC
Organism: Micraspis discolor; assembly: GCA_030674115.1. Classification (NCBI taxonomy): domain Eukaryota; kingdom Metazoa; phylum Arthropoda; class Insecta; order Coleoptera; family Coccinellidae; genus Micraspis; species Micraspis discolor. Next base: position 76,950 of record JARTUT010001333.1, read on the forward strand.
ATTTCAATTTTTAAATCGTATTAATAAAAGCTTACTTTTAATGGAAACTTACTTTAAATGAAAAACAACTATTCTCTAACACGAATAAAATATTATATTTTATACCGCGGGACTGAAGTAGTACATTTAATCCTGAAGGTAAAGTTTATATATATATTATAATTTACCTGAAGGGTTAAATGTACTTCAGTCGCAAGGTAAATACGATACTTTTCGTACTTCCGGTATGATTTTATTAATTATTTCAATCATTTCAATCAGTTTTTTCTCTCTTCAACTCATTTAATAAACCGTCTTTGAAATAAGTTACCATAGTAACATTGCGTTGTGACAATTATAATTTAGAAACATTGTCATTACTAGTGTCATTGTAAAGAAACATTGTTATTGATAATTATTGGTATCATGAGTGAAGAAGGTGTATCTGATATTGATAAAAGAGCAGCCGAAGTAGGTGAAGAATTGTTACCACCGAATTCTAGAAAACTTTACGGGCAGCAGTACTATGCTTTTAAAAAGTGGTGCCGCTTAAAAAATGTGAGACAACCTACTGAAAATGCGCTGTTAGTCTACTTCAATGATGAATCAAAAGCGGTTTGTGCCTCAACTCTCTGGGCACATTACTCAATGCTGAAATCGGTTATTAACATTAGAGAAGATATTGTTATAAGTAAATTTCCAGAATTATTAGCTTTTTTGAAGAGAAGAAATGAGGGATTTAAGCCAAAGAAGTCAAGAATTCTCACGTCTGAGCAGGTAGATCAATTCTTACGGGAGGCTCCGGATGATAAATATTTAATGCTTAAGGTAAATTTGGAAATGTGTTTATGTTCAGAAATTTTAAGAAATCAATTTTTTTGTAGGTTGCACTTATTTTGGGCGTTGCGGGAGCTTGTCGTGGAAAAGAATTGGTTGATTTAGAAATCGACGATGTGAGAGATTTGGGCGATTCCTTCCTAATTGCGATTAGAAACACCAAAAATAAAATTGACCGAAATTTTGTGATCAAAAATTCAGAAAACAGTGCCATCAGTTTTGTGGCGATATTTCGAAAATATGTGGCATTGCGAAAGACATGGACACCTCATTCAAAATTTTTGTTCAATATATCAACAAAGAATGTACTACGCTTGTAGTAGGAAAAAACATGTTTGGTACATTTCACGGCAAATAGCAGCTTTCATGAAATTAGAAAATGCGACGTCTTATACGGGACATTGTTTTAGACGCACATCTGCGTCTTTGTTAGCTGATTCGGGAGCAACAATAGACGTGCTGAAGAGATATGGAGGATGGAAATCCTCCAACGTGGTCGAGGGATATATTGAATCGTCTATTAAAAATAAACAAAAATTTCAGATAAAATATTTGGTCAAGTCGCCGATTCGTCCACTATAGTTATGCCACAGTCCTCATTCTCGCTTCCTGTTTCCAGCAGGATCTTCTGAAACAAACACCAGTTCAATATGATAAGGACCTATCTGTTTCATTAGAACTAAACTGGACCACAGAGGGATTAAATGTGTACTTTTGTCACAACGGAGTGAAGTTGTCCAATGTGAAAACTTAAAATGCTTATAACTCTTTGACACATATGGATGTCGGAAAACGGTATGGGAAAAAAGTATTTCTTTTGATCTGAAGAACCTGTGGTTAAAATTAACTCAGTGGTCAAAGACTCACCCTGTATATATTATTTTGAACTTTTAGCTTACAAAACGATAACTCGCCGTTTTAGTTGGAACGTGCTAGCAAAAAATAAGAATCATCGAGTTTTCAGGCATTAAAAATGCTGTCATTTCAAATCAAGTAATGATAAATAGATTTCCTCGGCTTCATTATTCTTTCATCTATTCTATACGTGTCTGATTAATTTTAATTGAAGTACATTTTGCTTTCCTGGTAAATATTAACTACACTGTTTGGTTAAGTTATATTGTTAGCTTCCTTTAGATTTTGAATTGATTGATTGAGCCACTTGAAAGAAAAATTTTTTTTTAATTCAAGTTTCATTGCGTAACAGAACTTCCAAGTCAAAAAATTGAGTAATTACAAGATCATTGTAGAAGGACTCTGAGGAAACTCCCTTCAATTTAATAAATAACGAGGGGGCGTATCAACTACCGGTATGTGTGAGAGGATATTATACAATCAAAAGCTACCGGTTTACAAATGAATGGTGTTTCCACATTTGTATGGTATTGACAATGGTCTCATTATTGCCTGATTAAATATGAAAACAAGTGATCTAGTATCGTGATATTATACAATACACATTGTTTTATCAAGAAGTTATTTCAGCTGAGTTGATGAACACGGTATGATCTCATGATGATATATAGGGTGTCCCGGAAAGATTGATACAAACTGATGCCATGAATCGATATCATCCGGTTGGGCTCGTATTAAGAGGTTTCAATCGACTGACTCCGTTTGAAATTTACAGGATGATATTCATGTTATGACCGAAATTTCACAGCTCGATAACTCTCGAACTAATCGACCCAATGATTTCAAATTTTTAAGTTTATTGTTATCTCTTAAATCTAATGAATCAGATCCGTTCTGGAATTTATGATTATTTTCGTGTTTCTATCCACAAAGGATCAATTCAACATAAAAACTCTTAATCTCTGCTTGGCTCCGTCATACAGGGTGATCAATGAATATTCCCCTCAATAAATCTTGAACTCAGAGATGAAATTATTCCCTTTTTTGTCGCCCTTCCTAACTGCTCGTATTTTTATAAAATTGGAAAAACAGAATCGCACTAGCAAAATGTTACATTTAAGGTGATATCGTGTAAAAACAATATGATTCAAAAAGATAACTAATGTTCAAAATAAAGAGTTCAAATTGGGATATCGAATTATCAGAGAGAGTCCATAACTGAAACTATTTCATTTGACTAAACATTCAATCAACAATGGGATAATGAATATAATAGCAAATTAATTGTTTGAACTCAAAAACAAATCAAAGATAATTAAAAAAAAAGTACTGACTCTGGTTTTTAGGAGAAGGGAATTTGAGTTTCGATAAAAATTCAAGGAAAACTATTTTTTTGATATAAAGGTTTGTTCGTTCATCGTGACGGTTGTATTTGTATCACATAGACCCAGAGTACGTAATGCGTTGCTAGATAACCAAGGGCCATGGGGCAAATTACAGACTGAGATCCCCTGCTATGTGAAATGATAAGGTTTCATCAAATAAAAATATGAAATATACAAATATTTTGAAGAATTCTCAGCTACTTCAGCTCTGTCTTGTGCACTACAGGGTAGGTAATAAAAGTATTTAACAGTTACATCTCATTTATGTAATTAATGCTTGGTGTAGGTTTGGCTAATAAATTGAAATGGAGAATACTCAAGGGTTATAATAACAACATACCAACTCACTAATAACAACTAAATTTGAACATTTTCCCTAGCCTTAGTTATCTCTATAGTATCAATAGTTCAAATTCAGGCTTTATGCGGTTCGATTTTCAATTGCTCTAAGCAATAAATGTCGGTGTCAAGTTTGGCCCATATTATTTCTTGAATAGTTTTTTATTATTTTTAGTTTGCTGCATAACCTTTCGGATGTTGCAGAAGTTACAGGAAATGTAAAGAATAATTGCAGAAGAGGATATATTGCGGTGAAATCAGATATAAAAGAAGGATAATGGGTAAAACTGAACTCCTGCGGTTTCACCTCAACTCGCTACGTTTCAGCTGCCTCTTCTCTCCTAGGTACGATACTGGCCGAAAAAACGCGCATGCGTGAATACCAAACAGTGTAAACTGACTTTTACCCTCTCTTTATACGGGGTGAGTCTCTGACCACTGCGTTAGTTGTAACCATAGATTTTTGTCGTCCAAATTGGGCCCCGATCAAAAGATATAGGCTGTTGAAATTTCATGGAAAAATTGCATTTTCACCTGTAATATTCAAACGACAATATCAATTGAAATAATCTCTTGCATCATGCATATTTTGGCACCAATAGATTTATTCCATTCCTTGTGGGTTTCTCACTACTACTGTACAGATTGGTTAAATTGCACGAAAAACAAATATCACTTGAACTAAAGATCCGTATTTTGTACTTCCTAGAATCATTATTCATTTTTGCAGATGAAATCATTCATCGTTTCTTTTCCTCATGCACCATTTTTGAGATATGTGAAGTTGAAAGGAATAAAATCGATATAATCATCTGATGAAACATGAGTGAGTGAATCATTTCTTAGAGGAAAAATAATAATTTTAAACAATTCAGATTCAATAGTAGATGCTGTGGAAGGTAATTTTCATTCAAACTAAACTGGACTACAGAGGTCTATTTGCCCCATTTGATAACTTAAAATGCTTATAACTTTTTAATGCAGCTGAATATGTAAAAACGGTATGGGAAAAAGTGTTTCTTTTGATCTCAAGAACCTATGGTTAAAATTAGCGCAATTGTCAAAGAACATCCTGTATAGTCTATAAGCAGTCTATACAACGAACAAGAGCGCCAAAAAAACCTCAAATTATGGAAAAAAACAGCGTTTTTCCACTTGTACACCTATTATTTCAGCGAAGATGAAGAGCTTACTCAATTATTAATTCAATCTGAATCGTTGTTGAGGTCCCTCACCTTATCCAGCAGTTTAAGATTTCACTTTCAATCCGAATGATTCTTATTCCAGTCTTCTTTTCGAAGGTCCCACGTCTTCAGGTGAAACTGTGAGTCATATTACGAATTCGCGCATTGCTGTAGAAAGTTAAATTCTTTTTTCCTCGAAAATGAGTAAAAGATGAGAATACGCAATTTCTTTCTGGCCGTTAACACTATCTTGATAAGTTGTAAAACCGGATAATTATTATTTTAAATTTTGTTTTTTCATGGTTGTTCGAAGTGCTCCAGCAAGCTACTGTTTTATACAAGTATTTGTAAGTTTCGAATATTGAGACGAAAAATTAGAGACTGCCTGATGAAACTGAACCGCACTCTGATGCCAGTATTGATTATTCACTAGCTCAAGTTGCTATAGATAGCAACCGAAAATAGTGGTTTTCTTGAAGGTCGGTTGCGCGAAATCGGTATTCCCTATTGAAGTCATTCATAAAAACTAGTGGCAACTGCTTTAAAGTTGCACTTGTGTCGGGTACTGATGGAATGTTTTTTTTTCGTTGTTATGATTAATTAAATATTTTAAAAAGAATAAAAATGGCATTTTTGGTACAGATAGAATTTTATCCATCCAGAAATTAATACAACGGGTTAATGCGCTAGTAAACCAACGACTTAATAGTCTACCGCAAAAGAATTATTTTTGCATCAAATTCGTTTTTGAGAATCAGCAGATCAGTAATTTTTTCTTTCAATTAAGCCTTGTAAGAATTTGTCTCGATTGATGAGAACGACAACTTGTATAGACTCGGCTTAGTACTAGCGAAACTGTCATTTCTTTGAAAAATAAATAGAAAAATGGTAAACTGAAATAAAAGCTAAATTTTATGCACAATAAATGTATAAGAGCGAATAGAGGTAGAGATTGTGACCAGAATTCAAACATTTCAGGTCCAATACAAAGGCACGACAGGTAGTGGGCGATGAAAAACCATGGTTGATAATTCAAGGTGATTTCCACCGGTATATGTTCATTTCAAATAATTTTCTAATGAAACATTGGTGCAAATGTTATTAAATATAAATACAAGGTGTCCAGAAAGAGTATCGTGTATTTGTTTTCGCGCCATATTCGGAACAGGGCGTCTGGAAGGAGCAGGAAGGGGTTCGTTGGAACAGATCTCGGGGACGTATCGCGCATTTTTCGTACTAGCGCATTATCGTAATGGTGATTCAATAGTGACTGCTCAACATCTATATCGTGCGGAATATCGTACACGCCACGTGCCAAGTGACGATAGCATCAGGAAATGGATCAGGATGTTCAAAAATACAGGTGCGATAGTTAAAATTCAAAAGTCTGGTCGTCCTCGTTCAGTGCGTGATGAAGAAACACTTGGAAAATTTGAGGCGTCGGTTTGTCAAAATGCGTCTTTATCCATCCGAAAGCGAAGCCAAGCGTTGAACATCCAAAAATCGTTTTAACTTTCGATTTTGAAGAAAAACTGACATCTAAAAGCCTATAAAATTCAATCAGTTCAAGAATTGAAAGATGCAGACTATAGCAATCGACTGAATTTAGCAAACGAAATGCTGCAGCGATTTAACAACTTCAACAACATTCTGTTCAGTGACGAAGTGAATTTTCACCTGTTTGGTCATGTTAATAAGCAGATTTGTCGGTACTGAGTAGTAGAGAATCTGAGACGAGAGCACAAACAACCCCTGCATAGTCCAAAGGTCGTGGTTTGGGCAGCCATATCTGCTAAAGGCATAATTGGTCCTTATTTTTATGAAGATCAACAAGGTCAAGCAATTAAGTGAATAGAGACCGTTATTGCGATATGTGGCGAAATTTTTGGTTGAGCTGCAGGAGTTTGCAAGTTTCAACTCAAGAATGTGGTCCCAGCAAGATGGGGGCCACTTGCCATACATCAAATATTAATTAATTGTCAACGAATTATTCCCTAATAAAGTCATTTCGCGAAGGGTAACATCAACTGGCCTCCCAGAAGCCCCGACCTTAGTCCGCTTGCCTATTTTGCATGGGGATACCTCAAAAGTAAGACTTATCAAAATAATCCGACGAATCTAACCCAGTTGAAGCAAAACATCAGGTCAGAAATGGCTGCAATATCAAAAGCTATGTGTCAACGTGTTATCGCCAATATTCGTTTCCGTTTAGAAGAGTGCCAGCAACGCAACGGTCATCATTTGGATATCATCATCTTTTCCAAATAATTCTCCAATTTATATGGTAATAATGAACAATAATCTTATTTATTTATTGCTCACAAATATTTTTTGTTTTATTGAACTTACAAATACCCAATATCCTTTCTGAACCCCTTGTAGAACGACAACTACTTCAATGGCATTAGCTAATATGTTGATTCATTAAGCACTGATAGTATTACTCTAGTATCGAGTGAATCATAATTGTTTTCATTACTATCTGCCAATTTCTTCCGACTTTCGTTGCGTAGGAGTTGTAATTCTTCTCTTCTTCGATGTGTGAGTACCTACTTATATCCTTTTTACAGGTACCTCTTTCATCATTTGAGTACTGCTGGGTTCTGCATCAGCAGTATCACCTCCTGTTAAAATCAACCTTTATTAAATTATTGAAACGTACATTTTCAAACTTTTGACTGAATCATGCACTATCTGTTCTGACTCCTCAAACTTCCACGCATATGAATTCCCAACAACCTCAAACCAATGACTTTGAATAAAAAATATTTGAGAATGTTAATTCGGTCGCAAGTTCGCATCCAGATTATGTGAATGCTTCTTCATGAATAAGCCTTACTTCGTTTTATTCAGGATCCCCTTCGGTTGAAATCCTACAAATAGGTAGGTGTCTCTACTAAATAAAGTGAAGGCACAAATTTTCAGTATCGTTTAGTTGTGTTTCAACGGTTCCTTTCAACATTAAAAATATACAATGTTTTACAGGTTAAATCCAACTACAGAACAAGGTAAATAGGAACAAAAAACTAATTCTAAATATACAAAATAAGACATGTATTAAAGTCAACCAAAATAGTATGACTTGATATCTGAGATGCTACAATAAAAAAATACTAAAGTTAGAGTTAAAAGCATGACACAAATTATATAGAGGAGAATATTTCAATGTGTTAGTTCTCGGTGTTGGCATGTAAAATGTGTTCTCCGCTCTGGAGGCAGGTCTTGGAACTAGAAAATTGAGATTACTGAATAATTGTAGATTACAAGAATATTTAACCATCCTACTGATCAACTTGTGCATGAACACAACGCACTGGCAGTCCCGCCGACATTTCAGACACTTCATGCCGTGTCTACTTAAAAGTAAATCCTGAAGGAAACCAATGGGATAATACACATTATCCTCTCTATAAGATAACAGCTTGAGGAAACGTTGTTGCACCGACTCAATCCCAACAATATGGTTTTGGTAGTAAGGGGACCATACTAAAGCTGCATATTCTAGCTTGGACCTGATATATGCGTAAAATAGGATCTTCAATGTGGCTATATCCGAAAAGTTCAAATGCTGATATATGCCTAATAAAACAACTTTTTACAATACATACTCTTTTCTATTGGTGCCCTTCATTTTATTCACCTCTTTTGATAGTTGCATTAAACTTTTGTCGATGTAGCTGGAATAACTTTTACTTCATCCTTAATTTATTCTCGCCCTTAAAATTCTATTTGAAATAAATTATCTTTAAAAATAATTGTGAAGAATGGTTCCTTTATTTGTTATTAAAGATAATAAAATAAAATTGTTTTTAGTGATTATTTTTAATCTAAAAAAAGTTGCTCAGAATGAACACCCTTTATTTAAATGGTGCTCACTTCGAACACATGTTGTAGATTGTTCAAAAATATTGTTGTTCTTGTTATTCTATTTTAGATTAAATTTGTGAGTTATAACAGAATAAGCACTAATTATTCTTTTTACTTATGTTATCCAGAACTATTTTGTTTCGTATTAAGGCATGTCAATCCAGATTTTGAAAATACATCTAAAATAATTCGAAAACAGCCACAAAATGAATATTTCCAAAGAAAATTAGCAATTATTATATATATTTGAGAATGGAATTTCATTTCAAACAAGAATATGTAAACAAATATAGAATGGTCCATAAGAAAAAATACAAGTTCATGATATAGCTTCAAAACCATATTTTTAATATAAAACTAGGAACACTATGGAGTTCCCTTCAAAAAATGTGCGAAGAATATTTTCGCAGAAACAAGAAATATTAGAAAATAAACAAGTTAAGAGGTTGGGTCAGAAATGCAAAAATTGAAAAACACCTTGTATCTTTCGAACAAAAAAAGATATCAATATGCGGTTTTCGGCATCGAATTTGTCACAAAAATGGACCTCATAGCATGTATGCTATTTTTCTCTAACTCCTTCAGCAGTTGGTGTTGGTGTCCAATTTGTAGCACTCTTTATATGTTTTCAATATAACATCTTCAAACTTTGAACAAAATCATGCGAGGCCGTACCACTTGGGAAACAAACGCGTAAAAACTGGTGACCTCACGGCATATCTTTTCAAAAGTTAGGCATGTCGATCCAAATTTTGAAAATACATCTAAAATAATTCGAAAGCAGTCACTAAATGAATATTTCCATAATGAAGTAGCAATTATTATATATAGGTATTTGAAATTGGAATTTCATTTCAAATAGGACCATGTAAAAAAATATAGAGAGGTCCATACGAAAAAATACACGTTCATGTTATAGTTTCAAAACCATATTTTTGATATAAAACTTGGAACACCACACTTGGAACAAGAAACAAGAAATATTCAAAAGTAAACAAGGTTGGGTCAGACATGCACAAAATTGAAAAACATCTTGTATATTTCTAACAAAAAAAGATATCAATATGCGGTTTTCGGCATCGAATTTGTCACGAAAATGGACCTCATAGCATGTATGCTATTTTTTTTCCTTCACTCCTTCAGCAGTTGGTGTTTCCCATCAAAAGTGTCCAACTTGGAGGACTCTTTATATGTTTTCAATATATTCCTTCTGAAAAGTTTATATTTTGCTGGATGACGTCGAACTTGATAGTCGATGGGTAACTCAAATGAGACAACGCTCAAACCATAGTCTGAAGAACCCTGATAGACAGTGAGACAGTAAGTTCTTAGAACTTCCTCTTCCCGTTCATGTAATTAGTTATGAATGGATGCCGTTGTCGTTCTGAACAAGAAAAATACCACATTTGAACCACGGAAATTCCTCCAGATGAGAAAAAAGCAAAGATATCTGATGGCAAGGAGTGAAATTACCCGGCGAGATATAATTAATTTCGTATTCGGATCGATCTCTTCTCTTCATCTTTCACTTCCAACCTGGATTCGTCTGCACAACTTGATAAGGTGCGAAGGTGAGAGTGATTGGCCGGCGGTACAAGAGCGGAAGAAGACGCCTCGGACGTGAGTTCTAGTTTCAAATAGGCCGGATCAAAATTACCAAATATCCGTTGGTCAATAATCGAGACAACTTGCGTTTTTATGAGAGTGAACTTGGCCCCAGAGCGAATTGATCTTACCATGATTTTCATAACTGGTCGTTCATTTTGTATTAACAGTAATTCTCGTCGTTTCAAGGAATATTGACATGGATTAGGCCTAGAACTGTAGAACTGAAACATTCACCACTTTTTTTTTTAAATATTATGAATAAAACTAACAGCCCTGGAGTCCGAATGATCACAAATACGAAGATTTGGCCATTGAATGTGATCGTTTAGCAAGAGTAAGGTTTAAGTAGTAATTCAGATTCGGGATAATTGCGATTAGTGAAAAATATTTGAGAAACAAAGATGGTAAATAAAACACAATGGTTAGATCCAAACCATTAACTTTTTATTCAGGATCAACTGCAAAAAAGGGGAAAAAACCTTAGGCCACAAAAACCCCTTTGCATAAAAACATTCGATGTGGGCAACTTGAAGTCTCTGTCTCCATCAATAGAAGCACTCTTGAAGAAAGAAGTCCCTAAAATATATTTCAGTTAATTTTTGTACTTTCGCAATTAGGCAGGGAGGCAGAGTTTTTTTTACTGGGGTTTTTTCCTAGGCTTTTATGTCATACGCCGAATTGTATGACACCCCGTCACTAACCCCTGATCTATATGCTTTATTGTTTGCTAACTAAATATTGTAAGCCAAAAGTTCAAAAGAATATATATAAAAACATTAAAGACAACAAAGACCGAATAGATCGGAAAATAAATCAGGAGTCTATAAGTTACTTCGTTCGGATTGCCCTATGGTTTATAAAGGTCAAACGGGAAGGTCATTTATCAAACAGGTTCAGGAACATGAACGTAGTTACGTAACCAAAAATACTAATTCCTCAAATGCTAAACATTTAAATGAATACGGACATAATTTAACCATAAGTTTGAAATCCTCCATACAGAGAGTAAAAGTTTAAGATTAACACATTTAGAAGTCTTCGAAATAAACAGATATAACTCACAAAATATTATTTTGAATGATCAAACAGATGTTGACCGGTCCTAGTTGTTAAACATCTTCCTGAAAAAATCCTAACATACCTCTATATTTATTACCCTATTTGATACGACGTTTCGAAAAAGTTTTACATCCATAAATATAGAATTACTTCAGTGAAACTATCATTCAAAATGTAAAACCTGATGAAGCCACAGTGTTGGCGCAGCAATTGTTGTAAAAAAATTTGTGGAAATCTGAATCTAATTATTTATTTAAATACTTTAATATTGCAATTTTACAAGATGAAGCTGTAGAAATCAATCTAGGTGTATTTAATAAGAACTAACATAAACCATGTGATGAAATTGTAGACGTAAATCCAGGCTAATAAAGGCACACGGCAATATACAGGGTGAGCCATCTATAAATTTCCACTCTGAATTTTGAGCTTTGAGATGGAATAACGAAAAAACACTAGGACAGGTATAATTTTGTTGAAAAGGGCACAAAATAGGGTGTTCAATAAGTTGGCTACGATACAGAGTGACTCAATATTCCATCAATAACTTTCACACGCCGAATTTGGATCTCTGGGATAGAAAAAACGCTCGGACGGGTCAAAAAATGAATTTGATATCACTACCCCTCTAGCTGCCACCCCAAAGAAATTATTTCAATTTGAACTAAAGTGCACGATTTACTTTATAAATATTATTTTTTTCACATTTTCAGTTATTGAATCGGTACCAGCATTGTTTGGCATACGCGTAGTGATATTGAGATGGCGGAGCAGTTTGAAAATGAGAATTCATTTAGTTATTTCAGACTTGAATTATATCAGCTTGTGTCTCAAATTGGGTTGGTTATACAACGACACAGCGGGTGGAAATAATTTCAAGTTTTTTTGCGAGTAAAGAATATATAAAAAGAACTGCTGCTTCATTTAACGAGACAAATGAGGACCTTAATGTTATTCACAGTTCCGTCCTGGACTTGGTCAGAAAGTTCAAAGAGACGGACTCAGTTGTTAATTTGAAAAAAAAATTAAACATGTCTGAAATGATGACATGGACATAGAAGTTGTAGGATATTTCGTCAATAACCCTACTTCAAGTACAAGGAAAATGGAAGAAATATCTGGGATTTCTCGTACCACTATTAGAAAGATACTGAAAAATTACAAGTTCCATCCCCACAAGATGAGTGAGCTGTACAAAATGAACTACAAGATACAGATCTTTAGTTCAGGTGATATTTATTTTTCATGCAATTTAACCAATCTGTACAGTAGTAGTGAGAAACCCACAAGAAATGGAATAAATCTATTGATGCCAAAATATGCATGACTGTTATCAAAATCCTTCTACAAGAGATCATTTCAATTAATATTGTCGTTTGAATATTACAGGTGGAAAAGCAATTTTATGAAATATTTTATGAAATTTCAACAGCCTATATCTTTTGAATGGGTCCAAATTTGGAAAAATGTTATAGAAAGAAAATGTTTCTTTTGATGTCAAAAATCTATGGGTAAAATCAACGCAGTGGTCAAAGAGTAACCCTGTATATTGACTCGACCATTTCGACTATTGAAGCTACCAAACACACAGTAAACTTGAGAATAACTTTTTGAATACAGATATGATTTTTTTAATTCGATGTGGAAAACTCACTAAAAATGGCGCACAAGTCCAGATGAAATTCGAGCCAGCATTCATGAATGCTTCTTTCTTCATTTCGTACAACTCTCTGACCCTTATTTTTTGTTTAACTTTTCTGTATATGTTTCATTTTTTATGTCAATTACTAATTTATGTATATTGGAGAAGACGGATGCGCCGAAAGGTTAATACGGAATAATATATTTATAAGTATTTCAAGAACCTACATGTTACATATAGATAAATATATACCTATCAGTACGAAAACATGAATAAATAAACGAAAGTGCTCTTACCACTGGATAAAAAAATAAAACATTTAAATAAAATACATAGACATCAATAGCAGTAAGAAAACAAATATACATAACAATAAGAATACATACACAAAAATTACAGGATGAAATCCTAGAAATAAATCCTCAAGGGATCTCTACCCACTTTACATAAAATAATAACCTTCCACGTAATTATCGGCTATATCCACTACACGATATGAAACATATTAACAAATCTACTGGTTAGCAACTATTCACTACTATTTTCAACATCCTGTGAATTTCATATTTCTTTCTTTAATCTTTATCTTTAATGAATGAATCATCATTTCATTGTTGTTATTTTTTCAGGTTCAGCTAGAGTTTTATGCAGAAACTGATAATAAATATATCAAACCCTTTCCAAGGTAAGACAATAATTTCACTTTTTATAAGGTAAAATTCTGAGATATGATGATCATTTTAAGTTGGATCGAACTATCGGCGTCCAAACTTCTGGCAGATCTATAGATGGAGCACTTATGGAATCAGGTGTTATTTTCATAAATGCTGCTTCTTTGATTTTTCTTCTTGCAAGTTTTTCTTCTTTGGATATTATTGATGCTTCATCCCATTTTATACGATGATTCTCATCTACAGCATGTTGGACCAACCTGGATTTGTCGCTGTCTAGTACTCGTAGAAGCTTCTGATGTTCTTTTATTCGTACATTCAGAGGGCGTTTAGTTTCTCCGATGTAAGATCTTCCGCACTCGCAAATTGATTCAAACCACCAACTAAACACTAAATTGGGAGTAGCAAAATGTTTATTTGATAGAGCCATAAATATTTGTTGCACTGAAGAAGACCAAAATGAAGAAATAAATAACATCTCGAAAACTCTTAGAAGCAATGGCTACCCCAAAAAGATATTAGAAAAAGCTAGAAGAACAAGAGAAAGTCAACCAGAACCAACAGATATAAATCAGACCATTAAAACCGTAATTCCTTATGTAAAAGGTTTGTCGGAGAAAATGAGAAGAATTGGAAATAGATACAACATAACGACTGCATTCAAAACTCAAGACACTATCAGAGCTAAACTTACAAAAGTTAAGCCTAATAATGAGACACAAAGGACAAAGAACTGCATATATGAATTACCTTACGAGTGCGGAAGATGTTACATCGGAGAAACTAAACGCCCTCTGAATGTACGAATAAAAGAACATCAGAAGCTTCTACGAGTACTAGACAGCGATAAATCCAGGTTGGTCCAACATGCTGTAGATGAGAATCATCGTATAAAATGGGATGAAGCATCAATAATATCCAAAGAAGAAAAACTTGCAAGAAGAAAAATCAAAGAAGGTGTTATGAAAATAACACCTGATTCCATAAGTGCTCCATCTATAGATCTGCCAGAAGTTTGGACGCCGATAGTTCGATCCAACTTAAAAAGATCATCATATCACAGATGAGTATATAACATCGTTCATTTTTCTTTCATGACTTCTGTCATATTGACTTTTTGAAAATTGATAATTTTCAAAAGGTTTCTTACTTTTCTCCTTGATAAAGATAGAAGATGTCTATCGAAACGTCGGAAATCATTACATCCACAATAGATGATGGTAATAGCCCAAACAATCATTCAACCTGTATATTGACTCGACCATTTCGACTATTGAAGCTACCAAACACACAGTAAACTTGAGAATAACTTTTTGAATACAGATATGATTTTTTTTTTAATTCGATGTGGAAAACTCACTGAAAATGGCGCACAAGTCCAGATGAAATTCGAGCCAGCATTCATGAATGCTTCTTTCTTCATTTCGTACAACTCTCTGACCCTTATTTTTTGTTTAACTTTTCTGTATATGTTTAATTTTTTATGTCAATTACTAATTTATGTATATTGGAGAAGACAGATGCGCCGAAAGTTTAATACGAAATAATATATTTATAAGTATTTCAAGAACCTACATGTTACATATAGATAAATATATACCTATCAGTACGAAAACATGAATATATAAACGAAAGTGCTCTTACCACTGGATAAAAAAATAAAACATTTAAATAAAATACATAGACATCAATAGCAGTAAGAAAACAAATATACATAACAATAAGAATACATACACAAAAATTACAGGATGAAATCCTAGAAATAAAATAAATCCTCAAGGGATCTCTACCCACTTTACATAAAATAATAACCTTCCACGTAATTATCGGCTATATCCACTACACGATATGAAACATATTAACAAATCTACTGGTTAACAACTATTCACTACTATTTTCAACATCATGTGAATTTCATATTTCTTTCCTTAATCTTTATCTTTAATGAATGAATCATCATTTCATTGTTGTTATTTTTTCAGGTTCAGCTAGAGTTTTATGCAGAAACTGATAATAAATATATCAAACCCTTTCCAAGGTAAGACAATAATTTCACTTCTTATAAGGTAAAATTCTGAGATAATTTGTAATTACAGACATTCTTGAGTTTGATTTTTATACAGGGGGTAAAGAGGGATGTGGTGACTTTGTAAAATGATCAATTGTGTCTTGAACTAGATTAAGTCTAAGTTTTCGAGATATAGACGATGGACATGGACAGAAAATTTAATAGGTTTCGTAGAAAGAGAATTATAAACTGCTGAATTATGATAATGTTTATAAAACAAGTTGCAACATACTGCATATGTTGGCCAAACTTGCACAAATTTTGGAACTAGATTGAAAGAAGTCCTGAAATCAAATAAACAGTTCGCAGTTTATAATCATATCAATACTGAGGAGCATTTTATGGATACCGTCAATCTTAAAATCTTTCACAAATCCGAGAAGGACCTAAAACTTTCATAGCTTAATACCCAAATAGCGCTAATCTATTCACCACTTTTTAACAATCTATACAGAGTGTTCTGATTTCTTTCCGACAAACTGAAATAGGTCATAGATCACACCATTTTAAGCAAAAAGGTTCCGGAATGGGGCCGGAAATGCATCGTTTCCGAGATACAGGGGGGAATAAATAATTCGCGTTTTCTTTAATATCATTTGACTTCTTCGAAATAAGTTCATGAAATTTCGTATATAGGGATTTTTTGGGACGTTAAATTCAAATTTGTGGTTGATTCAGTTATAACGTTGCAACTTCTTTGTACTACCCGGTACACCGATTTGGATTCAAAAACTTATTATCTCATCCTTTTTACTCAAAAAAAGTATACAACATCGAAGTCGTTAGGAGCAACCGTTTCAGAGAAAAATTAATCCCGTTCAAATATTTAATTTAAATTCATTTTGCAAATTTCCAAGGTTAAATGCATCCGAATTTTCTATTGCCCACTAATAAGTAGAAGTGATATGCTATGTAATTGTTGTTTTTAAGTGTTCTGAATATTCTGTTTCCTGAAATATTGAGTTGTTGGGATGCTTCACGAGATTTTTATTTTTTTCGTAGTTCTGTAATATCCTATTTCTCTATAGATAATTTCTTCTTTGTATGCTTCATTCGGGCCTTTGATAACCAACACCATTTTTCTGTATTTGTTGATAAGCTATTAACTTAGTTAACTGTAATTATAAATAATGACATCTAAACCTAACACACTTTAAATCTGTCATTGTGTATTGCCATATTAAATCTATTGTAGTTGCCATGGAAAACCAGAATAATCATGTCAGATTTAGATCTCGTTAATTATAATTATAGTTAACTCATAACTCAATACAGTTTTACTCATTTAATACAATTTTTGAAATGCCTTTTAATTAAGGTAATGTTAAATATGCAGATATCATTTTTGTTTACGGTTTGTGCTGCACGTGAATATGCAACACGTTTTTCAAATCGTAGACACCATTTTTAACTAGAAAAGCCAGGAGGAGTTGCAACGGTTTGAAGCGGACGAATTGATTGCCAGTGGCGCCCTCTAGAAAATACAACCAAATCGACCAAATATTTGAATTTCTCACCCCTATCTACCAACTTTCATGCAATTATTTGGAACCAGTCGAAAGATATTAAAGAAAACGCGATTTATTTTTTCAACTTTAACACCCTGTATCTCGGAAACGGAGCATATCCGGACCCATGTTCATAGGAACTTTTTTGCTTGAAATGATTTCAGTTTGTGGGAAACAAATCAGAAAACCCTGTATACTCAAGAACAGAAAATTATTTCAGTTTCTATCCAGCATCTGACGATGATTTAATAACCGAAACCGGTCGTGTCCCATGAGCAAATAAGTGAACATAAGATAAAATATTTGTTGCTTTCAATTTTTATGATGGATTTTCACAAAATAACTGAGACATCAATACAATAGCTTGAAGAATAATTCATTTATTCATATTTTCAGCATTGTCAACGTCAAATCGAACGTTAACAAACCAATTCTTGTTTTCGGTCACCTAGTTATTCTTCCAAGAAAAAGTTGAAAAATATAATAATAGTATCCTACATTTTGTGATCTTCTTTCCAATGACCACGCGTTTTTGCATCGCGTGCTCTGTTCAAACTCGTTCACCTCAAATGGATCAATCTTTAGACCATGGTTCTTATAAAATTTATCCATTAACAGTTTGCCGCAGTGTTACATATAGTCAATGACCGTATAATTCTATATATCCACGATTATACATAGCGTTCTAATGTTCAATTCACGCTTTTTGCATACCTGCCTAGCTAGTGTCCTTGTGAAAATGAATCTTGCTACATATTAACGTTTGATATCTGATGATTAGAGGTTATCATGAACGTTGACCGTTATTTATGGAACTACTTGTAGAGCTCTGTATTAATATACTAAGTTGGGATAATTCAGCAGGGAATATCCGGTATATCAAAAATAATAATAATGATATGCTTCATTTCAAGTGAAGTAGAAATTGAATACATAACATATCGAAATGAAATAGTGTACATAGAATAAATTTGTCTACTGGCCAGAGGTCCAGTACCAGCTGTACGAATCATACATCAGAAATTCTCCTACAGGGTGAGGTTTAATTTGTATCTATTAATATTTTGAACATTTGCTTCTTGAAATCTTTCAGGATTGTAGTTTTATTTGTGTAATCTCAAATTTTGTTGTAATATTTTATACAACTATATTCTGGGCTCTCTTCCCTTAATGTGAGTCTATGCTTTGGATATTTAGTTTTGTTGTATATGTTGTTGCAGATTTCGTCTGAAGATAGTTTCTTGAAGGCACTGTCTGTGAACTGCAAATGCAGTCATCTGACCATTTTTACGGAATATTCCTCTGCATGATTCCCTGCTCTTCATCTGCCTAATTGTTTGTATGGCACTCTTTTCCATCATCAGAACACAATCGATAGTGCTTCGACTTCCATAAAATATAATTCTATATCTTAGTTTTTATCAAAATGTCGCTTGATATATACCTTTCATGGATGATATATCTAAATATTCTCTCAAAACATCTAGTGAGTAGCAGATTGAAGGTAGCCTGATGCAAAGTGATGACATACAGGGTGAGTCTTTGACCAGTGTGTTAATTTTAAACTTAGATTCTTGACGTCAAAAGAAACATTTTCTTTCTATAACATTTTTTCCCAATTTGGCCCCGTTCAGAAGATAAAGGGTGTTGAAATTTCATTGAAAAAATTGCGTTTTCACCTGTAATATTCAAACGATGATATCAATTGAAATGATCTCTTGAAGGAGGTTTTCGATAACAGTCATGCCTGTTTTGGCATCAATAGATTTATTCCATTTCTTGTGTGTTTCTCACTACCACTAGACAGATTGGTTAAATTGCATGAAAAACAAATATCACTTGAACTAAAGGTCTATATCTTGAATTTCCTAAAATCATTAGTCTTTTTTGTAGATAAAATCATTATTCATCTGTTTTTCTGAATTGCACCATTTTGGGATATTTGAGGTTGAAAGAAACTAAATCCATATAATCATCTGATGAGACATGAGGGAGTGAATCACTTCTTACAGGGAAAATAATGTTTTCAAACAATTCAGATTCAATATTGGAAGCTGTGGAAGATAATTTTCATTCAAACTAAACTGAATTACAGAGGGGTATTTGCCCTATGTAAAAGCTTGAATTGCTTATAACTTTTTAACGCAGCTGAATATGGCAAAACAGTATGGAAAAAAAGTGTTATTTTTGATCTCAAGAACCTATGGTTAAAATTAACGCTGTGGTTAAAGACTCACCCTGTATATTCGCTATTATTTCGAAAATTGAAAAGAAGAGTGATTCGATTACTCCATTAGGATGGGAAAGATCGGTTGGTAGCTGTTTATCAAGATCGTGCACCAACTATGAAGACCATCAGATTTTGTTTCAATCATTTCAGATGGAGACGAACATGGGTATTTGACGAGGACCGCCCAGGACGTCCAAATGAAGTGACTATGGATAATATGGCAGACAAAATCAATGATATCGTGTTCGATGATCGTCGAGTAAAGATTAGAGAGATTGCAGAGATGTTAAACATTCTAAACGAACGCGTGCACAATATTTTGCATCAACATTTGGAGATGAAGAAGCTTTCGGAAAGATGGGTTCTCCATTTGCTGGCACTGGACCATAAACGAAATTGTGCGACAATTTCAAAGTACTGTCGGTATCAGTTTAATGCCAATCTAAACCAGTTAAACTCGAGATTCGTAACCGTTGACAATACCAGGAGCCCCCACTATACACTAGAAACCAAGGAACAGTCGAAGCAGTGGACTTCTGCAGGCAGTGCCATCTGCCGCTAAAATTATGCTCTCTGTTTTTTTGGATTCCTAACGAATAAACCTGATTAACTACATGAAAAAGAAAAAAACATTAACAGGGCAATACTACGGTGAATTATTGGATCGATTTGATTCAGCATTCAAAGAAATACGCACGACAACGCTTATTCATCAACAGTCGCCTCCTCACCCACCATATTCACCAGATCTGGCACCGTGTGACTTTCGTTTTGTTTCCAGACATCAAAAAATGGATCGGAGGAAAGCGGTTCACGTCAAACGAGGTCATCGCTGAAACGGGGCCTATTTTGCAGAGTTCCTGAAATCATATTTTTTGAGAAATGTTATTGTTTTGAAATGAGATGTTGGGAAATAAATATAAAAATCGACTTATCTTTCAAAACGAGGGTACTTATGGATTCATCCTTTTAAGTGTTTTCAGTCATCAAAGAACCCACCACAGGTGATTGTGAACGTTTCATTTAGAAAATGTACCTAACAATTAAAGTGAAGTGTCTTTTCATGTGAGTTACTGATAACTTTGCTTTGTAACTGATACTTTTTGTGTATCATTATACTCGACACCGAGTTGAAGCAATATAGAGGATTCACAGAATTGGGTTATTTTCAATTAAAATTTGTTGGGATATTCCGTTATAAATAATAGAGTATAAAACTATTAATCACTGTAGTTCCTCTCCTAACCAAGAATAATTCCGAACAAGGAAGTAGTTCCAATTGTTTCTGATCAGCATACTGTAACTGAAATTCAGTTAGTCAAAAAGTAGAAATATTATGTCACAATGTATATAAATATGCTTCGCTATTGTTCTATAAAGAATTGTGCCATTCTATTTAGATCAATCAGGAATGCAGTATCTGGGACACAATAAATTTACTGACATAGGTAGAAAGTGTTCTTGAAGATGGATTAGTTGGTGATTTCCTGAATGGGTTCATGGATTAAATTGATGAATAGAACATTACTTAGGCAATAAAATTGTTTTATGATCGTCGGTTTACAAGCAATTTGATGATGATATTGAGAAAATTTTTTCATCATACTCTTTAGTACCCTCTTTTCAGACTAGAATTTCTTAATTTTTCGGACAGATGATACTCTTACTCATTATTTTTTGTTTCAACTTTTTATACGTTTTTAATTGGATTGGTTATTCTGAATATAATCGAAGGTAACTTCCGCTTGAATAGATATTAATTCATTTCACAAATTGAAATGATTTCAATCAACAGGTGTTCGGAAAACCTGAAAGCCAACTATACGATGGGTCCATTTTTCATTTCGGGATTGGACAACCCCAGTGTTGCCATCTACCAACTGACAGCTCTATCGCAAAGCTTAACATTTTTGAGGTTATACCATAGACGCACAGTATAGATATCAACCAGTAGTCGCACTCCGTGGATTTTCTTACACCAAGTCTGATTCGCGCATCTCGCAGGGATTCTAACCTCATATTTTGGTCCTTGTTCAATTTTTTCATCAACAATTCTAAGATGCCTGGAATAATGTCATTATTATTATTTTAGACATCTTAAATAATTCCTTTGTATAATTAATTCGTTTAATATATAGAAGAATACAATTTTTTTGAGATCTATTTGAAATTCGAAGAAGAAGTTGAAGAAAAATTTACAACCTAACCTATAATTCAGTGGAATTTTTTTGAGTCAAAATCTACCATGAACCAGCAAAGCTCATTTATTTAATCATTTATTTTCAATACAGTAAGTATTCTGTTTCCATTTTGTGTTATTTTCAAATTAATTCCAGAATGATTAACAATCGTAGCGTATACAACTGCAAAAACAATAGTTTCAATAATCCCAAACTTTCTTTTTCTCAATACCATCAGACACCGACAGGTGAGTGATACATATAGTATTTTAGAAATGTTGTTTATTAAAAGCTCCGTTATTTGAGTAGTGCTGCATTCAATTAGTTGAGATATCAGGAACCAATGGAATTTCAGGAGGTTTACGCCTACTGTCATCATTTCTTTACGATTAGTTGAGATATCAGGAACCAATGGAATTTTAGGAGGTTTACGCCTACTGCATGCGTATGCAGATGAGTGAAATTTTTTCAGATAATTATTTGAGTGTGCATCTATATGAATTTTCAATTTTATACATAGAAATAACAATAATATAATATACATATAACTATAATTCAATAGGTTTTTATTTTTTCCCACCATAATGAGGGAACCCTTTCTAGAGAACACTCAGCATATTTAGCGCAGTAACCCCCCCCCCCCTCCATTACACTCAAGATCAGTTCAGGTCCCTCGCTAAAACTTGCCACTAAGAATTCCATAATCAAATTCCTCTTTTCATAAATTGAATAAAGTAAAAAATAGTATCAGTTCAAACTAAATAATCAGAGAATGCATTGAAAGAAATTGTTCGAAACAATTCGATATAAAAAGAAAGTTATTTTTCATGGACTCGAAGATTAATATTTCAGTGAAATTTAAGTATTGAGAATTTTATACTAAACACATTCGATGCTTTCAACCACCAACTACTTATTTTTCCATATAATGCCTACTCTAAAACTCAATCTTCGTTTAGAAAAATTTTAATGAGTCATTTCACTTGCAAACCTACGGTACCTATGATTTTTAACACATTTCAAAAAGTTTCAGATGCTGTTCCTGAGTAAACTATTGAGTAAATTTCATCACTAATCACTGTTTCTTTCAAAGTGATATCAAAACCACAATAAAACGATAGATCTTTTATTGAATGCGTTCTGTTAATGAGAAGATACATTTACGGTTACATTATGAGCGGAGTCATAATTTTTATATGAATATAGACTAAACAATGGTCCATACACTCTAAATATCACTGTGAAAACTTATTACCAGCTTAAATCAAAAGATTTAAGTTTTCAGATTACGCAATTAACCTTTCCTAATCAATTTTTTAATTCGCGGTCGATTAGATTAGATGCGCAGGGAGGAATGCGCGAGTTCCCTTTGGTGTAAGCGATTTGAGTTCAAAATCCACAGAGTGCGACTACTGCTTGGTGATAGACGTTATACAATACTATGGACCGATAATGAGAGAGAGGTCCTAAATACGAAAGTGATGGAACCTTTTAGGCAGCCTGTCAACCCTAATTTACGACAATTCTTTTTGTTTACATCTATCTGAAATCTCATCAATCGCGATTGTGACAGATAGCCCTTATCTTTTCTATCTGTTCGTACCGATGAAACGCAAGATTGTCTCTCTCTAGTTTCTGCCGGGACGAAATCTTAACAAAAGCCAGAAGAACTCCGGGGTTTAAAGAATTAATATTTTTCAAACTATAAACATAGCAAAATCTGATCAATTCCTTTGAAACAAGCAGCTCAAATAGTTTTACTCATACCAATTGGGAATGTTTCTCTGAACAGTTGGTAGCGCTGCGGAGCGTTGACCTTGAAATGATGTAGCGGCTGCGGCTGGCAGTCAGTGTCGTCTGGACTGCAGCGCTATGGCGACGCCTCAACAAAAGTCTCAATGTGTAATTTGGCTCATAGAAACTAATTCTGTTGTTACTGTACAAAGAAACTTTCGACGTAGCTGTGGTGTTGACCCGCCTACAGACAAAACAATTCGTCAGTGGTTACGTGCGTTCAAGGAAACAGGAAGTGTTTTGAAGCAAAAGTCGCCGGGTAGGCCGCGTGTGTCCCAAGAGAATGTGGACAGAATCCGAGCTTCATGCAGTCGAAACCCTAAGAAATCGTTAACAAGACGCAGTCTGGAGTTGGGGTTACTAAGATCAACAGTCCATAAGGTAATTCGTAAAAGACTTTGTTTAACTGTCTACAAGATTCAACTTTTACACCATATCAAACCGGCAGATAAGGTTAAGAGATTCGACTTTTCTGTTTCCATACTAGATAAAATTGATTAAGATAATGATTTTTTTAAAAATGTGGTTTTTAGTGATGAAGCTACTTTTCATGTGAACGGAACTGTAAACAGGCATAATTGTTTGGGGTTCAGAGCCGCCCCATGAATGTTTGGTGTGCTCTTTTGCATGACAGATTAATAGGTCCCTTCATTTTTGACGAAATGGAATATCAATGGTGATGTCTATTGTGACATGTTAGAGGAGTATGTTTATCTTCAGTTGGATGACATTGAGGCGGAGAAAGGTTTAGTTTACTTTCAACAAGATAGGGCGCCGCCACACTTCAGTTTGCGTGTGCGTGAGTCACTGGACGCTCGTTTCGGCAACAAGTGGATTGGAAGGGAAGGACCTATTCCATGGCCACCAAGAAGACCTGATATGACTCCGTTGGACTTTTTCTTGTGGGGCATATCAAGAATCTTATGTATGCGGGGTAAATTCGAAATGTTCGTCATCTCAGGGAACGAATAGTGAATTGTATGGCGTTCGTTCCCCCAGACATGCTTGCCAGGACATGGGAAGAGCGAAGAGGTAGAATTCCGTATCGACGTGTGCCGCGCCACTCACGGAGCTCACATTGAACTATACTAAGTTATTAAAAAAATCTTGAAAATGTAAGCTTTCTAATCATGTATAAAACATGTATGTACGTTTTTCACTTTATTAAAGTATTTTGTCTTAAAACCCCGGAGTTCTTTTATAGACACCCTGTATATAACGTCTATGGGTTATACGTAGTCAGAACGTTTTGACATACGAGCGCTATTTGTGTTTTTACAGCAACTTAAAATATTCTTCTCGCCCAAAAAATGGAAATGAAGGACAGCCTTAACGTCTTTTTAAAAAAAGATTCCATACCTACGAAATAAAAAAATCATTTATTTACAAGGAATACGAAAGACTTGAATTGAATTTGCCAAAATGTGTATATCTTTCGAATATGAGAGTGAAAGTGATATCAATCTTTTTGTTTAGACTCACTGATGAAGAATACGTGGTTCGTAGGCACGATTACGGAGATGTGATTGTAAAAGTCAACAGCTATTCGCAAGTAGCTTAACAAGAACTCTTAAGCTATCTGACCTCACGTCAGTGCTTTCTAAACTTGAGAAAATGTATTACCTAAATCTTATCGAAGGTATTTATTATTCGTGGAGCATGTCTTATTTATACTGACTTATTTATTACTGACACTCCTTCAATAAAACTTATTTGAGAATTCCAAATTGCCTTATTAAAAATTAGGTATGTGAGAGATTCGGTGGATAGGCAAAATATTGACTTTTATCGATTTATTTCGCTACAGTTTCGCATACCATATGTATCCGTCTTCAGGCTATAGTAATAACTCTTAATTTAGGAGAAATTCTGTATGTGGCGTGATCTATTTGTAATCAGAAAACTAATAGGATAGTTGGATTTTGCATCATACAAAACCCCCACATATATTTTGTTTAATTCTTACCTCTTTCTCCAAAAAAGTTTGTTTTAAAAGAAGACAATTTAAGCAAAACTGAAATTGAACACTAAATTCTAGAAGTTGATCAATGAGGATATTTAAGTTTAATCAAGAAAGTATTCGTGGGTGGTTCAGCAGGAAATTAAAATAATAAGAATAGAAAAAAAAATAGGTTTTTTTTTTTTCATAAATATCTTCAAGCTACAACTTGATCCGATGGATATTCTAGGAGTTATGGAGAAAATCAAAGTTGAGATTCTCATAACCGCTGAACGATTGGACGGATTTGGCCCTATAACAAACTTAAACGAGAAGTAGAAATATATCTACGAAACATTGGCATTAGTTGAATGTAGATTTTTGACCTACTGCTTTCCTCAAAGTTCCGTGAAAACCAATCACAACTTAACCGAGATTATATTATTTGGAAGGTAAACCTATTCTGGAAATATGAAAGTTGTAGCTCATCTCTTTCGGAAGATAGAGAGTATACGGTCGGCCGGACAGATATACACAAGTTGATTCCTGTTTTCTTCATCCTTTCATCCGGAAGTCAAATTGTATCGATTAAGACCATTTCCGTCTCGATATACAAAAATTACATGCATCTAGAACAAGCGCGCAAAAACTAGCTCATCTCTTCCGGATGATTAAGGGTGTATCGGAAATAGTCGAGTTTGACCACGTATTCTATACAAGTAACTCGAATCCGATATATTGCGACTCATTCCGGCTTGATATTCTAAAATAATAGTCGTTTGGGCAAAACGACAGCTCGCTTTTCCACAAGGAATAAGCACGCAAAAACTAAGTTATATTGAGGTTTACTACCTTGCTCTAGAACTTAAGCAAGCTGAATAATTCACTGTTTCTCGATCCCATTTTGAATTGGATCCTATTGTTATTAGGAGATATTTACTTAAATGTTTTCATTGTGTGTATAGCATTGGCGAATGTATCAGTCACAGTTGCCGACTCCATGCGTATAAAGATTCAACCTAATTAGCAGTTACCTACTATTGCTTACTTTCCAGAGCGTGATATTGGTCAAAATGATAAGACCAGTACTTCATACAATTCTACTGAGGAAATGGCTACTCGAGTGAAATCTGAAATAACCAATTGTTGTGAAAAAGATTACCATTATCACATCTGTTTTAGTAAGATAGTAAGATTTTATATTAGGAGTTCTTCTGATTCCAGAATATCCAAATTTGTGAGGTGATGAACGAACATATAGATCTCGAATATCAAATTAATAACAGATTTGAAAATGTATGGAAACGCCTGACTAACATTTTATATCAAACATTTACAGGGAGGATCGTCAAAACAGCTACCTTTTCAGTCTTGAAACATCAGCTAAATACTTTTCTACTTCGAAGCCCCATATATATGCATTTTTTATATTATTATATGTTTACGTATTATTATATATATATATATATATAATTCTAAAAGAAATTAAAAAAGTGTTTCACGAACTGAAGATTTTAAAAATATCGCGGTTCTAAAAAGTATGCTAAAGTATGGACAGATTTTAGTAAAATACAGTTTTTGTATGATTGTTTATTTACAAAGTAAAATAACACGATTCTTTAAAGTAAATTCTGTTCGAATTGTTCTTCTCTACTCCGAACGCACGCCCGACACCTTTTTCTGATTTCGACCGTTGTAGTAGCTAGCAACATTTCTTCTTTCATTACCACAAATGCCGCGTTTATGCGTTCAATCAACACCTCTCTTAGGTACCTCTGTGAAATAAACCAATTCTTTGGCTCTACCCCAGACATGGTAATCTAAAGGTGTTAGGTCTGGAAATCTTGCGGGCCAAGGGATGGGGTCGGCTCTACCTATCCATGAATTTGGAAAAGAGTTGTCGAGGTGATCTCGAACTTCTCTCAGGAAATGTGCCGGCAACCGTCATGCTGGAACACAATCGGCACGTCTTCATCGAAGGCCGGAACATCGGCTAGTAGCTCCGGCAGAGCATTCTGCAAAAAATGCAAATAAGCAGGCCCACTAAGTCGAGCCGGTAAATAGTGTGGCCCGATGAGATGTCTTCCTATCACACCAGCCCAAACGTTAACACTAAATTTTTGTTGAAAACTCTTTTGTCTTTTCACGTGGGGATTCTCATCTTTAGGTGTCCAGTCGTGTAAATTGTGCAGATTTGTTATTCCTTCTCGGTTAAAACAGGATTCGTCTGTCCACAAAATTTGTTTCAGAAACAAGTTGCCATCGACATCTGTGTGCAGCAAAAATCTACAGAATTCCAACCGTCTGGCAGGATCGCCTTCATGAAGACCTGTAATATTTAATAAAATTCATTAGTCTGTGACAATTTTTTCGCAGTCAAAAGGACAAATTTATCAATAAAAAAGTTCATTTACCTTGTACCGGGGTGTAATGAAAAGCGTGTTGATTTTTATCCCGAAGTACTGACCAAACTTTCCGAATCGTTGAGTCTTTGAGCAACGACACGAATGCTTGTAGTTGGATATTCTTCAAAGGCTTGAAGTATTTGATCGTCAACTGCTACATGGTGTTGCCTCACATTGACCCGAGGCTCTTGAAAATTTAAGTTTCCAGTCTCTCTTAATCGTAGCTAAGTCGTCGAGAATGTTTCGTGGTGGGGTAATCTTCGAAATTTGGCTTGATAAATCCTTTGAGCTGCACGAGCAACAGCATCGGCCTTGCCATATGCCATCACCATATCAGCATACTCAGCGTTGGTGAAATTAGGCATATCAACAACCAAAATTAAAACAACAGTAGCAAAAAGTAAGCGAGAACATTCTTTAAATAATGCAAACATGTGTAGTGTTCTATCTTACCAGTTAAAGTCCCATCATAAATGTGGACATCGAGAATTGCATTATTTTTGATGGCGCAAAAAACATTGAAACTCCAGGTCTCTTGAAAGTTCCATTGTCTGAAGTGGTGGTTGTTCTCTTCATCCCAATAATGACTGTTATGCCTATTGAAAGAACCATTTTTTGTGAATTTAGATTCATCTGTCCAAATTATACAGTCCAAAAAGTTTTCATTCTCTTGAAATCGAATCATATTTTAGATTTCATCAGCATCGTGAAATACTTATAAGTGATGAATTTCATGAAAATACGTTCAGTAGTTTCCCGTATAAATATGGGTGAGGTTCCTCGTAAAAGACCCTGTATATCTATCATATTTGAAGAAGAGAAACGTCCAAAAACAGTCAAGGAGGTAGCTGCTTTCAATTCCGTAAGTGCACCATCAGTTGAGTTGCTGGAAGTTTGAAGGCCAATTTTCCGAATTAACTTGAAGAAGTCTTTGAATAGATTAGTGGAAATTTGATCTTGTTTTCGGAGTTCTGTTAGTCTTGACACTTAATGAAAATTGAAAAATTTTGAAATATAATCAGCACTTTTGAAAGCTGATTTATTGGTTTTAAACGATAGTCGAAATG
Source organism: Micraspis discolor (assembly GCA_030674115.1). Taxonomy (NCBI): domain Eukaryota; kingdom Metazoa; phylum Arthropoda; class Insecta; order Coleoptera; family Coccinellidae; genus Micraspis; species Micraspis discolor. Next base: position 105,567 of record JARTUT010001333.1, read on the forward strand.
TTGGTAGCAAAAACGATAGGATATGATGGTTATTTCCCCAAAATATAATTCTACACGAATTCCATCATCGAAAGTTTCTCGTAAATCTATCTAAATGTTTATTCATGAATGATTCATCATTGTTTTTATTGAAGATTAAATTTTATAACGTGTTACTATACGATAAATAAATATGAACCACCAGCTCTACGAAGATGTCCGAGAACGTGCCAAGCAAATCGGTTACAACTTGTAATTCATCGAAACAGCTGTCTGCCGCTGTAACAACTGTAATAAAGTGCGAACTTCCTATTACAGACCGACGTAATAACATCAAATTGTGAAAGTTCAATCAGGAGTTCGTGTTATTTGCATACATTAACCGTCTAATCGCGATTCCGTGCCGTGATATTGTCTCTCTCTCAGGTTCTGGTACTCTGAAACCGATTTCAATTGAACCAGAAATTGGTGGTCACGGTTTTGACTCAATTATACATTCATTTTTCTGACAACGCTGCGTTTTGGTTTGAAGACCACCCGGAGAATTGGGATATATAAATTGGGAAATTCATCAATCATCGATATTTAACTGTGTCCTCGACATTGTTTCACTTGAAAGAAGCCAGAATTGATACTGCAGCTTCATTTCCGCAAATGTGATGTTCAACGCTTGACAATCTCTCATTTAAATTTCCCGCATAGCGTATTTTTAAGTATTTGAAGTTTTATGTGTTGGTAGGACTGTCAGTAATTACTGTGCCATACATATCTTGGTTTGTTCACGACAGCTATTGAAATCAGTCGAGTACAATGGTAAAAATGTCTAAAATGACAATTATAGTCTTACACTTCATTCAAGTATCACTGATATCTTTATTTATTCTAGGAAACACTGTTTTCTTTGATGAATAAGAGACAATTTTTCATTTTTATCATAAATTCAAACAACTCAGAAAAAACTACAGAAAAATTAATTGAAAAATGAAATAGAATACGACACATGTGTATCGAGATTTGTGTATAACTCAATGCCTTGTGTTTGGTGGGACCAGAAAAGTGTGATGTACCACAAGCTCCTAAAACCTGGTAAAACCACAGTATAGATATCAACCAGTAGTCGCACTCCGTGGATTTTCTTACACCATGTCTGACTCGGGCATCTCGCAGTGATTCTAACCTCATATTTTGATCCTTGTTCATTGTTTTCATCAATAATTCTAAGATGTCTGGAATAATGTCATTATTATTATTTTAGACATCTTAAATAATCCCTTTGTATAATTAATTCGTTTAATATTTTGAAGAATATAATTTTTTTGATATCTATTTAAAATTCAAAGAAGTTGAAGAAAAAAAATACAACCTAACTTATAATTCAGTAGAATTTCTTTGAGCCAAAATCTACCATGAACCAGCAAAGTTCATTTATTTAATCATTTATTTTCATTCCAGTAAGTATTCTGTTTCAATTTTGTATTATTTTCAAATTAATTCCAAAATGATTAACAATTGTGGCGTATACAACTGCAAAAACAATAGTGTCAATTATCCCAAACTTTCTTTTTTCTCAATACTATTAGACACCAACAGGTGAGTGATACATATAGTATTGTAGAAAAATGTAAATGTATAAAAGAAAACATAAAAATGTTGTTTATTAAAAGCTCCGTTAATTGAGTAGTGCTTCATTCAATTAGTTGAAATTTGTTGAGATGTCAGAAACCAATGGAATTTCAGGAGGTTTACGCGTACTGTCGTCATTTCTTTACTATTAGTGGAGTTATCAGGAGCAAATGGAATTTCAGGAGGCTTACGCCTACTGTCGTCATTTCTTTATGATAAGTGGAGATATCGGAAACCAATGGAAGTTTAGCAGATTTACGCCTACAGCAGGCTTAATATAGTCGTCATTCCTTTACGAGTAGTTGAGATATCAGGTACCAATGGAATTTCAGGAGGATTACACCTACTGCATACGTATGCAGAAGAGTGAAATTTTTTAGATAAATATTTGAGTGTGTATCTATATGATTTTCAATTTTAAAAATAGAAACAACAATAATATAATATATATAACAATAATTCTATAGGCTTTCATTTTTTTCCCACCATAATGAGGGAACCCTTTCTAGAGAACACTCAGCATATTTAGTGCAGGGGAGTATTTACGGGGGGAGGGGCACCCCCTTTTCACACTTTTCACTCAAGATCAGTTCAGGTCCCTCGCTAAAACTCGCCACTAATTCTAGAATTCCATATAGTCCAGGCGCCAAAGGTAGTTGAGTATGCAAAATGTGAGGACCGGCAACTATGCTCAAATTCTTTTACCTGAGACCCTAAATAATAGAAAATCACATTTTCCCCACCCCTCTCTCCGCTCGGCGCGTTGCTGAGTCATAGCACTCGGAAACGTCAGTAAAAGAGAATTCGTAGCCCATAACGGTTTATTTTTAGGTATCTAAGTAATATTATTTAAGTTATTATTTAAGTGACATTAATTATCATAATGAATGGACACAATCCAGGATCAATAAAGACGAAAAAGATATTCAAAATATAATAATTAATATTAATTAAGTATATTATTGCCTGCAACCCTTATAATGATAACGCGAATTGCGCGCTTCGAAATATTTACACTGATGAACTTGCTGAAGAATCTTCTGTGCAATGTTTGCTAAATATACAGGAAAATGGAGAGGCTCTGTTAAGAACGTACGAAGATGAGCGATTCGTACTCAAAAGCAAAAAGTTATCTGATCCTATTAAAAAAAATAAATTTAGCAATTTTGTAACTCATTCACAAAAACAAAACAAGAGTACTTCTAATAAAAAGTTACAAGATGCAACAGATGTAAGTCTCATTCAGAAAACATTTTTGTTGGCTAATCAACGTGGATTTGATGCAAAAATTTTAGCATCTTTCGAAATTTTGAATTATTGCAAGTACCTTTTTGACGCTGAAGGGTTTTACAGGAAATCTCCAAAATCACAACTCGCCCTTGAAATTGAAAATAATCATAAGTGTGGTACTAACACGCGGCAGGATATTTTAAATCTACCTTTTTCAAAAATTTACATTGTTGATGGTATGGCACTTGTTCATCGAATCCAATTAAAAAATTTCAGCACATTTGGCGATTTTGCTCAAGCTTTTTTCAATAGAATTCAGAATCTTTTTTCGCAACCAAATGTAAAACGAGTTGATATTGTATTTGACAGATATGATGATATTTCAATAAAATACTTGGAATCAACGTTACGGAGTAAAGGTCAAATGATGAAAAATTTCATAATTTCAAATGAGCACACCAAAATTCCAGCTAATTGTAATAATTTCTTTTCAAGCACTGAAAATAAGTTACAGCTTGTTCGATTTCTATGTACTGCTGCCCCTAGATATGCACAAGTAAATGAAGATTGCGAGTTATATATTTGTGGAGGATTTGAAGATCCAACAAAATGTTTCAAACTGCAAGGTTCTTCATTTTTTGAAGTACCTGACTTGAATTCTAACCATTTAGAAGCGGATTCACGGATGTTTGGTCATATATTTCACGCAATGAAAATCAAACTTGGCCATATCATAATCATTTGCGCTGATGCAGATGTTTTCATTCTCGGAATTTACTTCTAGAACAGGCTTGCACGTCTAGGCTGTTTAGGTCTATGGTTCGACGGTTCCTATAAGAAAAAATTCATTTCAGGATGTCATCTGGCTGCTCAATCCCTTGGAGAAAATATTTGTGGTATTTTGCCAGCATTACACGCTCTGAGTGGTTGCGATTCGACTAGCAGATTCGGCTCGAAAAAAAATGCTTTAAACGCTGCATCGTTGGATTTTGTACAAGAAGCTTTAAAGCATTTGGGAAATCCGTACCTAAGTGTCGAACAGCTAAAAGAATTGGAAAACATTTGCACCTATCTTTTTTCAAAAAAAAATTCAACGGCTGATGAACTTCGGTATAAATTAATTTCCCAAAATATCGGTTTCGGCTTAAATTTATTAAAAGTTATTTGCACATCAGATGCTCTACATTTACATCTATTGAGAGCTTCAGCACAAACATATGTATGGGTGAATGCTGACCAAACTTTACTACAGCCTATTGATTACACCTTCTTAGGCTATGAAAGGAAAGATGATAAATTATACCCACGACAAATGACTAAGCAACCACTGCCGGAATTGTTGATTCAACCCTGTAAATGTACATCCAATTGTAAAACAATGGCTTGCTCTTGTAAAAAATTACAGATTGATTGTATTGCGTTATGCAAATGCATAAATAACGATTGTCAAAATAAAAAAGATAGATGATTATACTTATTTTTATGATATGTTTGAATTTGCTTTTTTGTATTAAATAATTTTTTTTAACAATAATTTTTGTTTTTATTATTAATTTTTCTGTTCTTTTTCCACTTGACTAGCTATAAGTATCTTTAATTATAAAAAAAAAATTGATATTGCCGTTAATACAATTATTTTAATGATACCAAAGCATATGTTCAGTCCATTTACTTGATGTCTAAGGGGGTGGGGTGTAAAAAAAAATTGGACCAATACAACTCCTGGCAACATTCGAAATCATAATTTGCATGCTTTTCTGAGTTCAAAACCATAAACCGAATGCGGTCCTCACATTTTGCATACTCAACTCCATCCAGCGCCCGGTCTAATAATCAAATTCCTCTTTTCATAAATTGAATATAGTAAAAAATAGTATCAGTTCAAACTAAATCACCAGAGAATTCATTGAAAAAAATTGTTCGAAACAATTCAATATAAAAAGAGTTAAGTTAAAAAAGTTATTTTACATGGACTCGAAGATTAATGTTTCAGTGAAATTTAAGTGTTAAGGATATTAAACACATTCGATGCTTTCATCCACCAACTACTTATTTTAATGTGATATCAGTGAAGTGAAGAATTATTTAAGTGAAATAAATGTATTAACAAAATTGTAAACCGTATTTTGGTCTCTAATAACCCAAGAGGTTGATGAGACATAAAGCTTGTAAATAATAAATACTTATTTTTCCATGTAATACCTACTCTTCAACCCAATCCTCGTTTAGAACATTTTTAATGAGTCATTTCACTTACAAACCTAAGGTACCTATGATTTTTAACACATTTCAAAAAGTTTCAGAGGCTGTTCCTGAGTAAACTATTGAGTAAATTTCATCACTAATTACTGTTTCTTTCAAAGTGATATTAAAACCACAATAAAACAATATATCTTTTATTGAATGCGTTCTGTTAATGAGTAAATGTGATTACATTTACGGTTACATTATGAGCGGAGTCATAATTTTTATATGAATATAGACTAAACAATGGTCCATACACTCTAAATATCACTGTGAAAACTTATTACCAGCTTAAATCAAAATATTTATGTTTTCAGAAAACCCAAATAACCTTTTCTAATCAATTTTCAAATTCTCGGTCGATAAGATTAGATGCGCAGAGAGGAATGCGCGAGTTCCCTATGGTGTAAGCGATTTCAGTTCAAAATTCGCGGAGTGCGACAGCTTGGTCCCTATACTGTGTTAATACTGATCGTTACCGGAAACAAATGATCAATTTGAACCATGCATTGACCGAGAAACGACCAGAATGGGCAAGAAAACACGGCAATGTAATTTTGCTTCATGACAATGCAGCTGCACACAAATCAAAACCGGTTCAGGATACAATCAAAACACTTGGCTGGGAGCTGCAACCCAAACTTTGCTCCTTCCGACTACCATTTGTTTTCATCCATGGGACACGCATTGGTTGAGCAGCACTTTGATTCCTACGAAGAGGTGGAAAATTGGGTGTCTGGTTGATTTGCTTTAAAAGACGAACAATTTTGTTGGCGTCGTATCCACAAAATGCCAGAAAGGTGGTCAAAATGTGTAGAAAACAATGGAAAATACTTTGAATGAAATGGTTTTTACTTTCCCATTAATAATTAGTGTTTTATTTTCACAAAAAAATTCATTTCATGACCGTATACCTGATATCTCACATATTCTGCTCTCTGTTCAGGTGCTCTGAACAATGATTCTTTATTTGAACCCATTTACATAAAATTTATGCAGATCGTTATAAACAATGCATTAAATTATGATACTTTCGGAAGAACAGCTATAAACACACATAAAAAGATAACATTTCCTTGATTGTTCACATCATATAAACGAATGGAAATTAAGTAAAAGTGAAATAGTTTTTATCGTGAACAATAGGACGAATTTGTTCCAGTAGAAGAACGAAAGTTTATTACGGCTTTGAGGTCTTACCAGCTATGTTACGTATTGTCATTGAAAAACGTAATTCTGTTATTACGATATATTCGCATTCTAGAGTAACTTCTGATCCCAAAGTGGTCCATTAATAGAGTTGCCGGAAGTGTGGAGGCCTATTGTTCGATCTAATATCAAAAACCCTTCGAACCACAGATTTGAACAAAATAATTTCAAAGTTCTGTGAATCTCGAAAACTAATGAAAATTTCTAAGTAACGTTCCATTTGATCCAAGGGTAATGAAACGTTGATCATGAATATGATATGACGTGGATATAACTTTAATATTCTGCTTCAACGTATCGTTGATGTTCATACCAAAAAGCCAAATATACAGAATGTTTCATAAAAAACTGGACAAACTCATATGGAGTGTAGGGGAAATCCAGAGAATTTTATTTAGCTCATGACATAAACATCGTTTTTGAAGCATAAACGGCATACAGGGTGTTAATCGTCTTGTTTCAGCAATTTCAATTCAGTATTGTTAGTTTCTTTTAATTCAAATTATGCTTTCTAGTCAACTTGAAGTATCCTTGAATACTTCAGAAAAGTTGAAACCTCTCAGAAAAAAAATCGAAATAGCGAAAAACCTGTCCAATTCTTTTCTCGGTTGAAAATTTGATTGTAATTTCTGAAAATGTTCATTTTTATGAGAAATTCTGTACAAGGAATTTTTCTTAAAGAGGAGAATACAATTTTTCTACATGTCTACCGCGAAAAAAAAAATCAACCGAAATCGTTGGAATTTTCACGGTAATACATCTTTCTTTACTGAACACGAATCCAAAAACAGAATTGAAATAGTATACAGGGTGTTCGGCACATGGACCGTCAAATTTTTTTGGGGTGTTGGTAGGGTCATTTGCTACCTTTTCAGTCTTGGAACCTGGGTCCTTAGTATTACGGTTACGGAGGTATGATTTTTTTATTAGGTTTTTCTGAATTACCCAAAATGAACCCTTCGAAGCCCCATAACTTTTTTTGCGTGTGCTTTTACATGCATTTTTTTTAATTGTATTAAGTCTACATGAGTGTGTGTTTAAAAAAAAAACGTATTTATTGTTACAGATAACACCACAAAATTAACACGTTTCCTTCTCGGTTAAAACAGGATTCGTCTGTCCGCAAAATTTGTTTTATTGACAAGTTGTCATCGACATCTGTGTGCAGCAAAATCTACAGAATTCCAACCGTCTGGCAGGATCACCTTCATGAAGACCTGTAACAATTAATAAAATTCATTAGTCTGTGACAATTTTTTCGCAGCCAAAAGGACAAATTTATCAATAAAAAGTTCATTTACCTTGTACCAGGGTGTAATGAAAAGCGTGTTGATTTTTATCCCGAAGTACTGACAAAACTTTCCAAATAGTTAAGTTGAGTCTTTGAGCAACGACACGAATGCTTGTAGTTGAATCTTCTTCAAAGGCTTGAAGTATTTGATCGTCAACTGCTACATGGTGTTGACTCACATTGACCCGATGCTCTTGAAAATTTAAGTTTCAGTCTCTCTTAATCGTCGATAAGTCCTCGAGAATGTTTCGTGGTGGGGTATTCTTCGATCAGGAAATTTGGCTTGATAAATCCTTTGAGCTGCACGAGCAACACCATCGGCCTTGCCATATGCCATCACCATATCAGCATACTCAGCGTTAGTGAAATTAGGCATATCAACTACCAAAATTAACAACATTAACAACAGTAGCAAAAAGTCGATAAAAGTAACAAAAACAAAAAAATACAAATTTAAAACACTGAACAACGCGGCACAGACACTTCCAACAGCAGAGACAGTTAAATCTCGAATGACGGTAGGGTCAAGTCAGCGGCGACTAACCCAATCCTACCTAAGGACAGAAATAGTAATAATAATTCACACGCTTCTAAAACGGGCAGATAAAATTTCCTTGCTCGCTGTGTTGTGTCGAAATCCGTACTTTTATTTAGGTACGACTTTCCTCACTCTTCTGACTAAAACCTTATTTGCAGTATTATTTTTTTTATTGACTTACATATATAGCACCAGAGAACATTTTAAAATAAAACTAAGTTTGTAATAGCTGTAACTTTTTTTCAAATTTCAATAGGAGTGGAGATGTTTTCATACTTTCATATTTTTTTTTTAAAGGCCCACGTGTTAATTTTGTGGTGTTATCTGTAACAATAAATACGTTATTTTTTAAACATACACTCATGTAGACTTAATACAATAAAAAAAATGCATGTAAAAGCACACGCAAAAAAGTTATGGGGTTTCGAAGGGTACATTTTGCGTAATTTAGAAAAACCTAATAGAAAAATCATACCTCCGTAACCGTAATACTAAGGACCCAGGTTTCAAGACTGAAAAGGTAGCAAATGACCCTACCAAAGCCCCAAAAAAATTTGACGGTCCATGTGCCGAACACCCTGTTTAACATTACTAGCAAGGTAAGAGGGGTTTTTACTGGTGAATGGAGGATACAACTGACGAGCAGCAGGCGAGTCAGTAAAACCCGTTACCTTGTTGTTTTATATTTTATTCGATCCTCATTTGTAAAAAGGTTACATAAATTCCAAAAAATCTCAATAATTTGTCGCAAATGTCGTAAGCTAGTTTATTACCTGCAAAATCTGCTTCAAGGTACGAGCGAGAATACGACGACTTCAAAAAGAGGCAGAACAAAAATAGTGTAATTAGGGTAACTGAAGATGTTTTGTTGGTCTACTTGAATCAACTATCAGCTAGATTCAGCCCAAATACTTTATTGGCAAAATGGTCTATGCTGAAAAGCTACTTGGAAATGAAATAAAATGCTCCTGTTCGCAGGTTTGTTTTCCTTAAATAAATTATTGAAAAATATGACGTTTAGTTGTAATTTGCAGATTTAAAAAAGGAATAGCGTTTCTGAAACGAAAAAATGAGCATTAAATGCTAAAAAATGCCAAAGTATCAAGTAAAGAAGAGGTTGAACAATTTTTTTTACATGCTCCTGATGACCAGTAGTTACTGGCGAAAATTGTAACAATATTTGGGATTTTTGGATGTTGTCGATGTGACAGAATTCTCTCCTTAAACATGAATGATGTAGAGGGTATGGGAAAATACGTTATTGTAATATTGCGGCAAACAAAAAATTTAACAACAATGATGGCTGCAGCTTCAAGCCCTGCATGTTATACATTCTTCTTCTTCCTTCTCGTGTCTAGGCTATGAGCCTGTTTACTCTTCGAATATTTCTCCTCTTATAGGCCGTCACTCCACCTCTTTCTAGGTCTTCCTATGCTTCTTCTACCGTTTGGCGATTTATCTCTCGCTATTCTCACTACCCTATCATCTCCCATTCTCTCTATATGTTCGTTCCATTCTGTTTTCCTGCCCTTTATCCATTGATTTACATTCTCTATTCCACATGTTCTCCTGATGTCTTCGCTCCTTTGCCTATCCCTTAACGTATTGTTAGTTATTTTTCTTAATACTTTCATTTCTGAGGTTTCCAACATCCTTTTGTTTCACTGGTTTGTGGTCTCGTTTCAGCTGTATATGTCATTATGGGTCTTACTACGCTTTTATATATTCTGGTCTTCGTCTCTACCGTTAAAAATTTATTCTTCCAGATAGTGGTACTTAGGCATCCCGCCACTCTATTTGCTTTAGTTACTTGTTGTTTTGTTTCTTCTTCCACTTTACCATCGCTTGACATTTTGATACCTAGGTAATCTACTTCCATGACTTGTTCTACTGTTCTATCTTCCACCACTAACTTGCATCTTATGGGCTCTCTCGATATCACTATTGTTTTTGTCTTCTCTATTGATATTATCATGTTATACTGTGTGGCTGTTAAATAGAACTGATGTATCATTCTCTGTAAATCGTCTTCACTTTCGGATACTATTATTGCGTCATCTGCATAGCAAATAATCTTTATCTCCCTGTTTCCCATCTTGTACCCCTTTTTTGTTTTTACCTTCTTTATTATTTCATCCATGATTATATTAAAAAGTAAGGGGCTTAACGAGTCACCCTGTCGAATATCTGTTTCGTAATTTATTGGGTCTGTTTTACCATCCTTCAATCTAGCAATTATCTTGTTTTTCTTATATATGTTTTCGATTGTTTTTATAATATCTAGGGGTACTTGTCTATCATGGAGTAGGTGAATAACATCTTCAATTTGGACCCTGTCGAATGCTTTTTTAAGATCTATCAAGCACATAAAAGCAGGTCTATTATACTCGATGGATTTTTCCTTGATCTGCCTTATGATGAACACTGCATCTGTACATGATCGCCCTGCTCTGAAGCCTTGTTGTTCTTCTTGTAATTGTATTCTCTTATTTACCTTGTTTGTTATTATCCTTGTCATTAGCTTTAGTGTTGTATTCAACAAATTGATTCCTCTGTAATTGTCCGGATCTGTTCGTTCACCTTTCTTAAACATTAGTATCATTATTCCTCTTCTCCACTCCTCAGGGATTCTGTGTGACCTTAGAGCTTTCTGTATTAGTATCCTTAGCTCATTCCTCAACTCTTTGCCACCATATTTGAGCAATTCATTGGTTATTTGGTCCTCTCCTGGCGACTTTCCATTTCTAATTTTTTCAATTGCCTCTTCCACGTCCTCCTCTGTTATCAGTGTTTCCTCGGTACTTGTTATGTCCGGTGTCTCCTTCTCTGATCTCCTTCTTGTACAGGCTTGTGAGGTATGGTACCCATATTTCCTTTGTGGTGTGCGTATCCTCCAAAAGATCTTTCATTTCTGTTCTTTGCTGTCTGATAAACCTCCAAACTTGTTTTTGTCGTCCATAAAAATCTGACTCTAATCTCTTCGAATACCTTTTCCAATATTCTTTTTTCATTCTTCTCACTAACTCATGGGCCTCTGACCTTACTGCCCTGTACTCTTCATATGCTTCATTTGTCCTTGTTGTTCTATATTTAAGATAAGCCTGCTTCTTTTCTCTGCACTTTTGTTTTATTTCCTTCTTAAACCAAGGGGTCTTCGTTGTCCATTTTTTGTTCTTATTCACATTTCTTGTACCTAATGCTTCATTCGCCGCCTCCACTATATTCTTTTTCAACCTTTCCCAGCTGGTCTCTACGTCATCTTCTTCCTTAATAGGATTTCTATTGATTTTTTGGGCCACCCTTTTCCTATACAAATCTTTGGTCGTGTCATCGTGTATACTTTCTATTTTTAGTTTTGTCTCTCGCTTCTTCCGCTCGTGTTGCCTTTGTTGTCTTCTTTCTTATCTTACACATTTAATAATGATCACTTCCCTCTAGCTGATTATCTTCTCACATTTGTCAGGACATAATCTATCATTGACCTATTTTCTCTTGTGTTCTCGAACGTGTATTTATATTGATCTTTAAGGCTGAAAAGGGTATTATTTATTCTCATATCATTGATCGAGCAAAACTCCAGCATTAGATCTCCGTTCTCATTATCTAAGTCTTCATTAAACCTCTGCTTGATTCCTGGCACTACAGATCCTCCCACACGTGCATTGAAGTCGCCCAGAATTATACTCTCCTTGTTTGGTATACTGTCAACAACTTCTTGAAGTTTCTCGTAGAAATTTTCTCTTACGTCCGCAGGTTTACAGTTTTCCGGTGCATATATTCCTATTATGTTCGTTCCTCTATTGCTTGTTCTTATCTTTATCGATATTATTCTTTCGGTAACATACCTCCATAGCTCTATTTGTGACCTGTAATCCTTCCTTACCATGAGTGCTACTCCCTCTTTGGCTGTTTGTTCCTTCGGTACCCCACTATAGAATAACATATAATCCCCCAGCATCATTTGACCTTTTCCTTTCTTTTTTGTCTCTTGTAAAGCACATATATCTATCTTCCGTTCTCTTATTCATTTCTCTACTTCCTGATCTCTTCCATTCAGTGATATGATATTCCATGTGGCCACTCTTGTTACATTTTGTTTTTTCCATCTCTTTAACCTTTTTCTCGCCATGTTCGTCTCCGTTTTTTCCGTCCCTTTCCGAGGCTTGCTTTCGGTACTCTGAGCTTTATAATTTTTCCGGAAGGTAGGCTGCTAACCTGATCTTCCAACCCTCCTCCTTTACCCGGGCTTGGGACCGGCAACAGTGCTGCTGAGCTACTCAATCCACCCATCAGCACTGCAGGCGGAGTTCATGTTATACATAAAATATGTAAATCTTCGGCCTCCTGGAACAGAAAGCCTAAGATTTTTTGACATACCGACATGGAAAGTGCATTTCCCTTAATGCTGGCCAGCACACTATTGGCGGTGTCCCAAAACAAATAGAGAAATATTTAGGTTAAAAAGACCCAGAGTTATACACCGGGCCACTATTTTCGCAGAACTGGAGCCACTATGTGTCAGGATTCGGGTGGGGATAATTTAGCACTAAAGCGTGCTACAGGGTGGAAGAGCACCGAAATTGCGATGAGTTATGTCGATGATTCGGTCAACAAAAAATTCGAAATGTCTAGCAAATTATTTGGTAGTAAGGAGAGTACAAATGTTCTGCAGTCCTCGAGTTAAGCAGTTTTTGAGTCAACAGATGGTTTATCATAATCATTGATACTGATCTTTCATCATCAAAAATCTGTGTTACTGGAAATAAAAATTGTACCATGATTTTCAACATATATGACGATAAAACAAAATTTTCTAATATAAATAATACGACTAACTTGTGAAAAGTTTGCAAGTTTACTGTCAGTTAGTGACTTGATAAAATAAACTTTCTTGATTAATATTGTGTTTTTGGAAACTGACGTTTACAAATGAGAAACAAATAAAATATTCAACGGTTTTTCACTTAAATCATCCAAATATCGCATTTCGACAACTTAAATAAATAAAAATAATTGAACTGACCGGACTATTGACTATTTGAAATTTGGCAATCGAAATATTCCAGATGCTTGAAAAAATTAATCACAAAGCAGTTTTTGATGTAACTCTGTTGTTAATGGAACCTTGAGTTATCACTATGTGTTGCGATATTCTCGCAACAAAGGACAGTTCTTGGAATTTGGGGTAGCGGCCGTCACTTCCAAGAATGTCTTCTGTCGGAAGGAATTTTGGAAATCGCTAAATTTAGCTACCTGAACTTTTGTACACGTTCAAACTCTTTCAGTTATTAAAATTCATTCTCTCCACACTTCTCAAGGTAGTCACTTCTAGAAGTAAATTTTCTCTCAAGACGCTCTCGTGCACAGTATCTTCAAATCTCTCAAAATAATCTGTTTTCGGGTCAGTTAGCTACCCTAGTTCATGTGTATGTGAATTACTCAGTTGAAATTCTCTACGTAAAAGAAAAAGGTTGTGAATTGTGAACCTGTGAAGCAATTACATATCGCCAAGGCACAATTCATCAGTGGAAGTTTGAGAAGCTTTATCCAAAGCGCCTGCACCTTATTCTGAGAAATCTACCCTCGACGATTGAAGCAGAGCTGTGGTGAACTCCAAACAACAAATAAGGTCAGATCTCTTTATCATTTTATATTACCAGAAGTGCCCTAGATTGAGCAGAGAACTTCAAATCCTTGGTTATTATAGACACCTAAAAACTCTTTCTGTGAGTGTAAACTCAAGTGCCGAACATTGTGTAACTATTTTTATCTGTGAATAGATAATTCTATTATAACTATAAACTTGTTTTTATTCACCTTGCAAACATATTTTCTGCCAAAGATAATTTTTGGATCTACTGTTTTAGTATAACCAGCGACTCAGGAAGTCCGCTGCCCTTCATTAAGCGGGTGATTATTATTATTTCTAATTTTGTACCCGCACACTATGTATATGAATGTCAATTTGAACTTTTCTAAGATCGTTCCGATTCGCTACTTATTAATCAAATTTGTAGTCAAGAGTTGAACGAAAATGAGTTATTCAATTTTGGAGAAAAATGTTATGATTCAGTTCTTTTATGAAGGGAACTTCTCAGCAAAAAAAGTAAGATGAATTTATCCCCGTAGATATCCAGGTAGAGCACTGTCAAATTCAGAAATATTTCTGGCGACAATACGTAAATTACGTGACAATTGTCCTGCTCACACAGTAAGATTGAACGATGGAAATGTTTTCTGAAAAAATATTTTATAGAAGAAATATTGAAAACGTATTGAGTATAATAAATAATTGATCAGAATCCAAAAAAAGTGGCTAACAAGCTGAAAAAAAGTTGCTCGAATGTAGAGTGGATTAATGGTGTCTACTAAAATTTTATACAGGGTGAGTCTTTGACCACTGCGTTAATTTCAACCATAGATTCTTGACGTCAAAAGAAACATTCTCTTCCTATAACATTCTTCAACATTTGGCCCCGTTCAATAGATATAGTGTGTCGAAATTTCATAAATTGCATTTTCACCTGAAATATTCAAACGACAATATCAATTGAAATGATCTCTTGTAGACGGTTTCTGATAACAGACATGCATATTTTGGCATCAATAGATTTATTCCATTTCTGGTGGGTTTCTTACTACTACTGGACAGATTGGTTAAATTGCATGAAAAACAAATATCACTTGAACTAAAGGTCCGTATCTTGTACTTCCTAGAAGTCTTTTTTGCAGATAAAATCATTCATCATCTTTTTTCCTAAATTGCACCATTTTTGAGATATTCGGAGTTGAAAGGAATTAAATCGATATAATCATCTGATGAAACATGAGTAAGTGAATCATATCTTAGAGGGAAAATGTTTTTAAACAATTCAGATTCAATAGTGGATGCTGTGGAAGGAAATTTTCGTTAAAATTAAACGAGACTACAGGGTATTCACACGATGTGAAAACTTAAAATGCTTATAACTTTGTAACGCTGCTGAATATGGAAAAACAGCATGGGAAAAAAGTGTTTCTTTTCATTTCCAGAAACTATGTTTAAAATTAACGCAGTGGTCAAAGACTCACCCTGTATAATGTTGATTAATCCTTGTTGAATCAATGTTTGGAAAAAGCAATAAGGATACGTTTCATAAGGGTTGAATGAAGCAAACGTTTATTATACGTAGAGTCAACGTTTGGTTGAAGTTAGGTTTCGGAAGTAAGGCTGAATAATTCAACGTATAACGTTGAATAAACCTTCTACACCATTTAAAAACAATTTCTCAAAAATAGTGCTCCTTAATATACAGTGCTAGTCAAAAGTCCCCTCCCCCTCTCGTATCTTTTGAACGGGTATACTTATAATAATGAAATTTGGAGAGTGGAAATAAACGGATGTAGGCTTCTCAACTGGTCATAAATGACGTCACAAGGCCACTGTGACCAATAATTTTAAATGGGACCCTATGGCAAGTGACTGCTCGTTTGAAAGGTATTGAAAATTCCTATTCAGTCATACCAATTTTGTTTGGGTTTCGGCTGATTTTGATTGATAAATTGAAGAAATACGAAAATTATAGTTTCGCATTTATTTATTTCATGCCTCTATTCAGAACTATTTGTAGTGTACTGATGAGATTCGATTTCAAACCAAATAAGAGAGAGTTACATTAATCCAAATGTGGCAGAACAATTGATTCAAACAAAAATATCTTATTTTCATGTCAAATTTATTACTTATCCTTGAGATGTATTGGATTCTTTGTTAACACTCAAAATGTGAGGTATTGGGTGACTTAAAAACCATTCTCATGCCTCTATTCAGAACTATTTTTTTTGAGATTCGATTTCAAACCAAATAAGAGAGAGTTACATTAATCCAAATGGCAGAACAATTGATTCAAACAAAAATATCTTATTTTCATGTCAAATTTATTACTTATGAGAAGTTTGCAAAAGTGATCATAAAGTTTAAAATTTAGATTTTCATCTAGTATAACTCCCAGATATTTGATCGAGTGAAGTTTCTGTAAAACGTGGTTATCAACTCTAATTATAACTTCGTTCAAAGATTTCAATGCACAATCTTTACCGAAAATCATATAACCTGATTTATTGATATTAATTTTCAACTGGTTATCGACTAACCAATCATTCAACAATTCAAAATCTTCATTTATATTAACGAACACATAACATCGATGTCATTCCCAACTATGTAAATCATAGTATCATCAGCGAAAAGTCTCAATTCAAGTAAAGTAAATCAAAAACAATATAGGCCCCTGCGTTGCTCCCTGTGGTACACCATGTATAGTTTCTTACTAGAAGATACTTTACGCCGATTTTTCACTTTTTGTGATCGATCAGATAAATATGAAGTGAACCATGACAAAACAGTACCTTTAACTCATATTTTATATAGCACAATTACATATTGTATACCAAATTTTTAAATGCAAATGAAAGTACTCAAGTGATCAAGATACCTATTGCTAAGTTGACACAGTCAAATAACATTAAAGATTAGCAATTTGCAGGAGATCCTTAATTCACCGACTTTCGAGCGGGTCACTAATTCTTACAAAATACGTTGAATTCACAAAAAGCTGAATTAACCTCATTATCAAGCCCGGGTAGCTCAGTCGGTAGAGCATTGGACTTTTAATCCAAGGGTCCAGGGTTCAAGTCCCTGCTCGGGCGAAAGATTTTTACTCACAATGATTAACTCAAAACATCAATAAACAATTTCAGATGTATCATTTCCAACTTTCAATGATTTCGAACGGAATCAAGTTACCGCTTGATAATCAGCGATAAATAGTATTTTGGTTTCTCAGGAAGGAGGAGGAGCAAGTTTGCGAGCAGTCGATGAGGACCGCATTTCTTGCAGTCTTCCTCGATCTTCACATTTACAACTCAATCAACTATTCGTACGGCCGTCGCACAACTTGTTGGGTCTTCCGTAGTGATAGTGTTTAAAAATGATCGAGCATAGGTCGCTTAACTGATCGAGAACGGTTAACTTAAAACCTGTCATTGGTTTTTTGGTGTGCTTTCGTGAGGTTTTGGTATTATGTGGTGAGTATATTTTCATCTCGACATAATGATAAAATCCAAACGAATGTTTTCACTGCAACTCATGTGTTACTGGGGTAAGGAATGATTTCGACAAAATGTATGCACATTGAATTGTTGTGGTATATTCAACTACAAAATTTCTTTTTCAATAAGGAAAAAAATCGCTTAAACCGCAGGGGTCTTTAGCGTTGGAGAGTTACATATAAGGTACATATTTACATTATTATAGAATTAAAATTTCATGATCGAATGTAATATTTAATTTTAATTTAATATTTCATAATAATTTTATATCATATTTTTACACCAGAATGGGGTGTACCTGATATCCGATTTTCTGGTGTTTCTTTGTAAATGGTTTTAAATCGTTTTGTATACTAGATGGAAAAGGCCTTTATTTCTCAATCACTTTTATAAAACAAATTCATGTATACAAAAGTAAAATGAAACAACGTCAAAACAAAAACTTCATTTATAGTTTAAAATAATCTTCCAAACTGTAGGGCTCTAATTTTAGGAAATATTTAAATAATTCTTTTCTAAACCTTGATCTTTCTCAAAGCTTTCCTTTGATAGAGCATTATCAATTCTTAAACATCTATATTCCATCCGTTTTTGGGAAGTTGTTGAACCATACTTTGGGAAGATGTAGTACATATTTCTCGTCTCATAAAAAGTTTTTTGCTTTCGAATTTCTCAAAGAGATCTGTACTGATCCTAACAAAGAGTAAACATTCAATACATATACAGGGTGAGTCTTGGATAACTGCGTTAATTTCAACTATAGGTTATTGAGATATAAAGAAACATTTTTTCCCATACCGTTTTTCCATATTCAGCTGCATTAAAAAGTAGTAAGCATTTCAGGTTTTCACATTGGGAAATACCCCTCTGTAGTCCAGTTTAGTTTGAATGAAAATTACCTTCCACATCATCCACTATTGAATCTGAATTGTTTAAAAACATTACTTTTCCTCTAACAAATGTTTCACTCACTCATGTTTCATCAGATGATTATATCGATTTAATTCCTTTTAACTTCAAATATCTCAAAAATTATGGAATTTAGGAAAAAGATGATGAATGATTTTATCTGCAAAAAAGACTAATGATTCTAGAAAGTACAAGATACGGACCTTTAGTTCAAGTGATATTTGTTTTTCATACAATATAACCAATCAGTACAATAGAAGTGAGAAACCCACAATAAATGGAATAAATCTGTTGATGCCAAAATATGCACGACTGTTATCAGAAACCTTCTACAAGAGATCATTTCAATTGATATTGTTGTTTGAATATTATAGGTGACTAGCAAGCGGGTAGGCCCATAGATCAATAAGCCCGTAGATCAATATAGGCCAGTAGATCCATAAGCCAGTAGTTCAATAAGCTCATAGATCAATATAGACCATAGATCAATGAAGCCCACAGAAACCCGAAACATGGCAAAGAAAAACGTTGAAAGCAACCGGCCACACATTTGGCTCTTCGAAGCCGAACCCGTTCTCGAACATCGAAATAAATTACGTCAAGATGGACGTAATGTAGTCTGAAAATGGGCATTTTCAGACGTAAATTTCAATGTGTCATCTCGCTACTTGGATATGAAGATTGGTACCATGAGGTAGGAAATTTCCGGTAGATTCGTTTAATTTCGCCCGCTGGGCATATGGATTATTTTGGTCCCGCACGAAGGAAAAGCATCATTGCGGTTTTTGATGTTTTTCACGAGTTGGGAATCGGAAAATGGGCGTTTTTTAGTTATTTTCGCCAAGATTTCGGGGAGTTCCGAAGTTCTAATGGATTTTAAGGAGACCTTTCGTCCTCGCTCTTGGAATATGTAGCGACTCCCGGACCCGGGGTGTTATGGCTTCGGAGTTTATTTCCTTGTCCCGAGTTACCTTTGTCGAAAAAGGTCATTTTCGCGATTTTCCTTTCAAATTTCGGGCGTTTTAAGAGCGCCCGGGGGGAGGTTTCATGGTCGCTTCTCCTAGAAGAGGATACGCCCTTTCGATCTGTATTAAGATTGCCCCTGGGTCGGCCCTTCGGGCCTCCCCGAAAGCCTCGTTTTCCCGGTCCCCCTCGTCGAGTTTTGAAATAATCTTCTCTGGTTCGTTTCTTACTGCTATATTTTATTGAAAATGCAATTTTTTAATGAAATTTCAAAACCCTATATATTTTGAACAGGGCCAAATTTCAAAAATGTTATAGGAACTACATGATTCGTCAAGAATCTATGGTCAAAATTAACGCAGTGGTCAAAGACTCTGTCTAAATATATAATTATAAAATATTATAAATACAGCTTATATTGTCCATATTCCCATCCTTTTAAAAACGCCCCTGCATGTTTCATTATATCACATGTCATTAATAACTCTAAAACATTTTTTACAGTACAAATAGTGGCTTTTTATCACCTAAACCATAGAATGTTATCCCAAACCTCAGCTTAGCTTCTATAGTTGCACGGTATAGAGTTTTTGGTATTTGTTTTGTACTTGCAATTAACCCTCAAACCATATATGGAAGGAGCGATCTTTCACTTCACTTCAATGCCCAATCTGGATGGTGTGAAAAAAATCAATTTGCTTTTTTCCTGATTCAGTAATGAATTATTAGTTTTCTACATGATCCATAGTAATTTCGCCTAGGTTTTCAATGTCCAACAATGATTTCTCTATAATAAAAATGTTCATATCATCTCCATACTTCATTCCACTTACTTTCTTTTTTTTCTGATTTTAAGTCTCATAATATCTCATAATCATTCAATATACAGGGTTATGATAAAGTAATGCACAAAATTCATAAAACGTACGACGATCACTTTTGAAAAAAATGCAGAAACACGTCAAACGGTGTTCTATATTCCGCATCTCTTGACATAAGTTGCAAAAATAACAAGTCAAATTTGTCAAAGTTATGACATTATCAACATATTTTTTTAATGGAAGCTAAGATTTTTATTACATTATGTGATAAAGCTTGTTTTTTTTACACTAGAGAAAAATATTTTCAGTAGGGCTAACATAAGAAAAAAACGAGAAAATGAATAAAAAATGAAATAAACGTAAGTTTCAATTAACTAAACAATCCATTAAACCAAAACTATTTCTTATAGGAATTGTTCAAACTGTGTCCGGTTTACTAACTGACATAGACAAAGACGATGGTAGTCCGCATTTACAGAGTTTTCGATCATCTGCGGAGTTATAAGAGTCATTTCGTGTTTAATTCGTTCCATTAAATCTTCTAAATTGTCTGGCCGGTTAATGTAGACCCGACTTTTCAAATGTTCCCACAAAAAAACTCAAGGGGGGTAAGATCAGATGACCTAGGTGGCCACTCCATTCGTCCACGTCTTCCAATCCACCGTCCTTCAAACTGGTTATCCAGAAACCTTCGAACAGTAAGACCATAATGTAGTGGTGCGCCATCTTGTTGGAACCAAATACGGGGATCCAAGTTTTCTCCATTATTTGGATCCGAAAATGCCGCAAGTAGGTCCGGAAGTACTGCCATACGAAGATGTTCCGAATATCGTTCAGCTGTTAAATTCCCGCGAACGTAATAAGGACCAATAAATCTTCTCCTGACGATTCCTACCCAAACATTAATTTTTTGGGAGCGCTGGGTGTGTTTTGTCTGCATCCAGTGGGGATTTTCCCGAGCCCAGTAGCGACAATTGAGTCGATAGATAAGAATAATAACATATGTTCTTACTAGATAAGTTTAAGTTTGACCTCTTTTTATAATTGGTTTTGTTATTTCGTTTTTTTCTCATTTTCTCGTTTTTTTCTTATGTTAACCCTACTGCAACTATTTTTCCCTAGTGTAAAAAAACACGCTTTATCACACAATGTAATAAAAATCTTAGCTTCCCATTAAAAAAATATGTTGATGACGTCATAACTTTAACAAATTTGACTTGTTATTTTTGTAACTTATGTCAAGAAATGCGTAATATAAAACACCGTTTGATATGTTTTCGCATTTTTTTTCAAAAGTGATCGTTGTACGTTTTATGAATTTTGTGCATTACTTTATCATAACCCTGTATATCAAATCCTCAGTCGCTGAAGTTGTTACCATTATAATTCCTCTGAAACCAATGCTCCTCTTTGATAGTCAGTGATCCGAACACTCCAATAGTAACTCTGTTATTTCTTATTAGCCTTCACACATTTCGAAGTAGGCATAACTGTAAGAATGCCCCAGCAGCTACGTTTGGTTTTTAATATCATCATCATGTAGATTGCATTTTTTCCAGAAAACAATTGTCATAGAACCAGTTTCTAAGATCGAATCATTTCAAAGCCTTTTTATAGTTTCTCTACAACAATATTTCGTATCATTTAATAATTATGTCCGTTACATGAAATCCGGTTGATTTCGAAGAAACCCATTTGTAAAATAAATGAGAGAGGACAGTTTTGGCTTAAACGCCTGAGTGATTTCGAAGAATTTATAAAATGCGTCAGTTATATTAACGAAAGAGAATGTGGAGAATGAACATGACACCTTGTTGCATTACGTACACGAGCTTTGAAATTGATTAATAAAATCATCTATTACGCTATCAAGTTCTAGAGAATTATACGAAGTCTGTGAATTAAGTAATGAGTATGATTTTTTTTAATTTTTAATGAAAAAATAATCACATTTCAATATTGTCACATTCAGAATAGCTTCCTTCTGAGGTCACACAGCGCTGCAGACGTTTCTTCGACTCCTTATAGCAGTGCTGGAAATCTGAATCTGAAATAACCTTTAGCTGGTCGGTTACAGTAGTTTGAATTTTTTCGACATGCCCACAATGAATTCCCTTGAGTTAATTTTTCAACTTTGGGAAGAGAAAAAGTCACAAGGAATATTTTTACTGGCCAAAAACTCGTTTATTGAAATCGCCATTTTTGCTCAGATTTTTCTCATCCCCAATTCATTGGTCAGAATTTGATGAGCAGTGGTGTGAGTCAAATTTAACTCTTCCCCTATCATTCTGACTGTCAACCGACGATCTGAACGCACAGAATCCAGGATTCTGTCGACATTTTCATCGGTTCCTGAAGATGAAGGCCTTCCGCATTGTGGTTCATCTTCAATCGACTATCTTCCTTCTGAAAATGCCTTGAACCACCGAAAAACCTGGTCCCGTGACAAAACACTATCTCCGTAGGCATTTAATATGTTTCCCAAGTCTGAAGCAAAACCTGATAGCACACCGTTGTTCGTAATTAATGTCATTCATCAGAACACAATAGAAAAAACTGCTTCACAAAAACAATCGCTACGCACAACCAGATGACTCGAGCGAGGTCAAACTAGTACTGAAGGTGGATCACATGTTCGTCTATAGCCCCACTAAGCCCCGCGCTTAAAGTGTTGCCAGATCAAATACAACGTTGCCAGTGTCATTACTTAATTTACAGACCTCGTACATATTCAGCCAAGGAATATGAAATGAAAGGAGGTAAAATTATTTTAGTTGTTTATTTCTATGTGATTTCTACTGATATTGTATAGTGACTGCAGTTTGTAACTCCCGTTCATCTTCAGTAGTACATCAAACTAAAGATGTGAATACAATAAATTCTTCATAATTGTTATTTTCAATTTTTTTCTGATGAGTTATAGAAACACTTAAGGGAAACTCGGCATTTTCAGGAATATTTTATGTTTTATTCATGCGAAGACGTTTCAGAAATTACCTACCCTTTTTCAGTACTCGGTTTGAAATTGAAGTCTCATTTACCTTCTGAATTGAATAACATTACTGTAAAATACTTAGATACTATTAAATTTGAACCAATAATCTTCTTTGTTCACATTGAATTTACTCACATTATATTCTGATTCATTTCCATCTTATAAAAAAAATTAGAAAGCACTGACGTGAGGTCAGATGGCTTTGGCGCTCTTGAAGGTAAATATTCCAACTATAACAAATATATGACCACTGTGTTCAAGTGAACGAGAATCTTTTTCGGTAGTTTGAAACAATGTCATACAAATACAAACGTAAACCTATATCTCAAATCCAAAATAACTTTTCATTGTTTTCCCTAAGTTTTGATCGAAGCATATATTCCCTTCTCCTAAAAACCTACGTCAGTGCTTTTCTAAATTTTGACAACGTATAAACTGATTAATAAGTCCGACTCATGTCAAGCGAATACGTATCTCTCATAGCATAGAACAAAGATACTTCCGACGTACTTTTAGTCATTTCTCTTTTCTCTTAAGTAAATGAAAAAAATAATCATATCTTTAGATGTAAAAAAGCTAAGACAATGAAATTTGAGAGTATATGTTGTATCAAGAACATCCATACATGTACAAATTCTTTTTGAATAGGTCTGATTATCTTATAAGGTATAGAGAATTGAAAAAAATTTTTTTAATTTTTTAAAAATTTTCTCGCAAGTTGATTTCAGCGAAATTTTGCTAGCCTATTTGTTTCAATTTAATTCAAACATCTTTAAAGATACAACTTGATCCGATGGATATTCTAGGAGTTATAAAGGATTCTGAATTTCCGATGTTCATAACTCCTGAACCATCCTATGGATTTGGCCCAATAACGAACTTCTTCGACATACCCAAAAAATTTCAGCTCAGAAGAAGTTGAATTAGGGTTTTACCCTTAGACTATATAAGAATGGACCCCTTTATTTACTTACAGCTGATCGATTGTAACGTATTCAGCTGGTCTACTCAGGTCATAAAAAATTTTCATGTAGCCAAACTGAGGTTTCTCTATCCCCTATAATTGCGAATAAAAACTTTCTCTCCAATTTCCATTCAAATTATTGTATAAAATTTTATATTTTGAATTGAAACTGTCTTACCGGATATATTAGCAAGAAGTAAAAACAAAACTTTAGTTGATTCTGCTATTTTATGTCAGAGACCACGGATGGAAAAAATTCAGGTGAAAGTTAAGACAACACTGCTTTATTCTCTGCTTGACAATTTGAAGGTCACATGTTCTAAAAAACACACGTTGCCACCTCTGTATCGAAAATATATACGCAAATTGAAGAATTTGTGAGAGTCAGTATTAGGTTTTTCATATTTTTCATATTTTTTATTGTTTATTACTTTTCATCGCACTAAAAATGGTTCGTAAGTGTGGAAGTTGTAGTAAAGACAGGAATTTTAATCCGAATTTATCGTTCCATAGGTGAGCGTATTGTTAGAACCAAAGTATTCAGTTATTTACATGTTCAGTAGCGTAAAAAGTTTTTCGTACTTCCGGGCCTAAAGTGACAACTTCACTCCCTTGTGACAGGTACTAAAGTGTCACATTTAATCCCTCCGGGATTAAATATTGACGAAACTCCCGGAACGATTAAATCACAAACAAACGAATTTAAGGGATATTTTATTGAAAAATACAATTAATTAGAATGGTAATTAACGTTAATATTCAAATTAATATTGTGACAGTTCGTCATATTGACCAGTCTTTCCAGGGTTAATGCAGCAGGTAACTGAAGAGTAAGAGATAGGTCCTTATCATATTGAACTGGTGTTTGTTTAGAAGATCCTGCGGAAACAGGAAGCGAGAATGAGGACTGTGGCATAACTATAGTGGACGAATCGGCGACTTGACCAAATATTTTATCCGAAATTTTTTGTTTATTTTTAATAGACGATTCAATATATCCCTCGGCCACGTTCCAGGATTTCCATCCTCCATGTCTCTTCAGCACGTCTATTGTTGCTCCCGAATCAGCTAACAAAGACGCAGATGTGCGTCTAAAACAATGTCCCGTATAAGACGTCGCATTTTCTAATTTCAAGAAAGCTGCTATTTGCCGTGGAAATGTAGCAAACATGTTTTTTCCTACTACTCGTGTAGTACATTCATACAAATTTTGAATGAGATGTCCCTGTCTTTCGCAATGCCACATATTTTCGAAATATCGCCACAAAACTGATGACACTGTTTTCTGAATTTTTGATCACCAAATTTCGGTCAATTTTATTTTTGGTGTTTCTAATCGCAATTAGGAAGGAATCGCCCAAATCTCTCACACCTCGATTTCTAAATCAACCAACTCTTTTCCACGACAAGCTCCCGCAACGCCCAAAATAAGTGCAACCTACAAAAAAATTGATTTCTTAAAATTTCTGAATATAAACACATTTCCAAATTTACCTTAAGCATTAAATATTTATCATCCGGAGCCTCCTGTAAGAACTGATCTACCTGCTCAGACGTGAGAATTCTTGACTTCTTTGGCTTAAATCCCTCATTTCTTCTCTTCAAAAAATCCTAATAATTTTGGAAATTTACTTATAACAATATCTTCTCTAATGTTAATAACCGATTTCAGCATTGAGTAATGTGCCCAGAGAGTTAAGGCACAAACCGCTTTTGATTTATCATTGAAGTAGACTAACAGCGCATTTTCAGTAGGTTGTCTCACATTTTTTAAGCGGCACCACTTTTTAAAAGCATCGTACTGCTGCTCGTATAGTTTTCTAGATTTCGGTGGTAACAATTCTCCACCTACTTCGGCTGCTCTTTTATCAATATCAGATACACCTTCTTCACTCAAGATACCAATAATAATCAATAACAATGTTTCTTTACAATGACACTAGTAATGACAATGTTTCTAAATTATAATTGTCACAATGCAATGTTACTATGGTAACTTATTTTAAAGACAGTTAGTTAAATGAGTTGAAGAGAGAAAAAACTGATTGAAATTATTGAAATAATTAATAAAATCATACCGGAAGTACGAAATGTAAATTAGGTAATTAGGTAAATTATGGCCCCCCCTGCGGTCGGGCCATAAACTTTACCTTCAGGATTAAATGAACTACTTCAGTCCCGCGGTATGTAATATACTATTAATAGGAAGTTTTCAATGAGATTATTATAAGATAAAATGAGATTTTCTTGAATTAAGGTTCCGAGATGACGATGAAAAAAGAAAAATTTGGGATTCGCTGTTGGAATGGTCAAGTATTTGCCCAAAGAAAGCAATTTTCATTTGTTCAGATCATTTTTACCCTGAAGATATTGTGACCCGAGTAAATGGAAAAAGATTTTATGCCGGGTGGGGTTTCACAAGAGACTTTCAATGAGGGAGTCAAAACAAATCGACATTTTACAAAGGAATGCTTTGTCTATTTTATATAGTCTAAGGTTTTACCCCAGTTTCATTTCCCTTTAGGCACTGAATATTTTGTAATTACATAAGTCAGCCTAGTCGTTCAATAATAATAATAAACGCAATTCATTGACCAAATTGGTCAGATGGCCATCGACAATATTCAGACCCACAGCCAGGTAAATTTACAGATGATTGAGATTTGAGATCTAAACATTGTTTCTAGATAAATAATTTGGAAACTTAAGCCTACATATGGATTTAAAAAAAATATTTAAGTTATTTTATTGTAGCAACATTCTACAATGTTGATTTGATTATCCAATAAATGGAAGAATAATAGAATTCAGAGTATTGGGAAAGTTAATGTTAGAGTATGACTCTAGAAGAAGTGCGTAAAAGCACCTGACTCCGCGTCCTACTTTCTTAAGTTTTCTTATTCGAAAAGTTATAAATGGACCTTTAAATTTCATAAGGTCAACCCCATCGAATAGATTCGATGGTTTATCGGTAAATAAGTAAGTAATGTTCTTCCGCATAGTTTTTTTACAAATATTTGTTTCAAATTCAAAGAACAAGGTATCCAGAAAGGCTATCGGATATTTGTAAGTTCAATAAAAGAAAAAATATTTGTGAGCAATAAAAAAGTTTATTGTTTATTATTAACATATGAATTGGAGAATTATTTGGAAAAGATGATGTTATCTAAATGATGACCGTTGCATTGCTGGCACTTTTCTTAACTGGAACGAAAATTGGCGATAACACTTTTCTGTCCAGATGCATCGGATTATTTTGATAAACCTTACTTTCAAGGATTCCCATGCAAAATAGTCAAGCGGGTTAAGAAAGGGGCTCCTGGGAGGTCAGTTGATGCTTCCCTTTCGCGAAATTACTTTATTAGGGAATAATTCGTTAAAAACTATCATTGAATCATTTGAGGTATGGCGAGTGGCTACATCTTGCTGAAACTACGTTTTTGAACTGAAACCTGCAAACTCCTGCAACTCTGGGACCAAAAAAATCGCAGTAACTGTCACTATTCACATTAATTGTTCGGCTTCGTTGATCTTCATGAAAATAAGGTCCAATTACGCCTTTAGCAAACATATCGGCAGGAGTCGTTCATGCTTTCGTCACGGATTCTCCACTGTCCAGTACCGATAATTCTGCTTATTAACATGATCAATCAGGTGAAAATTTGCTTCATCACTGAAAAGTATGTTGTTAAAGTTGTTAAATCGCTGCAGAATTTCGTTCGCAAAATTCAGTCGATTAGCATAGTCCGCATCCTTCAATTTATGAACCAATTGAATTTAATAGGCTTTTAGATGTGAGTCTTTCTTCAAAATTAAATCCAAAGACGATTCTCTTTCGGATGGAAAAAGACGGATTTTGACGAACTGACGCCTCAACTTCTTCATTTGTTTCTTCATCGTGAACTGAACGAGGACGACCAGAGTTTTGAATTTTAACTGTCGCACCTGTATTCTCGAACATCCTGATTCATTTCCTAATGCTTTGGTCACTAGGCGCGTGGCGTGTACGATATTCCGCATGATAGAGACGTTGAGCAGTCACTATTGAATCAACATTACGATAATACGCTCGTAGTCAAAATGCACGATGCGTTCCCGAGTACTGTCCCATCGTGACTAAAACTCCATAAACGGCGGACACCACGAACCCCTCCCTCCTCCTTTTAGACGCGCCGTTCCGAACATGGCGCGATAACAAATATCCGATACCCTCTCTGGACAACTTGTACATAAAAACTTTTTTTTTCTTCAGTGAAATGAGCTCGAATATCCTAACGTATAATAAGTTCAAAAATTTGAAATTTTCTAACGATGAACATTTTTTGTTTCAGGTGCAAGTATGCTTTGGATGGCTGTCTTAGGAACAGCAATAATGTGGTTTTCTATCCCTTCAACCAATTCTTCGCGCAGAGGAGGTACAGTATAGAAAATTTTCAATTTGATACCTTAGTTTGTGGGATTTATTTTAATTATTCTCAAGGAAGTTTTTCTAAATAAAATCACTGAATACCGAAAACCGAAAATCATCGTGATTTCTAGCATTCGAGATGTAAAGGGTGATTCATTTAGAGGTTTTTTTTTAAATAAAGAAAATTCAATAAAAACAATTAATTTATTATGATATTTATTAAAAAATAAAAGAACAATTCTTTACAATTATTTTTCAAAAGATAATTCCTTCCAAATGCTGACCCTGACTACGTTTAACAAGATCCATTCGATACTTTCAATTTTCGATGACGCGTGTGAGTATTTCGGGTGAGATTTCTCCAATGACTCAAGTAATATTTGCCTCCAATACCTCAATCGTAGCCGGCTTGCCCATGTAGACTTTGTACTTCGAAAAAAAAAAAATCAAGAGGTATGATGTAACATGATCTAGCCGGCCAAGTCACTGGTCTGAAGCGTGAAATGATCTGCTCGCCGAAATTCTCTCGCAGGAGAGACATGGTTTCACGGGCTCTATGGCAAGTGGCACCATCTTGTTGGAACCACATTTCGTCGAAACCACGGGCTACGATTTCGGGCTACAAATAGTAAGTTATTATGGTGCGATGTCGGTCACCATTCACAGTAGCATTCCGGCCGTCCTCTGTTTTGATGAAATATGGACCGATTTTTCCACCGGCACATAAACCACACCAAACAGTGTTTTTTTCTGGATTTAACGGCAATTCTTGAGACTCTTCGGGTTGTTCACCGCCCCAGTTACGGCATTTTGTTCGATCACGAACCTATTAAACCAAAAATGGGTCTCATCAGTGAACAAAACTTTTGTCGAAAACAGTGGATCCTCAGCTTGTCAAGAGCCCTACGACTAAAACTCAAACGATTTGGTAGGTCAGTCGGCTTCAGTTCTAGAACTAATTGAATTTTGTAAGCTTTTGAAGAGAGATCCTCACGTAAAATCCGCCAAGTCGTTGAATACGAAAGGCCAAGCTGTTGAGAACGGCAACGAATCGACACTTCAGAGTCATTCTGTACATTCTCCCCCATCGCCGCTATATTCTCTTCACTACGAGCTGGATGTTGTCTATTTGGTCGAGTATTACCCAACAACGAACATTGAGTCTCAACCTTAGTGATGGTAGAGCGAATTGTGCGATCGGCACGACGATTATGTGGACCGTAAGTCGCTCTAAGAGCCCGATACAAATTAATCGGAAAACGCCCATTTTCGTTATAAAACTGAACAATTCGTAGACGCTGAGCCGGGTTAAGTCGTTCCATTATGAAATATCAGACACTACTGAACAAGAAAACCACTTCAATTCACACGACGCATGTGCGATCTGCAACTAAATCCCCACCACAAAGAGTTAGTCTAAATGAATCACCCTTTGTTACAGGAAGAGAACCAAAATGAAAATTGAATAATAATATAGTGGCTGAAAATGCGGCTAGGAAAGAAAATGAAAACAAAATTAAGATACTGGACACTGACTATGAACAACAATATAAGGGATGGATTGGTCAAAGAAAAATTATATTTTCGGTTTTTGCTTCTTAGTCGACCAAATCTTGGTTTTGAAAATACAATCTAGTGTGAATGGTTTCGAAGAAAGAAGGGCTGAAGCTTATTCACACAAATATTGACCGCAATATAATGCAAGATCGGCTGAAAACAATACTGCTCTTCAAGAAAGTGTTCAAAATAATCCATCAACCTATAATCGTGGCCTTGCTCTGGAGATATATCTTCAAAGAACAACATTGTTTTACATTCATCCAGATATATAGTCTTTTATGGCAAAGAGCTGTCCATCTCAGAGTCTGAAGAAGACTTTAAAGTAAACCAAAAGTTTTTCTGCTTGTACCCAAGTATTTTTTCCTTTAAAAACTCATTCAAATATTTTCGGTTACATTGTAAAGTCTTCAATGGTCGTAATAAGTAAAATAATAAGTGCGAAAAGACGCAGGATCGTCAGAATCTTCGGACTCATGTTTCAAAAACAAAGCTCGGAAATTACAAATGAACTGAATGGCGAATGCGCCAAGGCTTGGTGCAATTGCATTCAATTAGTACAACAGCTTACCTTTATTTTGCCCCAATCTCTGAAATTTTAAAATATCGAGTCAAAAAACTATTCAATCGATTGGAGTAGCCTTCCTGATAAAGAATCCGTGGTAAAATTTCAGTATATCCTGCTATCCATCCGTATACTCTTTTTCTTCCGAAAGACACGAGCTATGTTTTTATATTTTCACAAAAGGTTTGATGTCCAACTATTAAATTGGGCAAAAAAAGAATCCATTATTTTATAGACACGTTGCTTTACTGACCTATATCTCTGATTGTATATTTGTCGCATATGGTTTAACTTTTTCTCTTTGAAAGATGAATTTTATGTTCTAGCAAAACATACTATGTCATTGTTGCTACTAAACCATTTAGTTGTGTTTCAGAGCGTCAAAGATCGAGGTGAATAAAGAAAAACTTCGGTACATTTAACAATTTGGCATTGATATAGGGAGAATGCAATTCAGGCGGCTGCAAATGTAAATAATGTTTATAGCCTCAATACTGTAACAGTCAATAGCGAGCAGTTTTGGTTTCGCCGATTCCGTTCCAGTAATTTTGATGTAAAAGATGTACCACGTACTAGAAGGTCTATCGTCAAGATTGTAGATAAAATATTGAAAATGATTGGAGTAGACCGACATCAGAGCTGCAGCAACATCGCCAAGGAGCTAAAGATGGACCATCAAACAGTTTTGAACCTTTTGCATAAGACCGTCCTCAAAAAGAAGCTTGATGTTTGGGTGTCGTAAGAGTTTTTGGAAAAAAAATTGATGAACCGTATTTCCATCTTCGATTCTTTGGCCGGATATCGATCCATTTCTGAAGAGGCTGGTTACTTGTGACGAGGAATGGGTCACATACGACAATATCAAGCGAAAATGTTCATGGTCAAAGACCAGTGAAGCAGCTCAAACGGTGGTCAAATAAGAATTGGAAAGAATACATCTACTTTGAGCTATAGGATTCAAATCAGGAAAGCTAAGTGGCCATTCTACAGGACCACCTCTTCGAATCCATTTGTTTTCATAAGATACATTTAGACAATTTCTGACTGGTCGAGAATATTCACAATGACATATTTAAAGTGTGTTAGATTTAGATGTCATTAATTATAATTATAGTTAACTGAATTAATAGCTTTTCAACAAATACGGGAAAATGGTATTGATCACCAAAGGCCCGAACGAAGCATACTAAGAAGAAATCATGTACACAGAAATAGGATTTTACAGACCTTCTAAGAATATAAAAAATTCGTAAAGCATCCCAACAACTCAATATTTCAGGAAACAAAATATTTAGAACACTTAAAAACAACAATTACATAGCATTCCACTTCTACTTATTAGTGGGCAGTAGAAAATCCCCATGCATTTTGCCTTAGAAATTTTCAAAATGAATTTGAATTAAATATTTGGTTGGGAATTATTTTCGGAGAAGTTTTGTGATCCTTTGGTTTTAAATGCATTTTTCTCCGAAACGGTTGCTCCTAGCGATGAGGTATACCTCTTTAAAAAAAGAGGAAAGAATCGATTTTTTAATTTCAAAACGGTGTACAGGGAGCACAAAGAAGTTGCAACGGTTTACATGGTTGAAAGAAAATAAATCTAAATTGACCACAAATACCTGAAAAAACCACGTATACGAAATTTCATGGAAGGTTTTCGAAGCAGTCAAAAGATATTAAAGAAAACGCGAATAATTTTTTCAACTTTATCACCCTGTATCTCGGAAACGAAGCATTTCCGGACCCATGTTCATATATAGGAACTGTTTTGCTTGAAATGATATGATCTATCACCCATTACAATTTGTCGGAAAACCAGAACACCTGTATATATATATATATATACTAGCTGACCCGACAGACTTCGTCCTGTCAAAAAGATTTGTAATGTGGCAGTTTTTGTGCCCACGTATTTTAAAAAATTCTCCTGAACAGAATCGTCACCCTGGTGATAGGGCGTTGTGAATAAAAAATAATTAAACAAAACATATATAAGGATTTAAAAGTAAGCAATCGCTTTATTGTTAATCATGTGAATCATAATTATTATTATTATCATTGTAGTGCTTTGTGTTATACGATGTTTTTTGTTTGATTACCTGGCGCATAGATAAACAAATCTGATGGTTTTCCAACACGGGAACAGGAAACATACAATTGACCATGTAAGAAACATGGGTTTTCTAGATTAATACAACAAACATTTAATGATTGCCCCTGGGACTTGTTTATAGTCATAGCAACAGCAAGCCGCACTGGAAACTGTAGTCGTTTGAACTCAAATGGCACATCAGTCGAAATCATAGGGATGCGCGGTATGAGAACATCTTCTCCTTTATACTTTCCTTTGAGTATAGTTGCTTCTATCACATTGTTTAGTAATTTTTCTTATCGCTAACCGTGTACCGTTGCAAAGACGTGGTTGGTTGATATTTCGCAACATTATACCCACCGATCCAACCTTTAATTGAAGATTGTGAGGTGGCAATCCTGGCAAATCCAGCGAGTTTAAAATTTCCGGTGGATAGTTGAATACATCATCTTGATTAGTAGCCGAATCAAATGATTTATATATCCTCAATTCGCCTGTAATTTTTTCTTGAATTTTGAAATTTAATTCATTTACATCTATGTTTTTTTGCAGCCAGTATAGCTCGTTCGCTCAACCAATCATGGTTTCTGTAATTTTGAGGAACATCTGGAAACACCTTCTGAATAAGTTCATCTTTTGATCGAGTTAACAAAAACTTTGAGGAAAGTTAATGCAGCCAGTCAACATGTCTATACGAAATTTGCAATTACCAATGTCAACGAGTTGTTTAGAGAATATGTTTTCAGATTGGTCATTTTGCAACTCGACACGCATATTCTTGCTTAAATGAAGTACTTTGACATGTTTCCACAAATTGGAGGACTTTAGACATGCATTGAGTTCATCAGCTGGCGTTGATCGTGGAATCACTGGCAATGTTTGACGAAAATCTCATGCTAATAAAATCATTGCACCACCAAATCGGTTATTATTGCTCCGTAGATCTTTTAAGGTTCTGTCTAAAGCCTCCAAAGATTTTTTATGTGCCATCGTGCATTCATCTCAAACAATCCTGATGCATTTTATCTCGCGTGCCGAAATGAATACAAAAGAAACGCGAGTTTCGGAACGCGACAATAAACCTCTCCAACTATGTATTCTGTGCTCCAACGCACACACGCACATTGTTTTGATAGATATGATCTTTGACGTTAGGAACACACCTACATTGCTTAGACAACGGTGAGTGCTTGTAATTTAATTTGAACTTTATACCATAGCAATAAAGCTCAAATTGACTACGTTTTAGTTACGAATCATTTGTGTGGGAAAAAGAAACAGACTATATTTAGGGTTTTTCCAGCAATAACTCTAATGGTCCAGGCGTTGTGGAGTTATGCGCTTACCAACACATTTTGCGATTCATTTTTATATTATAGATAAGAAACGATTAGGCAAAACCATATTATTCATCAGAATGGAGGATATAATGCAAAGAATTATTAATGATTTTATTCGATAACTTTTACATCATCCTTCGTTAATTTTCAAATAAAGGTATCACAAAAATTTTTTCAGCTTCCTATCAGATTCAACCTAAGCCTTGTTGGGTAGACGGAATTGAAGGAACATGTATGTTTGTCTACGAGTGTATCAAGTCAGAGGGCACG
Source organism: Micraspis discolor (assembly GCA_030674115.1). Lineage (NCBI taxonomy): Eukaryota > Metazoa > Arthropoda > Insecta > Coleoptera > Coccinellidae > Micraspis > Micraspis discolor. Next base: position 139,655 of record JARTUT010001333.1, read on the forward strand.
CATATAGGTATGTGCGTCGATACGTTCATGTTTGGTTCATGCTGTGCACATAACACCAGCGTCAATGCAATATCCATTGACAGGAACAAACCTGCCATCCTCTACACCAGTTCTAGTCAACCAAAACCAACTACCAAGAGGCCAAATATCACGCTCAAGCCTAGCATGGTCCACACAGGGTGAGTTTCATTATCTCTATACAAATTCGAGAACGTAACGAATTCAACATTAATGTAATGGATATGATCTAGCGACCCAATAAAATAATCAAAATCTTCGACACGACTTGATGATAGGGATGGGTCTTTAGAGAACGAACAAATCAAAACGATCCGTTCTTAAATATTAATCAAACATTGAGGTCGTCTAAGGCACAGTATAGGGACCAAGCAGTAGCCGCACTCCGTGGATTTTGAACTGAAATAGCTTACACCAAAGGGAACTCGCGCATTCCTCCCTGCGCATTTAATCTTATCGACTGCGAATTTGAAGATTGATTAAAAGAGGTTATTTGCGTTATCTGAAAACTTAAATATTTTGATTTAAGCTGGTAATAAGTTTTCACAGTGATATTTAGAGTGTATGGACCGTTGTTTAGTCTATATTCATATAAAAATTATGACTCCGCTCATAATGTAACCCTAAATGTAATCACATTTCCTCATTAACAGAACGCATTCAATAAAAGATATATTGTTTTATTGTGGTTTTAATATCACTTTGAAAAAAGCAGTAATTAGTGATGAAATTCACTCAATAGTTTACTCAGGAACAGCCTCTGAAACTTTTTGAAATGTGTTAAAAATCATAGGTACCTTAGGTTTGTAAGTGAAATGACTCATTAAAATTTTTCTAAACGAAGATTCAGTTAAAGAGTAGATATTATATGGAAAAATAAGTAGTTGGTGGTTGAAAGCATCGAATGTATTTAATATCAAATCCTCAATACTTAAATTTCACTGAAACATTAATCTTTGAATTGTTTCGAACAATTTTTTTCAATGAATTCTCTGATGATTTAGTTTGAACTGATACCATTTTTTACTATATTCAATTTATGAAATGAGGAATTTGATTACGGAATTCTAGAATTATTGGCAAGTTTTAGCGAGGACCTGTACTGATCTTGAGTGAAAAGCGGGGGAATGGGGGAGGTTTAGATCGGGTCCATTCGAAGATTTAGCGTGAAAAACTCTTTCCTGGGGGGGGTTAATTACCCCCAGTACCAATAAAAACCTATTGAATTATTGTTATATAAATATATATATATATATATATGGAGAAGGATAATGCATAATAATAATAATAATGCATTCCTGCGGTTTAACCCATTATCCTTCTCCAATATCTTATTTCACCGCATTATCTTCACTTTGAATTTATATATATATATATATATATATGACTTGAATAAAGGTTTGTCGACTCAAAGTTGGAGGATAAGTGAATTAATACTATTTATTCTCTGCCAAGCTTTCGCATTTTATTTAATGCTTCCTCAGGGCTTCTATAAAAGTACAATAATAACAATATAATATAAAATTATTTTCTTGTTTTGTTCTATTACTTACTGAATGTTAGGTTTATTAAATTATTAGCATCTAGCAATAAGAGATTCGTCATGTTATAAAATAAAAGTGGAAACCAGTCATCTAAAACCAACAAAAAGGTCTACGACATTATATTTTGACAATTTCATTGTTTTGATAAAAATCATAGGTTATGTTTCGGTCCTCTATGATTTGTAACTGTATTGTGGAGGAGCGTCGCGTGTCAAGGATAGACAATATGTATAGTAAGCAAAATTGTACATGGGCATATGAAGATTAATACGGAGATGCTACAATGTATCTATCTTAGAATACAGGGGCGTACTCATGTAATTATATATATAATGTTCAAGATAATGATCGCTAAATATGATAATATATTGAGTAGTTTCGGGTATTATGGCCTACTCGGTAATATGGCCTGCCTTAATTCCTCCGAAACCAAACAACACAAGGGAAGTAGATGCCTGCCATAACGTCGTATCTCTCTCTCTCGAGCCCCTCAGTCGATCCTTGAGTTGCGAAGAGGACGGCGTATCTTGTGCGGGCGAAGAACTAAAATTGACTTATTTGATGTAATTTTTTGATAAGTTTTACTCATTCTTATTCTATAAATAATCTTTTTTTTTTTGTATTGCTAGTGTGCAGTTTTGTAGTGAAACTTTCAATTGATAGTGTGGCGATTTTCTTGAAGCACATCGTTTACTAGATTTTAGGTTATAATTTTATTTGTTAAAAACATGTCTATGGCCATTATGGCACACTACGTGGCAGGCCAAATTATGGGCTCACGACGAATGTTCAGGAATGGAAACGGACGTTTTATTCTGCGAATTTTGTTTTGAAAAATAATCCAACCTTTTTTTTTCTTGTATTTGTTATGGAGGGCAATATGGCTCACTACATTTGTGGTCAATACAGTCCTACGCCATATTAACCTACCACGTTTAATTTTTTAAGATTTGTTAAAATTAAATTAAACGTTGATTTTATGTTTGTTTGATAGGTTTTAACCTAAATTTTATGATAGTTTATTACTATTATACTCAAAGGACTGATTTAACCAATAAAAACTGATTGATCCCAATAAATGTTTATTTTATTTCCAAAAAACCTTACAGTGTGCCATATTACCTGAAACTACTCTACAATATAAGGGATATCGATCAGTAATTAATTAGTAATTATATGAATAAAAAGTGAATATATCTTGTGGATTACTGATTCCATTGGTTCCTGATATCTTAACTAATCGTAAAGAAATGACGACAGTAGGCGTAAACCTCCTGAAATTCCATTGGTTTCTGATATCTCAACAAATTTCAACTAATTGAATGAAGCACTACTCAAATAACGGAGCTTTTAATAAACAACATTTTTGTGTTTTCTTTTCTACATTTACATTTTTCTACAATACTATATGTATCACACCAACAGGTCGTTGGTGTCTAATGGTATTGAGAAAAAAGAAAGTTTGGGATTATTGAAACTATTGTTTTTGCAGTTGTATACGCTACAATTTTTAATCATTTTGGAATTAATTTGAAAATAACACAAAATTGAAACAGAATACTTACTGGAATGAAAATAAATGATTAAATAAATGAGCTTTGCTGGTTCATGGTAGATTTTGACTCAAAGAAATTCCACTGAATTATAGGTTGTATATTTTTCTTCAACTTCATCTTTGAATTTTAAATAGATCTCAAAAAATTATATTCTTCTAAATATTAAACTAATTAAATATACAAACGAATTATTTAAGATGTCTAAAATAATAATAACATTATTCCAGACATCTTAGAATTATTGATGAAAACAATGAATAAGGACCAAAATATGAGGTTAGAATCCCTGCGAGATGCGCGAGTCAGACTTGGTGTAAGAAAATCCACGGAGTGCGACTACTGGTTGGTATCTATACTGTGTCTAAGGTTGTCTTCTGACAATCGATCAACGACCAAAGTATAGCAAGTTCAAATAGAAAGAAATATTTACGTTTCCTTCAAAACCTAGAAAAACCTCTCAAGTACGATAATTTTTTTGAATCACCTTTAATATGGTCAGAAATTTCATAGATCTTTTTCATCTGATTCATTAGATTTTATTAAGTTGAAGATTATATTTTCTATCATATAATAGGGTATAAATTGACATTCTTTATCGGGTTTTCAATGGATAATTTATATACAAGAATTTGAGATCAAATATTCAGTATTGAATATTAATGAATTATTACGGATTAAATAATATAGCAAATGAGCAGCAGAAGTATAGCACCACCAGAAAAATTGCTGAAATTAAAAAATACATTTCTCACAAACCACCCGTCAGATTGTGATGTTTTTTTTTTTATCGTAGGACTAACCTTCCGTAATCACGTCTTATCAATAATCTTTTCGAAGCCATCCACCTGAATGTTATAAAGGGTGTATTGAAACTTATGTATTTTTCTCTTTATTTGGAAACACCTTGTGGCATCTGGCAGACAACTTAAATGGATTTTAGTTGAACCCATGTTAAAGCTGAACTTTCTCTGAACGATAAGTTATTTTATTCATTGATTTTGTCTGCACTTTTGAAGAAGTTACACTGCTCAAAGAATTGTGTCTTTATTAAAGATTTGCTAATGGTGTTTGCAAGTCTGGTTACCATTGACGGTTGATATATTCATATAACTTATGTTCATTAAGACGTCTTCTAGTTGTATAATTGCTCATTTGATCATTATACACAGTTTGAAGTTGTTTATTAGTTTCAATCAATATCACTCCGCAAAACGGTCTATAAATATTGATTGACATTTGACTCAACTGGGGCCCAAATTCATCTGTGTATCCAGGCAAGGAATAGAAAAAAAAGAAATGCTTTGTCAAAATAACTAGTATATAATAAATAAATAGTAATAAAGTGGAAATATCTAAAATTAACAATTATATAGTCTTACACTCTTGAAAGTATCACTGATACCTATATTAATTTTAGAAAACACTGATTTCTTTGATGAATAAAAGAGAATTTTTCATTCTTCTCACAACATCAAACAATTAAAACACTACAGAAAAATTAATCAAAAATGAAATAGAATACGACACATGTGTTTCGAGATTTATGTATAACACTTTTCTCTCATCAGCCATTCATATTCGATTAATAATAATTGATGAATTGTTCAATTCAGCCCGGATCTCAAACCAATTAAACACCTTTTGGATATATTGGGTAGGCAAATAACGCAAATGAGCAACATCAGCCTCCACCTGTGTCCCTTCAAGAAGTAGAAACGTTAGTAATCCAGTTGGAATACAATTGATCGGGATCAAATTCGAAATTTGATCCTAAATATGCCACGTCATTGTGCAGAAGTCTATAGACATAGAGGTGGTAATATCCATTATTAATTTTGTTCATGTATAAAATTCAAATTTTTATTAATCCCTATAAATTGTAAAAGTGATTAATTGAGGCTAGGTTGATTTGTTAAATCTATAATAAAGGTAAAATCTTCAAACCGTGGTAACTTCTTTAAATGTGAAAAAAAAAACAACGAATTTAAGAAATTGTTCAGAGAACGTACAGCTTTAACATGGTTTAAACTGAAATCCATTTCATTTTATTTATTTTTTTATTTACTGCATTATTTCAGTTGCCTGCAGATGCCACAGGGTGTTTCGAAATAAAGAGAAAAACTCATAATTTTAAATATATCCTATATAACATTAGAGTGGATGGCTTTGATGTGATTTTTAATGAGATGTGATTATCAAAGGTTAAATTAAGAAAACATCACAATCCGACCTGTGGTTTGCGAGAAATGAACTGTTTAATTTCAGCAATTTTTCTGGTGGAGCGTTACTTTTACTGCTTTCATGGGATTCATTTGTACCCATTGAATAAAAGCTGATTTTATTTACTATTTGTTATGATTGTTATTAAGTTGAATATTATGTTTTCTAACATGAAGTTGGGTGTAAATTGTCATTTTTATCGGGTTTTGTATGGAAATGGATAATTTATTTACAAGAATTCGAGATCAAATGTTTTGTATTGCATATTAAACAATTATTACTGATCAAATAATATTGCAAATAGTATGAATTCATCAATTTTGAGAATTGATTCGTGAGATTCGTTTTTGAAATTTGGTAGATCTAAGTTCGCATCGAGGCTTAGTGTTGCCGCTGTTCTATTATTAAAAGGTATAGCAGAAGTTTATAACAGACCTTTGAATTTAAAAAAATTAGAGTTCTGAAAATTTTTCAAATGAACAATGTGATTATTATGAAATATTCACGTTTAATTAATCATAATGAATAAATGTTTATGTTTACCTTCTAAATTTTCATAAAATTAGAATTCAAAATTCTTAATAATGATGATCAAGAAAACGAAAGAACTGTGGCAACGTGGAATTATTTCGGCTCAGTGATTTTTTCCGGTCAGAGTCAGATCCAGGAAAAAGAGCAATTTTCTGCGAAATTTCAAATAAATCAACATCGAATATCTTGAAACGGTACATTTCAATAAGAAGAATAAATATAATAAATTTTTCTGAAATTTTCAAGCATACAAAAAATGCTAAAATGTATTTTGTAACTGCCTATTTTATACTACATATTTTACATTACAGGATGGAGTGAGTATATTCAATCTGAATAGTTCATCCCATTTGTTCGACACCTTCTGCAAAATTTGAATTAATTTGAAATATCCATCGCGACGCTTTAAGGAAAAACCAATTTATTAAATGAAATTTCAATCCCAAGCATCTTTTGAACATAGCGTAATTTCGAAAAATGGCATAGAAAAAAGTGTTCCTTTTCGTCTCATGAATTCGTAGTTAAAAAATGTAGTATTCAGTGTTTCACCTTATATAACTCCGGCGAACACATCAACATATTTGCTACTGATTTCTAGAATGCCTTATAAGTATCATTTATTTCATTTCAGTCTTTTCTTATTGAATAAATTTGCCATTATGTTGATAGATTTGTGAATAAAAAAATTAATGTATATTACATCGATTAGATCCCTTCTACCTAGTTGACTTCTTAATTTTCATACAAATTCGTTTCAGTATAGTATCAGTTATTATGAACAAGCGACCAAAAACTCCTGATCTTTATTCAATGCAGTTTTATATTTTCACCAATGTATTTGATTTCCAAATTTGTTTTGTATTTTTCCTCGAAATGGCCATTCTGTGAGTGAGTTTTGTTTCAGCATTTCAGTCCAGAAGCATTTTTCGTCACTCAATCGAACTTTGCAGATGGGGATGAGTCTGAAACCACATCCTTCCTCGAAAAAGCCTACCTCACCTCCTCGAAATAGCTTAGAACCTGTGGGTGAAGACAGCATAGAAAAATCTGACAGCAATGATCAGTATAGTTACACCAAATTGGGTGAGTGAATATGATTCTTAAGATGAATCGTCGCATTTCTCTGTGGAAAAAACTTAAACTTCAGAAATAATTTCGAATAATAGGAAAAGAAGATTTGTAAACTTCAGGTTATGTAAGAGTTATCAGTATTTTTAGAGTAATGTGGCAACGTTTTATTATTGTGCAATATTTAGCTGCCTCTCCAAAATAACCCAAATAGCCGTAGATCTCACCAATCGGCTCTCATTTTTCGATTAGTTATTTGGTAGAAACGCTTTAGGCTCTATAATCCATTGTTTTGTACCAGGATGGCGATCCACTACTGAACCAGGATTCATTACCTCTGCCCATCAAAACTCTTTCAGTACAGAACCAGGTCCAGGCATCAATTGGCCCCAAACCACTGAACCCAGTTACGTACGAACCAAGTTTAAACCAAACATGAACAAAATGAAATCTACAAAGAAACCAATATACAACAAAGTAACGAATAAGTATGGATTCAAACCGACTAAGAGTGCCACTACCACTAAAAGGTGAGATGATTCATAAAATTTGAAACCGGCATATTGATCTGTATCAGTAAGCATTGACCACAAATTTTGTAATTTATCTCCATCGATTGCATGCAGCGAAAAATCAGTGATTATTTTCGAGTGTTAGATGATTTTTTTCTCTTTATGCTCATCAGAATCAGCACTGCCAGGTCGTACGCAATGAGATTGATTCCCACTTTTCCTGTTCAAATTCTCGATAGGGTTGCAACCCTCTCCTGGGGGTGCTAGTAGAAATAAGTTCTTGCTTTCCTGTCATCCAAAATGGACCTTTCTGATGTTTTTCACAAATTCTAATTCGTTGTTGAGTTTTTAAGGGTGGAAATTCTTGAACGAGATCCCCTGTATACAAAGTTTTTTTTCTCTCAGAATATTTTAATTAGAGATTAATGAGTTTTGAAGTATGTCTTGAAATTACTTTTCTTTGATTCGATCTCAGCATGTATCCATAACCTTCTTATATTTAAATAAATTTCATCAATGTTTGGCTTTGATGATGGTCTCTTTATTTCCAAGAATTTCAAAAATCACCCTGTAGCCCTACAAAATACACCGCAAATCTTCCAAAGGAAATAATATGAAGTTTCATATTTACAGAATAGTTTGATGATCTAAATGTCTCTATCAATTTTATTATGGGCCAAATTTGGCCGAATCCATCAAATAGTTCAGCAGTTTTGAGCATCTGAAAATTTCAATAATTCGTAGAAAATCCATCCGATCCATTTGATATTTTGAGATCGTGCAACTAACTTCGAAGAAAGGAAGTCTGCCAAATTTTGTGAAAATCCTTAGGCTAGAAAATTTTAGATAAATTCTGAAATTTTTGGTTTAATTATTCGATTTCTCATAAGATATCCGACGACCCTCAACATAAATTAATACTTATTCATATCTTGCATATTTTGAAATGTCATTTCAGTGGATTAAACCCATAAGATGAAAGTCTATTGTTATTTCATTATAATATGCCATTCTAATCGAAGCAATTTGATTAAACTGAGTTTCAGACCTGCCCCAACTCCAACGAAACTAGCTGTTTCTTCGACGGTTGGGAAGACAGAAAAAATACCTACTTCAACCAATGCTGATCATGTTACCAGTGGGATTCATAAGAAGATGGGTGAGTTTTTTACTTCAATGATATTGATAAAAAGAACTGTTCAGCTGAAATAGTTTTGGGGCCTCCAAGATAATGGTGAGTAAATCAAAGCGCTTATTCAGTAGCTTTTGAGACAGACCTGTTGAGACCAGATTTTGCCAGGAACTACAGGGTGTCTCAAGTTCGAGTGCCTATTAGACGTATCTGGAGAACTAGACATATTTGAAATCTGAAAATTGAGATTATGATATTGTTCGAAGTTCTCTACAAAGCTAAAATATTTTCGAAGCCCAAAAACTTCCGGTTATACAGGGTGTGAAAATAAATTCGACGAAATAATTTTTTTTCAAGTTTTCCATTCCTAGTATAAACGAGTATTCAACAGTGAATACATTTCTGTTAAAATCATTGTATTAAATCGAATAGTTTTCAAAATATCCAAAAAAAGTGGAAAAAAAGTCAAATATGTTCAGTCAGTAAAATGTTCATTATTCTTATTTTAAATATCCTGGGCGTAAACCGTTTTCACAACATCGAAGAGGAAGGATGTAAAAAGGTCATGCATCTTTTGGATTTCAAAAATATCATTACAGGGTGTTTCATATTTTGTGTTGAAAATTGTAATCTTAAATTGGCCATAACTTCTGTTTTTCAAATTAGAACCCTATTTTTTTATAATTTTGTTGGATTCTGCGGTCAAAAATAATGATAGTTTTCTCACATAATTATGCTCCTAAATTCAATAATTTCTGAGTTATTTGAGATTTTCTGGATTTATGTAGTACGTAGAGTCAAATTCATAAGGATATTCTGTGAGCATAGAAGATAAATCATCCCATTTATAATTCACAAGTGCCAGACAGGTTTTATTGTTTTTTGATTTCACAAAATGAATCGTTGCTATTCTACTAATGAGATTTTGGATTTATTTCTTATATTGTATTTTTTCAATTGTATACGCAATACACATTCAAATGCCCTTAATGATATTGTTTATTTCAAATGGTGGATGACACAAAATGTTGTGTATCCAATGTGAAGTATCCCCATTTTTTTTTACAATTTCTGAAAAGATGTTTCAAACTTTCCAAATTTTGGAATGTAAGAGCCCCTAAAGAATACAAAAAAAGGGCAGTTGATGAAATAAGTATTTCGACTTATTTCGAAGCGAATGAGAATTCATCTCTTCAATAGGAAACACATTAAATAGATTCGCTACTTCAATACACCGAATTATGATTATAAATAAATTATGATAATAAAAATAAAAATACGTTTCAAATCTCAAATTAACAAAATAAATGATCAGGTAAGAGTCTCAATATGGTAACCATTTTGTTCCACACACTTTCGAATACGTCTTGAAACACCTCGGTTAGTCGCTCGCTCAATTTCCTCCCCTTTAGAGAATGGAAAGCATCCTCCACACGCCGTATCAAATCTTCTTTGCTTTCAATAGGAGATTCATAGACTATGTTTTTTATTTTACCCCATAAACAAAAATCTAAGGGAGTAAAATCGGGAGATCCTGGGGACCAAAATAGTGAAGAACGGCGTCCGATCCACCGATTACCAAACATTGTCATTCAGTTCTTCAGACACCTCGTGCGAACTATGTGCCGGAGCCCCATCCAATTGATAATATGAGGTAGTCGCCATACTCAAGAGCAATTCATCCAAAAACTCAGAAACAAAATTTCTCAGGATTTCCAAAAATTTTTCAGTTTTAAATTTTCTTCATAGATGTAGTACCGCCGTATTGTTCATCAAAAAAGCAAACACATTAAAACTAAATTTGTTCTGGGGGTTTCTTTGTCTTTTTCTATGAGGATTTTCCCTTCTCCAAATGTGGCAATTCTTTTTATTAAATAGTCCTTCATTATTGAATCTTGCTTCGTCTGTCCAAATGATCTTTTTCAAAAAATTTTCATCATTTTCAAGTTTTTCTAATATTCTTCTACAAAAATTAACCTTTTTATGTAGTCACCTGGTTCTAATGCATGAAGTTTCCCATATTTGTAGTCATGCATGTTGTGTTTTTTCAAAATTCGGTGCACTGAATTTCTGTCTAAATCGATTTCATGAGCTGGACTTCGAATAGATGCATTTTCATTCGCTTCGAAATGAGTCAAAACACTAATTTCATTTTCCTCATCATCAACTACCCCTTTTGTATTCTTTAGGGGCTCTTACACATCCAAAACTTTGAAAGTTTGAAACATATTTTCTAAAGATCTTCTCCGTCATGGAAGGTAAATGGGGATACTTCTCGTTAAAGGCTCGGCAGGTTCTACTAATAATTCTGTCACATTCACCATGTATATAAAATAGATCCAGAATTTCGTAATTAGAATAACGGTTCATTTTGTTAAATCGAGAAATGAAGATAACGAATAACAATAACACCTGATACTTGTGAATTATTAACAGATAATTTATCTTCTATGGGTACAGAGTGTTCCCATGGTTTCGAAAGAATATTCATTGAATTATTTTAGATGCAATCAATTTTACTCTACGTACACCATAAATCCAGAAAATCTCAAATAACTCAGAAATTATTGAATTTAGGAGCATAATCATGTGAGAAAACTATCATTATTTTTGACCGCAGAATCCAACACAATTATAAAAAAATAGGGTTCCAATTTGAAAAACAGAAGTTATGGCCAATTTAGGATCACAATTTTCAACACAAAATTTGAAACACCCTGTTACTGCAACTTATTAATTTTATTAAATTTGTTAGTTTCATTCATTTTTGTTCCGAGTTGCTTGCTCGATTCAATAATTCTACACTCTGTATATGTTCATATCATTTTCCGATGAACGCGTAACATGTTGGAGCATATGACCTATGTCGAACAGACGGTAGAGTACGGACCCGGCGTTCATCCGGTAAAGTACAACAATACTTTTCTTCGCAATAAATGAATTTCTCGTTAATTCTACAAGTTGGAACTCTAGTGAAAAAGTGACTATTCTCGTTCGTGAGTGAATGGATAAGTTAATTCAGCCGTACTGTGAAACCAGGTAGGCAGAAGTCGATACTCCAGCATTCGCCTTTTTTTCGAGTCATTTTTTCATATTATTTCAGAATTTCATTAGTAATTTTCTATTTCGTTTTCGTTTAACTTTCAAATGCCCTTGTCGCGCCACACCCTGTGATGATATTTTTTAAATCCAAAAGATGCATGACCTTTTCACATCCTTCCTCTTCGATGTCGTAAAAACGGTTTACGCTCAGGATATTTAAAATAAGAATGATGAACATATCACTGACTGAACATATTTGACTTTCTTTCCAGTTTTTTTTGGATATTTTGAAAACTATTCGATTTAATACAAAGGTTTTAACAGAAATGTATTCACTATTGAATACTCGTTCATACCAGGAATGGAAAACTTGAAAAAAAATTTTTCGTCGAATTTATTTTCACACCCTGTATAACCGGAAGTTTTTGGGCTTCGAAAATATTTTAGCTCTGTAGAGAACTTCGAACAATATCATAATCCCAATTTTCAGATTTCAAATATGTCTAGTTCTCCAGAAACGTCTAATAGGCACTCGAACTTGAGACACCCTGTATAATGCTTCATTCAAATTGTTCAATTGTTAATGAGATATTGTGGATTATATATTCATTCTTTCGACTTTCATTTTCTTGAAGCAAACAATGGAGAATGTCTGTATTTGGTAAAAAGTTTTGCGGAGATTAGTGTAAAGGAGTATCATATTACCTGGATCTTACTATCAGAGGGCAAAAGGTTCATGTAGTATATCAACTTGAAGAAAGAAGTACCTCAAATATATTTCAGCTTATTTTTCTACATCAATAACACTTATGAGGAAAGCCAAGGTTTTTTTATGAGTTTTCTCCCTAGGCTTTCATGTCATACGCCGAATTGTATGACACCCCGTCATTAATCCCTGCTTACACTACATGTTCTATTATTCACAAATCAAAAATTGTTTGCCAGATTACTGTCCGAATATTTGAAAAAAAACTTTAACATAACGAAAGATTTATTTATTTATTCAAAATACAGTTAGTGAGAGTACAATTATTAAAATTTAACTTTACCTTAGACTCGTTGCTGTTCTCCACTATGGAAAATCCATTACCACGCATAATATTTGTAATCTTGTTGTGGTGGTCTTGATCAAATATGGTTCTATAGAATTTTGATTGCCATTACCAGTAATTTTCAGCAATTGCTGTTCTTCTACGCCACTTTTTGCCAATTGGGTAACAGCAGTTGATCTATTCGAGTAATTTATTATCTCCTCTGGTCTTTTACATTCAAGCCAATTGCCTCAGTGTCTGATTTAGTCACCCATTAACAGTATTTTTCCTCCAGGAATATTATCATAACGTTTGTCAGTTTCATTCTTACAGTGTCGATTTAGTTTTAAGACTAGTCGTGGTAAGGTAATATTGTCGTCTCCTTTTGATAATAATAATAATAATAATTTTTATTCAATTCATAGTACATACTAATTGTAAGTACAAGAAAAAATGTCCTAGTATGTTATCATACTTCATAATTCGAAATAAATTTTAGCCTAATCACATATTTTTGTGTATTCTACAGTAATCTAATTATTCTCCTACATTATATGGTTCACAATCAATGATGAATAGGAAAAGTCTTTTATTACATTTTTTTACATCGTCCGTAACATGAAATTGCCTTGGCAAAATATTGTACAGTTTAATACACATATATCTAGAATTTTTGTGAATTATGCTAAGTGAGTGAAGTGGATAGAAGTATTGATCCATTTGCCTAGTTTTTTCATTTTTATTTTTATATTTTTCGAATAATTCCTTATGTTCTACCAAAAACTTAACGCAGGCTATATTGATGACTGCTTATCCAATAAAATTAACCTCGCAGTAGTGAATGTAACTCACTGAATGAAATACCAGTAAATTAAGATATTTCCAAGAATTCATCAACTTCATCATGAAACTATTTTAACGTGCAGAGTTTATTATTAATTTATAATTTTTTTCTTGTTTCGTTATATTTTTCAGGTTGTGGCGTTTCTCGTATGCTCTCCCAACCCCATTCACGGATAGTGGGTGGTAAGAATGCCCCCTTTGGCAGATGGCCGTGGCAAGTAAGGTTCATTGTTCAAAGGAGAAATTTCTCTTGATACGAAACTTTTCCAGGTTTCGGTAAGAAGAACTTCATTCTTCGGATTCTCAAGTACCCACCGATGCGGTGGCGCCATCTTGAACGAGAACTGGATAGCCACCGCTGGACATTGCGTCGACGAGTAAGTTTTTGTTATCAAATATTAAAAATAAAATACGAAGTTAACAATAAAGGAGAACTTGCAACATTCGCCAATTTTTTTTAGAAAGAATGACAAATATTATAACTCTAATAATGATACAAACAATAAGAATTTGTAGATATAACCCTCAAAGGTTGTTGTGCAGACACGTTTCTGGCTTAAGGCCTTCATCGGTGCGGTGCAAAAGTGTAAATATGAAAGAACACTTGATATAAGAATCAATCGAGTCAAAGGAATCAACACCAAAAGTTAGCCACACATTTGAGGTTTCAAATGGAAGACCCTGAATTTCAGGGCAACATCCAATTTCACCACGGAGGCAGCTATAGCTACCTGCGTATCATCCGAGTTCAAGAAATTCAACAAGAATAAGGAAAAACAAGGGTTCATATGAATGAAACGAGAAGAATTATATGACATAACCCTCAGAGCTTATTTGTGACCGCAGACACGTGTTTCTGGCTTAAAGCCTTCAACAGTGAAGTGCAAAAGTGTAAAGCTGGAAGAACACTTGATATGAAAATCAATCGAGTCACTGGAATCAACAACAGAAGCTAGCCGGACATTTGAGGTTTCAATTGGAAGACCCTGAATTTTAGGGCAACTTTCAATTTCACTACGGAGGACTCGGATGAGACGCAGGTAGTTATGGCTACCTCCGTGGTGAAATTGGATGCTGCCCTAGAATGCAGGATCTTTCAATTGAAAATGCAAATGTGTGGCAAGCTTCTGTTGATGAATCCTTTAAGTCGATTTAACCCCTTATTCGAGAATATTGGTGTACAATACCATAGTACAGCCACATTTCGATTACTGTTCGACTATTATGTTTTTGTTTAATGATGGCAGAATAGAGCAACTTCAAAAACTTCAGAATAGGGGAATGCGGGTCATTCTGGGAGTGAACAAACGTACACCAATTTTGTCAATATTTGATGCTCTTCAATGGCTCTCAGTGCAGCAGAGAATATATTATTTCACAATGATTTTTGGCGCTCTTGTTCACCCGAACAGAGTGCCTATCATTTTGCCCGAATGTCTGTAATTTTGGAATATCGAGCCGAAATTGGTCTCAATCGATTGGGATCAACACCCTGATGAAGAATTCGTGGCGAAAGTTGAGTCTGTCCGGCCGGCCGGCTGGCCGTATCCTCTCTAGCATCCAAAAGGAATCAGCTAAAGTTTTCATATTTTCAGAATAGGTTAATTGTCCAATTATCTCGGTCAAGTTCGTTATTGGGCCAAATCCGTCGGATGGTTCAGTAGTTATGAGCATCTGAAATTTTGTTTCCTCAATAACTACTAGAATATCCATCCGATAAAATTGATACTTGAAATATTGTTGAGGGAGGCTGCAACAAAACAGCTAGCAAATTTTCGCAGAAAGCGTCACGACAGAAAATTTTTAAAAAATTCCCAAAAAAATTTTTTTAATCCTCACTATCTCATAAGATATTTTTCGGATTTCAATGAAAATTCGTGAATATGTTGAAGTGATCGATATCTTACTTATCCTCAAACTTCATTGTCGTAGCTCTTTTCCATCTAAAGATATGATCATTTTTTTTAATTTACTCAAGAGAAAAGAGAAATGACATACGTCCCGATGATTTTCCCTGATCAATGGTCATCACAGATCGATATTCGATCGACAAATGCCAGGCTCATTAATCAGTGTCAGTTAGCGTAATATTAATCAAAATTTTTCATAACGGGAAATCATAGAGATAGAATTCAATCTCGGTGGCTGAAATATTACGTTGTGAAAATTCGGAAAAGCTCTGACATAAGTTTTTGGGAAAAGCAAATTATAGCTTCGAACAAAACTTGGGGAAAATTATCAGTAGTTATTTTCAATTTGAGATATAGGTTTGTTCATTTATTAGGCGTTCATATTTGCATCACATTGTCCCATAGTACAGGAAAAGACTATTGTTCACCTGATCAGAGTGCTTATAGATTTGTTATGGTTTAAATATTTACTAGCAAGTAACTCAACAAGAGCGCCAAAGCAATTTGACCTCACGTCAGTGCTTTCTGAATTTTTATATATAAGATTTTGATAGGTGCTGCACTTGATTATTTTTGGGCGTTTGTTGATTTCACCGACAGCATACATGGGTACCAGACTAGGACTGCAGGCAGTTTTTATTTGAGTAGAGTGAATTATACTGGAAGAATAAAATCGTTGATATATAATAGATTTCAACACAATTTACAATGCTTTGCCAGTATATATTAGGGAATGTTCTAATTTGAGAGATTTGAAATGTAAAATTAGAAAATATGCTACGATTAAGAAATGAGAATTTCAACAGTATTGCATATATATATGTCTGTATAATTTTTTTTTCTCGATTTGCTTGTTTAATGTTATAGTGTATTGGCAGTTTGCATGGCTGTATCTATTCATCATGTATTATTCTTTGTATTTATACTAGGCTTTCTAATTGAATAAATTTATCTATCTATTAAAAAAAAAGATTCACCATCCGCTTCAAGAATGGGTCGAATTCATTCCGTTTCAGCAGCATATCGCAGGTGTTGATTCGGTCCAGAAGGTTTTTTTTGGGTCAAATCATGCGGCACCCAAACATCAAGTTTCTTTTGTATCCAGCCTTCTGCAGATGGTTTAAAATGGTTTGGTGACTACCTCCTATCTCCTGGGCGATGTCGCGAGATGCCACCTGCCGGTCTAACTCGATGTATTCCATTTTTCACCGGCTCTGAATCGTCGAAACCATTCCTCCGCGGTTCGAACTGATAGAGGATCATCCCCCAAAACACGTTTATTCTCACGGAACGTTTCTCTAGTGGATTTGCCTTTAATGAAGGAAACGTTTAAAATAGCGCGAACTTCGGCGTCAGTGAACTCCATGTTTATGCAAATCAGCTGGAGCGTGTCACTTTGCTTTTCTCCGTTTTTCTGGCGAGTATCAAACCATTAAACTCTTGGATTTTTATCGTATTGGTTGCGGATTGGAACAAGATTTATGGTTTAAGCCCTAATAGAGACCTGTTTCTATTTGGTTTATGGAAAAGGTTAACGCTTAATGCGGATTATAAAGGGAAGATATTCGATGG
Source organism: Micraspis discolor (assembly GCA_030674115.1). Taxonomy (NCBI): domain Eukaryota; kingdom Metazoa; phylum Arthropoda; class Insecta; order Coleoptera; family Coccinellidae; genus Micraspis; species Micraspis discolor. The sequence goes on from JARTUT010001333.1 coordinate 156,634, forward strand.
AGAAGATTAGGTAAGATAACCTATATTCGGTCACGTTGCCCATTTCTGCAACTTCTTTTATTTTAGCTCCGTTTTATGTTGAGAGTACTTATGTTTGTTGTGCTGCGGATCTCGAACTGTCTGTGAACTCTGTGAACTATCTGCAAACTGTCTGCGAGCTGTCTGAGGCGGTTTTGAGGTTGTCTGAAATAGGTGAGTCTACGTAGGATCTACGTTCTGTACAAACCATCTGTACTAGCTATCTGAACACATTCTACTTGGAAGATCGAACAATAGACACCCTGGTTGCCATTTGCCTTGTGGAAGTAATGTGAATTATTGTATTACGAAGAGCCTGAAGTACGTATTGACCCAATTTCCTTTCTACGAGGGTTGAAGAGTGAATGTTGGTTGAGAACCCATAATATCCTTTTGTTCACAGTCACTGTACATCTTAGACTGTTATGTAAGGTTAGTCCGTAGCATTTAAGTTATCTGAGAATATAAACGACTTAGGTCAGAGACATTGATATAGCGATAAACAGTTGACCTGTTGTTCAGTCACCTAGATATAGACCGTTACATAGGTGTTTTGTTCATGCTGGCCAGTATTAATCTAACTTTGAGGTTCACCTTTGGGTGATAAGTTTAGTAATATAATTCAGTTAAACGCATATTAAGATATTTGACTAGTAAGTTCGATAGAGATATTTTGTGGTAGGACATTGATTAGTTGTAGTGTTATCACCACATTTTTGGTGAGATTAAATTGTTAAACAATTGATTCTTTTTTTTCTTCCTACCAGTCACTACTCTCATTTTGTGTGATCGAGCTTGTTCTGGCTTCTAGAGAGTGGGTTTTCGTGTACGTTTTCTCTCTTTTGTTTTCCCCCTGAGATCTGTGGTGATACCTCCCTTTTATTTAACATCATAAAAAGAGAGTGGCGCCTAGTAAATAGTCTCAGCTCTGAGAGCTAGTCCGGGAGGTATTTGGTACACTCTCTGGAACCGGGCGGGCTCGTGACATAAAGTGGCGCCCAACGTGGGGCCCGAAGTGGTTTCGAGGGAACTTGTTTTGAGATTGTTTTTATTTATACAAGTTCAACTGAGGTGGTGACTGGATGAAAATAGATTGTTATTTTTAAGGTTCATTTGAATTTTTTTGTGCGGTTTACTTTGATTTTCAGATTTTGATCATATTTTGATTTTATTGTAAAGGTATTTGGCAAGTATGGTTCTGAAAAATAATCTTAATAGGCTTAAGAAAGATGAATTACAATATGAATTGCGTGTAAGAGGTTTTAAATGTTCGGATACACAGACAGTTCGGGATTTGCGTGCCTGTTTGCGTCCTTTGTTGAAAGTAGAGAAGGGTAATAGGTCTTTTGAGTATCCTATAGTTGAGTTGGATACTGTATCAGAATTTAATATTTGTATGAGCAAGTATGATGAATTGTTAACGTTGTTTAGGGGACCTGACCCATGCCTTGAGGCGATATTTACTAGGTTGTGTCATGTCGTTTCTCGGTTGGAACGTTTAGAGTCTGGTAGTTCGAAAGAATCTTTGCCATTGAATGTTGCTGATATGCTTAAAAATGTAAGAGTACTTTAGTTGATGTTTGCGCTCAGCCTCCGGCTTATGATCCTGCCTCTGTTTTTGTTGCTCCTCCTCTGAGGGTGACTGTTCTGATGATGAAGCCTCGGTTGCTTCCGCGCATCCACCATTTGCTCGTACTAGCACTCATGCGAATTTTGGGAACCTCCCTCGTTCTTTGAATTTACAGAAGTGGAATTTAACTTTCTGGGTGATCCGAAGGATATTACGGTGCATAGTTTCTTGGAACGTGTTGTAGAGTTGGGAAGGGCTCGTGGAGTGACAGAGAGTCAAATTTTCGATTCAGCTGTTGATCTTTTTCCGGTAGAGCGTTAATGTGGTATCGATCTAATCGTGATAAATTTAAGGACTGGAAGAGCTTGTCCTCCCTGCTTCTTAGGCATTACGAACCTCCAGATTATCGTTCTCGTTTGTTCACCGATATCTTGAACCGAACGCAAGATCCCTCGGAATCAATTGTGGATTATTTGACGTGCATGAACTCTATGTTTAGGAGATATGGGAAGTTGATGAACAGATAAAGTTAGGAATAATAACCAGAAATTTGGCGCCTTTTTATGCGACGCAGTTGCCTGTTGTTGATGGCCTACAGGAACTGGAGGATGTGTGCCTGCGCCTCGAGGTTAAAAAGTATCGTGCTGATAGCTATGTGCCTCCATCTAGGAAACGTCAGAGTTATGTTGACTCCGAACTAGCGTGTGTGTCGCTTCCTTGTGCTTCTTCTAGCTCTCGGTCTAGTTCTCTTTCTGAGGTGAGTCCTCGTGAACCGCCGACGACGTCGACCGCTGTCGTGTGTTGGAACTGTCAGAAGTCTGGTCATAGACGTGTCAATTGTCCGTCACCAAGACAATTACTTTGTAATCGCTGCGGAAAAACCGGTTTTACTGTTCGGACATGCCCTGATTGCTCTCCTCAGGTAAATTCTCGATCTGTACGCTTTGCTTCTCCTCCGCCTTCGGAAAACTCCCGACGAGGAAACTAGATGACCGCGGGTCGTCCTCGTCTGATCATAGTGCGGTCATAGGAAGAGCAGCTGTTCTTGATTACATTTTGTCCCATGCTGATGGAGACAAAGCGACCTTACCTTACTGTACATATTTTGGGGCTTAAATTTGTGGGTTTGTTAGATTCCGGTGCGAGTGTTTCGCTTGTGGGTAGTAAGGGATATGAGAGACTTTTGGAGATTGGATTGAAACTGACTCCATCGCTTAAATCGTGTACTGTGGCTAATGGGGATATATGCGAGAGTCCTGGTTATATTTCGGCTCCTGTTAAGTTGAAGAACAAGCTGATTTGGTTGAACCTAATGGTGGTTCCATCTTTGCGGCATTCCTTGATACTTGGGATAGATTTTGGAGAAAAATGGATATAGTGCCTAATATAAGAGATGATGTCTGGCACTTTGCTTCCCCTGTAGAAGCTTTGGATGAACTCGAGGCTTCGAATGGCGTTAAGGAATTCCTTTCACCTGCTGAGAGGATGCAGCTGGATAGAATGTTGAAGAAAAATTTGCTCGCATGGGCGATGACCTTGGATGTGCGTCTGCTGCTGAGCACCAGATTGAATTGCTTCCTGATACCCGACCTGTCAAACAACGTTGGTATCCAGTTTCCCCACACAAACAAAAGATCATAGACGCGGAAATTGATGATATGTTGAGAAAGGGAATAATTGAACCTTCTGGTAGCTCGTGGTCTTCACCAGTCTGTCTCGTCCCTAAGAAGGACGGTACTTATCGTTTTTGCGTCGACTATAGGCGCCTTAATGCCGTCACCAAGAGGACGCTTATCCTATTCCATATATCTCTGGAATACTAGACAAATTGCGCGATGCTCGTGTGTTGAGCACTTTGGATATAAAAACGGCCTATCACCACGTTCAGGTGGCTTCTAACTCGAGGGAATATACGGCTTTCACCGTCCCTGGTCGCGGCTTATATCAGTTTCGACGCTTGCCTTACGGACTAACTAATTCTCCCGCTACTTTCCAACGTATTATGGACGGTGTTCTTGGTCCTGATCTTCAGCCGTACGTCTTTGTGTACTTGGACGATATTGTCATCGTTAGTGGAGATTTCGCCACACACTTAGAAATTTTGGGTAAGGTGTTGGATAGGCTTATAGCGGCTGGTTTTGTCGTGAAGCGTGAAAAATGTTTTTTTGTCGCCCTCAGCTGAAATATTTGGGGTATGTTGTCGACAGACATGGTCTTCGCCCGGATCCTGAAAAGGTCGAGGCTATTTTGAGTATTCCTACTCCCACTAATGTTGCCGCCATCCGTTCCTTTTTGGGAACCGCCGCATGGTATCGCCGGTTCATTCCTAATTTGGCCGATTTGAGCGAACCCCTCTCGAATTTGACTAAGAAAAATGTCCGCTGGAATTGGACACCCCAGTGTGAATTAGCTTTCAGTGAAATAAAAGAGAAGCTAGCGTCTGCCCCTGTACTCACTTGCCCTGACTTTGATCGCCAGTTCATTGTGCAAGTTGATGCCTCCGCCTACGGACTCGGAGCCGTTCTCACCCAACAATTTGATGATGGTGAGAGAGTCTTGTGCTATCTTTCCCGTTCGTTAACTCGACAAGAGCGCAACTATTCGACCACGGAGCGTGAGTGCCTTGCCGTGATTTGGGCTGTTGAAAAACTACGCCATTACCTGGAGGGTACCTTCTTCAAGGTAATTACCGATCACCACTCTTTGCTGTGGCTGCATAACCTAAAGGACCCACAGGGTCGATTGGCTCGTTGGAGTTTGCGCCTAATGCCCTTCACCTTTGAAATTGTCCATCGCAAGGGTAAACTGAATGTCGTGCCTGATATGTTGTCCAGGTCCGTCCCAGTGTCTGTGGACGAGGTGCTGGACTCTGATGATCGCCAGCTGTTCCATAAGTCTAGGGATCCTTGGTATCTCAAGATGAGAGAAGACTTGAACACATTTCCGGACAAATACCCTACCTGGAGGGAGGAGCATGGCTTACTTTGGAAATACGTTTCCGCCCCTTATCCTGGTTTAGGAGATGCGGGGATTGTTGGAAATTGGTGGTACCTAGGGAGTTCAGGAAGAGCCTACTTCGTCAACATCATGATGATATTTCCGCCGGACATCCTGGTGTCTTTAAGACCTATTGGCGCTTGAGACAACGCTATTTTGGCCTAAGATGCGTGCCGATGTAGCCCGATATGTGAGTCGTTGCTCGGTGTGTCTGGAGCATAAACCTGACCTTCAAGCTCCTGCTGGAACTATGGGAACCCGACCGGTTGTTACCGAACCTTGGGAGATGATAAGTTTGGATTTCGTGGGTCCCTTGCCATCGTCCAACGGATATAAGTACATCTTAGTAGTTACTGATTATTTCTCCAAGTATGTTTTGACCTTTCCTTTGCGCAATGCTACTGCTGTTTCCCTTTGTCATCTGCTGGAGCAGCATATTTTTCTTGTTTACGGAGTTCCTCGTTTGCTCATTTGCGATAATGGCACCCAGATGCGCAGTACCTCTTTCACGTCGCTGTGTCAGAAATATAAAGTCAACATCATATTCACTCCAGTTTATAGTCCGCACTGTGATCCTACCGAGCGCAGCAATGGTATAGTTAAGACCATGCTCTCCTGTTATGTCAAGGATAACCATAAAACTTGGAGTAAACACCTTTCTGCTGTTACTTGCGCCGTTCGTACTGGTCGTCATGAGGTTATTGGTTGTAGCCCATACTTCGCTAATTTTGGCAGAGAATATCGCCCATCTGGAGATGCCTATAACACTGTGGTAGAGTTGGACCCTAGACGTCCTTCGGAGGTTGTGGACGCTAAAAGGTTGGCTACCGGCTGTTGTTTGCCGACATTCAGAAGCGCTTGGCTCGCGCTCAGGAGCGTAATCGTCAACGTTATAATTTGCGCCGCCGTCCTGTCACTTTCCGAGAGGAGATCTTGTCCTGACCCGCAATAAACTTTTATCTGATGCCTCTAAGGGCTTTGCCTCCAAGTTGGCGCCCAGATTTGTCGGACCCTGCACTGTGCGTCGGAGAGTTGGCCATAATGCTTATCAACTGCAATGGAGGGATGGAAGTGATAGAGGTGTCTGGCATGTTAAAGATCTCAGACGATATCCTGATACCTGTTTGGAGGAGAAGTACCTAGTTTTGGTGGTTCTGAGTTGTCGGGTGGCTTAGTGCTTTATGAGTGCGTTCCGGCTTGAGATTGCCTTTTGTTTCTACGTTTTAGCCCCGGTGACGGTGGGGATATTTTGGGACCGTCATACGCTCGGGAATATGACCGTCTAACATCTGACGAGTCCGTTTCAGTAAGTAAATGTCGTTCGTACCTTGCCTTTTCTGTACGTTTTAGCCCCGGTGACGGTGGGGATATATTTTGGGACCGTCATATGCTCGGGATTATGACCGTCTAACATCTGACGTGTCCGTTTCGTTTTGTTTTTTTTTTGTTGTGCCTTGCCTTCGCTTTGTGAGTTTGGGATCCCGATTATGGTGGGGATGATTTGATTTCGTATTGGCTTATACTGTTGGCTGCCTTGGAGCAGGAGTGTTGTGTTTTTTTTGCCGTGTCGGCGATTGGATTTTTGTGCCGATGTGGCGACTTTTTGGCGTTTTTGATTCCGAGTTGATGACGTGAAATACCCGATTGTGACTTTTCTTTGCGTTTGCCTGGAAGGCGCGTGTCTTGATTGAGATTTTCCTTTTATTGTGTTTTTTTCGAGAAACTCCCGACGAGTTAGTGACACCAGTGGTCGTGTATTGTCGCAGCGCACTTTACCCACGAGGACCATTGGAATTTCCGGCTTTGACGTTGCCTATATTTGAGTAAATTATTATCCCGATTTTGAGTTTCCTGATTCGGACATCACCTCTCTAGGATGTGATGGGGTCGTGGAGGTTGCGACCTTCGATAAAGCAAGTCCTCCTTGTTCAGCACCTTAACCGTGGTCTTCGATTCGGATTCCGGTTAAGTTTTCTTTTGTTTCAAAATTTGACATTTCGACCATTTTGGCGTTTTGTTTTGTTTTTTGGTTGAATCGATTGCTTTCTTCTTCTTCTTGTAGTTTTTCCGTTATACCCAGCTGGACAAGCCGGTATCTAGTCGCCCTCAGTGACTAGATATCTTTCACCTGATTGTTTTGCCATCTTGGCGTTGAGTTTTGTTTGGCGAGTGCGCAATATGGTTCTTATGTGAGTCGTCGGTGACCTATGCTCACCTCCTGTGGAAGGAAGGGGGGAGTTGTCACGGTTTAAAATTTCCGTTCCGTTAGTTCCGACCAACTATTGGCAACGCCGCTATCTAGATAGTACATTTTCCGACCCGTGGCACTACTGTTGATGGTAGCGTTACTGAATGCTCTCCGCTCTGTGATTGCGTCTGTGGTCGTATATGTCGGGTTGACGCAAATCAGCTGGAGCGTGTCACTTTGCTTTTCTCCGTTTTTCTGGCGAGTATCAAACCATTAAACTCTTGGATTTTTATCGTATTGGTTGCGGATTGGAACAAGATTTATGGTTTAAGCCCTAATAGAGACCTGTTTCTATTTGGTTTATGGAAAAGGTTAACGCTTAATGCGGATTATAAAGGGGAAGATATTCGATGGAGAAGATTAGGTAAGATAACCTATATTCGGTCACGTTGCCCATTTCTGCAACTTCTTTTATTTTAGCTCCGTTTTATGTTGAGAGTACTTATGTTTGTTGTGCTGCGGATCTCGAACTGTCTGTGAACTCTGTGAACTATCTGCAAACTGTCTGCGAGCTGTCTGAGGCGGTTTTGAGGTTGTCTGAAATAGGTGAGTCTACGTAGGATCTACGTTCTGTACAAACCATCTGTACTAGCTATCTGAACACATTCTACTTGGAAGATCGAACAATAGACACCCTGGTTGCCATTTGCCTTGTGGAAGTAATGTGAATTATTGTATTACGAAGAGCCTGAAGTACGTATTGACCCAATTTCCTTTCTACGAGGGTTGAAGAGTGAATGTTGGTTGAGAACCCATAATATCCTTTTGTTCACAGTCACTGTACATCTTAGACTGTTATGTAAGGTTAGTCCGTAGCATTTAAGTTATCTGAGAATATAAACGACTTAGGTCGAGACATTGATATAGCGATAAACAGTTGACCTGTTGTTCAGTCACCTAGATATAGACCGTTACATAGGTGTTTTGTTCATGCTGGCCAGTATTAATCTAACTTTGAGGTTCACCTTTGGGTGATAAGTTTAGTAATATAATTCGGTTAAACGCATATTAAGATATTTGACTAGTAAGTTCGATAGAGATATTTTGTGGTAGGACATTGATTAGTTGTAGTGTTATCACCACATTTTGGTGAGATTAAATTGTTAAACAATTGATTCTCTTTTTTTCTTCCTACCAGTCACTACTCTCATTTTGTGTGATCGAGCTTGTTCTGGCTTCTAGAGAGTGGGTTTTCGTGTACGTTTTCTCTCTCTTTTGTTTCCCCCTGAGATCTGTGGTGATACCTCCTTTTATTTAACATCATAAAAAGAGAGTGGCGCCCTAGTAAATAGTCTCAGCTCTGAGAGCTAGTCCGGGAGGTATTTGGTACACTCTCTGGAACCGGGCGGGCTCGTGACATGCTTCAAGAGGTATGCAATCTTCCCCAGAGTAATAATAGGTTAATCATTTATCTATTCGTATAATGAGAAAATGTAGCCTACATACAAGGGGACTCTAAACAAATGCGAAGAACTTTAGAAAATGATTCCTCTAAAGATATTTGGAAATTGCATCCTTCCCAAGTTAAAACCCTCAGAAGGGTTCAATGAATTTGTGGTTCTAAATTATTCTCACCGGTTCCAATAACACTAGTCAACAAAAAAATTTTTTTGTATGTAACATCAAAACTTTTGTCTAGTTATGTTTAGGACAAGGATAAGGATACTAGAAAGAAAATTAAAATGCTTCAAATACGAATACTTTTTTTGTAATACCATTTTATAACATTTCAGAAATTGTGAATTTTTATAAACAAAAATAAGTTATTTCGATTTATTGCTACATTAATATGAATTTACTTTATGATTTTCGTCTGTATTTTGCTTCAGGAACGTCTCGTTTTAATGTCCAACAGTAATCCGCTAACATACGTGGGCTCCACTTGCCCTGATATCGTTTTTCTATGGTAGAAATGTGATGGAATCTTTTACCGTGATCATCGCTGACGGCGCCCAAATTTTCAGGAAAGAAGTCTGAATGTGAATGCAGAAAATGTATTTTCAACGACATAGCCTTATAAGTAGATAGAAGCAGAATTCTTGAGACCGATTTTTATTAAGGATGAACATTACGTCCGAAACTCTCTCGAATTTTTCAATTCCATTAATAGAATTAAGATACCACCAGACCACAGATTGGTGTCACTGCATGTCGTTTCGCTCTTTACCAATACACCAACAGATTTGACTTTACAGATTATAGAAGAGAATTGGAATTCAATTCCTGGGCCTTCTCTTGACTTTGAAACATTTAGATCAATTTATAACTTTCTGACGACAAGCAGTTATTTCTGTTTCAATGATCAATTTTATCGTCAGATCTTTGGTTTTGGTATGGGAAGCTATCTTTCACCCCTTTGCCTCTCTCGTTTTCTTTCAAGGTAGTGATTTTTAAACGGTATGTGGATGATATTTTTATTATAATACCGGATGGCACTGAACATCTTGTGCTTGACATTTTCAATTCATATCATCCAAAATTACAGTTCACTATAGAGTTGAGTCGAATAGAGCACCCAGTTTTCTAGACATGAAGATTGAACGTGGGAGTGATGATATTTTGTATGTGGATTGGTATCAGAAACCTACTTTTTCTGGACGATATATAAGCTTTTTTTCCCATCATGCCATGATTCACAAAATTAATATAATAAAAATTTGAAGCTCAGAGCTTTGAAACTGTCTGATATCATATATCATGAAAAAACTTTAAATATATCAAATCGGTTTTAGTGAGCAACAATTACCCAACTCATTTGATTGACAGAATGTTGGGAGAACCAGTCAAGCCTCCTCAACCTCACATCCCTTCGTCTGGAGGGTCCACACGCCCAATTGTAAAATATGACACCCTCTTGTATGTCAGAGGACTCTCCAAAATCACTAAGAAAGAAAATCTTAAAGTGTCATTTAGGAGCTCCAATACAATTGGAAAACAATTTTCAGAGCCATCAAGAATCCAACACCGATTACTATGCTTTCTGATGTAGTGTACAGGATAAGATGTTCAGATTGTTCTAGTGTCTATGTAGGACAAACTGGGCGATATTTGAAATCGAGAGTCCAGGAACACACGAGATCTGTCCGCTTGCCCATCTCCAACCCAAAAACACCCTTAGCTGAACATTGCGTTAGCTCGGGACATAGTTTCGACTTTGAAAACGTTAAAATTCTAAATAGGGAATCGACTAATGTATGAGATGTTACAGATAGCAGTTAATAACTCAGTTAATTTGTAACGCCTTTACGTGCAGTTCCCTTTATCAGTAAACTCGGGCGCCAGACTATTTGCATCTGAGGGCGTCATCCTCACCTATCGAGCTCCTCCGGAATGTCCAGAAGCTCGAGCCTAGGCAGTGGAGAATGAAGTGGGTAGCTGTTGGAGGTGGAGGTGTCACCAATAAAACACTCGGTTAACTAAAAATATACTCTCTATTCATACTAAATAAACAAACTTTCCAAAATAATACGTCTCACAGTCCTTAAAACTAACCAACAGTTCGTATCAGGTCCAGCAGTCCTTAATCTATATCACAAAATCTTCACAGTCCTTAACCTCTAAAAACCCAAGTCCCAAATCTACTTGTCAATCACCAAAAGTCCAGTAACATTCCGTGAAGGGCTTAGAGTGCACATAAAGCGATTACCGTGGCGAGTTACTCGATGTATTAGGCATCAGAAAGAATTAGGCAAGCAAAATGACGTAGGCATAAAAATGGGTTAGCATACCAATGAATCAGGCAGAGAATAGATAAGGCATTCGCTCATCGGGAAATTGCTCATGCATGAAAATCGAACACGGCCATGAGATGAAGATGAAAATGACTCAGGCATGAAAATGACTAAGGCCGTGTGATGAAAAATGAGAATGTCTCGAGGTAAAAGCGAGAGGGGAGGGGCGAAAACCAAAGCCTCACTCAGGCCAACATGGACCATCCAAGCGGGGGTCCTGGGGCACGATTCCGCACGGCCGCAACTAGTGTCCGTGCGCAACAGAACCCCTCGAAGAGAACTGCCAAGGCCCAGCCCAAATCGGAGTGACCGGCGGTATGTGTGCGCATGCGCAAACTACCGCGCGTCCTCCCGCGATGACGACAGGACCAAGGTCGAACCAAGTGCCTGCCGCACAGCAGCCCACGCCACGGAAAACTTCGGTCTCAGCACGATTGAGCTTTGCTCATCTCGTACCTCAAGGTCAGCTCCGAGAGATGGACAGCAGGAGTCCGCCGAGGTAAAACGACCCACAACCTAGGGACGATTGAGTTTCCTCATCTCGGCACCCAGATTCCGGATCCGCAATACCGGCTAAAGGACCCAGCCGACACCCGTGACAAACCCGCGCCTCTAAGGGGTCGGATCGACAAACGACAACAGGGGGGGGCGGCCACAACACGACCCTCACCGCGCAGCAGCCCACGTCACGGAAAACTTCGGTCTCAGCACGATTGAGCTTTGCTCATCTCGTACCTCAACGTCAGCTCCGAGAGATGGACAGCAGGAGTCCGCCAAGGTAAAACGGCCCACAATCTAGGGACGATTGAGCTTAGCTCATCTCGGCACCCAGATGTCGGTTCCGCAATACCGGCTAAAGGACTCGTAAAGGACGTGATGCCCTAAACGCCCTCCTGCAGCCGTCGTTCGGTCTCAACGATCGAACCTCACACTCACCTTCCCACCAAACGGTAGAGGCTTTCCCCTTATTTTGAGTTCCGCGCCGTGCGAGGAACTGCCGTTCCAGTGCTCGACTCGCCTATAAATACCATTCTCGGTCCCCTCCACCAACACACGTCGTGCGCACTGCAGATGGAGGTGGGAATGATCGGTCGGTGTCCCCACCGCTCGGCGTGATCTCGCTGGAGTCGATCAAGGTCAACGGGTCTCCGCCACGCAAACAAAACCACTTCGTTACAAATTCAAGATCGGATATCCAACATCTAAGCCGAATATATTTTCCCTTATTAAGAATGAATAAACACCCTGTAAAGTTTTCATCGCCTCCCGTTAACATATGAAAGCGTGTTCGGGTATTTCCATCTGAGAAATCGAGAGCTCTTATATTGGTTTCTCCTCCGTGTGTCGACGTATGTCACAAAGTTACCATTTTGTTTATTTTCAATGCGGTCTGATAATTTCATGAAATAATTTTCATGAAAAATACATACCTGAGATTTGTAAATTGTATTATTTATATAGAGGATAATGGGAGGATACAATTGTTTAGTCTGTGTACATCTTGGTTTTTTTTCACGAAAACCTTCAACATTATTGCTGATTGTTTTCACTTTTGAGCTGTATCCATGTTTAATGGTTCGATGTTACACTTTTTAAGACTGTAATTATGAGGTGTTGTCTTGGTTTGTCATTCCTGCTGTTTTATATATTTACATGTGTTTTTTTTGGAATTTTTCATTATATGCTCCATATTCTTTTGTAGAGCCCTGGAGATGGAAAAATATATTTCCGAAACGTCGGCAAACTGACATAGTTTTCTTTTTCCCGTTTCTTTGATCCTGCTACCACCAATTAAGCCTTTAAAAATATAATTTTGGATCACCAATTTGAATTTAAGTAGATAGAAGCTCCGTGATAACACATTTATAGTCACTTGGTCGGTGATTTTCTAGAAAATTAGAAGTTACTCTCATGAAAGATTCCCAAGCTTATTTTTCTAAATTACTAAGCTTTTTTAAATATATCATCTTTCATCAATTGATTGATTTGGGGGCCAACAAATATGCCCTATTGAATTTTTGGTTCACTCAGCTTAGGAACTTTTTCTTTAATATATAAAAAGCCGTCACCACTCCTGTCCACAGCTTTCACGAAATTCTTCATAAGTCCAAGCTTTATGTGTAAAAGTGGTAAAAATACATTTTCAGGCTGCACCAATGGAGGATTTTTGATATTTTTTATCCTGTAGTAAGAGTTTGTCCTTTGGGCCAGTTTTGCTTAATATATATTATATATAATCAATATAAAATGATTTTTTCAGTCTCTGCTATCCCACTCACAAATAAAACAACAGTATTTTGTATACCCAAGTTGTAATCCCCACACATTGTCTAATTTGACCTCAATCCTATGTCTAGTTTCCCAGGTATGAATTACTCACAGAAAACTCGGCTGAACTCGGCTATCCCCCTAGGGAGTGCAAGTGGAAGTGAGCCATAAAATCATTCTGTGTATATAGAGAGACGAATAAATACCAAATTTCGTGTCGATTCTATGTCTAGTTCTCGAGATATTCGTATCTGCTTGAATAATCATTAAGTCGTTATTTTAGCTGAATTAGTTTTTTGTCAATATATAGATAATTCTGCTGGAGTATGATAGCATTCTTACGTTCGATTGAATTTTTATGAATTTTTAATAATTAGGTTAGTACCTACTGAGCCCCCTGTTGGGTGCCAGTAAATGTGGCATAAGAAGTAATTGTCAGTTCATCTACCTGGACGCTATTGCCAAATTTGACATCAAGGTGGCCACTTCCAACATCTGCTTTGACTTTAAATCATATATTTATTTCAAACATGCAGTATAATTCAATTTTTTGTCATTTATCACATAATTAATCATATAGGTGTCACATTGTTTTATGTTTACTTGAATCAAAAATATAAACACAATTCAATTTTTAAATAATTGTACTGACACAAAGGTATCACACAAAATATATTCCATCTATGCACGATATCAGAGGCTATTCAACTCAATCGCCAATTATTCTATGAACCTGATTGTAAATAAGATAAGCACTTATTCAAAATGTGAATTTATTCCGGGAATAGTATCGATTATAACAAAGTTCTCTAAGAAACATTGTTTTTTCAAAATTGAGGATTAATGGGAAGAAAAGAATTTTCAAAAGTTCGTTATCACAAAAACAAATATTTTCAACACCTAATAATAAATTTAGGGTGTTCAAAAAATCCCTGAAAGAATCAACTATGCAATTAATCGAATGTGTACGGAATCTCATCACCATTCGATTCCTAGAAGGGGTAAAAATAATGTAAAACCAATTTGCAAAAAAATGAAGGGGTGATAACTCCATCAATTTTCACTAATTTCCCAAAGTTCTGTATATTAGGAGTCTTATGTTTTTTTTTTCATATAATTTAATTCCAATTGTTCCGTTTCGACAAATATATCTGGTAACTTTTTTCAGCCAATAACACATAAAACATAACTCCTATTACAATAACTAATTTATTAACACCACTTGAAATGAAAAATTATATACACCGAAAATTTATATTCAGAATTCAACACTGAATACGTATCTGCAACGCTTGAATCAATTGCAACGCTACTGATATGTAGGCTTTTTTATCAATTGTCTAGGGGTTATGATAGATTTTCGCCTACAGATAACGTCTAACGTCAAAATAAACACGGCTTTCGTATTTACAAGTTTATTTACACTACTAAGAAATAAATAAGATTATCGACTAATTTATAAATACAAAGGCTGATACTGAGTTCTTCGTCTAAATTCTACAACGATCGTTAAGTTCTTAATTTCGGCTAAAAGTTCTAAACTCGCGAAACGTCTATTCGTCTTTCGTCTAACGTCTTTTCTCCAAGGTTACCGTTCTTATCCGCGTCTATTCTTAGAGTCTTTCGTCCAATGTCTTTTCTTCAAGGTTACCATTCTTATCCGCGACTAAACTTCGATTGTTTTTCGAAAGAAACTTTCGGTCTCCAGGAACTTTCGTAATTTTTAAGGTACATCCCTAAACACTCTTATTGGTCCACTTTAAACGAATGGGGTTTAACATAGTTCCCACCACTGTACTCAGCGTCCTTTTCCCAATATTTATCACAACTCTTGAGAGGCATGTCAACCTTTTCACATAACACATCCGAGTCTCACTTGGTACTCCATAAATATTCAAAAATGTCAACTCGAAACATGTCCCTTCAATTTGGAAACGTCAAGAGGGTAGTCTACCCGGCGTCGAATAAATAAACGGTTTGGGCGCAATAAACAAAATTAGTCTAGCTTGTCATATTCGGATCGTCGATACATGAAGATGCACTAAATATCGGATATCACCATTTCAACTGCTAAGCCAGGTCCGCACTCCGCCCCAAAATGCTAAATCCCACATATATATTTGAAAATGTGCAATCAAAGTTTTATTTTGTCCACAGGTTCAAGTGCCTATTGTCAGTAACGACAAATGCAAATCTATGTTCTTGAGAGCTGGTAGACACGAATTCATACCCGACATATTTCTTTGTGCTGGTCATGAAAATGGTGGCCAGGACTCTTGCCAAGGAGACTCTGGAGGTCCATTGCAGGTCAAAGGACAAGACGGCAGATATTTTCTAGCTGGAATAATATCGTGGGGAATTGGTTGTGCGGAAGCCAATTTACCCGGAGTCTGTACAAGGATATCGAAATTCGTTCCATGGATTTTGAAGAACGTGACATAGTATATTGAAATTCTTATAGAAAAAATTTTCCAATTTTGAATTGCAGATATTTTGGGACTAGAAAATAATTGTTAGGCCAGATCTTAACAAAATGGGATAGATTGTTCTGTTTTTGGATAAATTATTGTTGATACATTTCTGGATATGAGGAATATTTTCTCCGTGAAATGTGCTGTTGTTTAAATTGTCTCGAGTTCAAATTGTATTGATCATCTGAAAGTTTCTGTGTCTGAAATACTGAAAGAATCAAGTATTTTGTCTGATTTTCATTTCATTATGATTCTTTTAGTCCTGATAATAATGAACTAGCAGCTCTGAAATCTATGATTAACACAGCATTTACCATACCTTTATAAAAAAATAACATGCCGCCAAAAATTGATAAAATCAAAGAAATTGCTACTGATAATAATTTTCCAATTACTCTAGTGAATGAACAAAAAATAAATGTAAACAAAAAACTAATAATCTCCTTAATACGATCACGGATAAACCTACAAATAAATTCATTTATATTAATTATTCCGAAGAATAATCAACACAAATTCGAAATTATTTTTCTGAATTTTATTTTAAAACAAAATTTTCTGAAAATTATAATCAAAATTTAACCCCCTCAAAACTAAAAATGTTTATAAAATGAGCTATAAAGATTGCACTGCTGCATCTGAACAAACTGGCAGAAACTTTGAGACCAAATGGAAAGAACATCTTAAATCGTATTAACAGTTCGCAGTTTACAATCATATAAATACTGAACCATATCAATTCCGTCAACTGTAAAATCCTCCACGGATCCGAGAATGGCCCTAAACTACATTTGCTGGAATCGATGGAATCAATTAATCTGTACATGAACCCCAATATTTCACCCCTTAATACCCAAATAGAGATAAGCCGTTAACCACTTTTGAACATCCCATAGGTTTAAGAACGGAAAAATATTAAAATCTATATATAGCAGCTGACGATTGTTTGATAACCGAAACCGTGTCATCAGATAAATATATTGAAAATTAGACAAAATATGAACTTCCACATTTGTTCTAAGGGATCGACACTTCAAATGATACAACCGTTTAGATGATACCTAATCAAACAAGTTGAGTCATTTCTAAATAACTTTTTACCAGTGATCTCTATTTCAGTTTCATCCACTGAACACCCAAAATTTTGTTGCTGAATTTTCAATATTTCTCACGAGGAAACTCAAGACAACCTAAAGATATACTGTCTGTCTTGAATGAAATAAATAAATTTTCATTCCCTTGTTATCGAATTCAATACCTTGGTACCTATTTTAATCGTTTCATAATAAAAAACCATGAATTTTATTTCCAGTTCAGCAGATTCCACTAGTTATTTCGATACAACAAACGTGAATTTTTTCAGTAGAATCGAAGGGTTATTATATTGACTTACTAAAAGATTAATCAATTGCGGACCAATGGAATGATTTATATTGTATCAACAAAGATAATTATTATGAATTCTCCTGAACGTATGACATAAATCGATTAAATTTGGAATAACAACTACTTCAATACAGAGGTGCCAATCTTTTCCAAATGAGTATTGAAATTTTATTCAATCCTGAATATCATCAAGTATTCCCAAAACGATGGAATAAATATACGATGGTGATCAAAACAATTTGAAAACTATTATTAATGCATGTAAAAGTAAATATTTCATAAGATCTTTCAGATCTACCAAGTGACCAGCAATATTTATATGTTATTTATATGTATCATAAATTAAGTCTGATTTCTCACAACCGATTAATTTTATTACATTTCCAATAGTACAGGAACCAGTATTTTTTGTCAAGTTTCAACTGTCGTCTGGAAAAATTGTAAACAAAAAATGCCATTTGATAAAACGGGTGTCCCAAGGTGGGTAACTTTTTGAATTCTATGGAAACTATTCATGAAAAAAGTTTCGAATTTTGTAGATCAATATTAGGTTATGTGAGCAGGTACATTTCTGAAATACATTAAAATTTTCAGTGTTGCCTAATTTATGCTAATTTGACTACGGTTTTGTTATATTTGATAGGAAACCTTGTATTTTTATTTTTTTAATGGATAATGAATTAAAATAACTTACATTTACTTCCCTATATATTTCTTCAAAGAATTTTGAGTGAAACATTATTTCTATAAATATCTCATCAAATTTGAGATTCACGAAAGTGACGATATTTCGATCAATATTTGAAATTTGGTATAACCGTAGATAATATTTTTTTCTTCGCCCTAGTTTTCGAATCTGAATTGTCAGTTATACAGAGTGGTCAAATAATTGCCATAAATCAACTCACGAAATTGTAAGAAAATCTGTCTTTATAAATAATACATCCAGTATGTTTATCCATTTTTTCATACCTATCTTGTTTGGAATATAAGCTCTCTTCGTTTATTAAATTTCATATCCCTCAATTCCTTTTTATTGATATATCCTCTTTGCTTTTTATGCCGTCTATAGATCAAAATATCTATGACTCATTTCTATCCATAGAAAATTATCGTTCAAGTTTAAACTTAAAACAACAAGTATTCAAATTGTTTTGCAGGAGTTTTTGTATAAAATGATCTGAAATTCTAGAATCCAAATAAGATAGGGTTAAGGTAAAACTGAAAAATTGTAGGGTGGGTCATTCTGAAAATAAAAAACATATTGGGTATGTAATTCGAAAAAGTAAATTATTTCACAATATTGTGAGTTGATGAATTGTCATTTTTTTGACCACTCTGTATTACTGATAACTAAGATTCCAAAGCAGTAACGTAGATCAAACTATTATCTGAAAATTTATAAAAATAATTTTCAACCCAAAAATCAGTGGATATCAGGAAGCAATAATAAAGCAATTTATTTTGTCATGGAGCATCATAAAAAATTGAAATTCCACGTGTCCCATTTAAAATAACAATTAAATAACACAACTAAATTTGCATAAATGTATATGAAAACACTATGTTTTCAAAATATTTTTAAAATATACCTCACATTACCTATTATTGATATACATAATGCAAAATTTTTTGCATGAACAGTTTCCATAATAATTTAAGAGGCTTATCACCTTAGAGCATCCAATAGGGGACTTTTTCTTATCATAAATGATTATGCGTACAAAAAAAATTTGAAACATTATGACTTACTAAAATAATGGAGAAAGGAGAAAAATATTTTCTTGATAGTCACCGCCATCAAGGGACGCCCATTTCTGGGTTTCAGATGATGTGGGGATGCCCTATAATTTCATTGAATATAGAAATTTAGAGATCCGAAAGGTCATCAGACATGTTAGAAAAATTAGACCGTTCAGTATTAATATCTCTCTTAGATGTGTTTGTCTCAACGATCGAATATTTTCACATCTTCGTATTGAAATTTATTCTAACTCAAAATCCATTTTACAAAAAACTGATGGAAGGAATAAAGTCACCTACTCCAGATATATTTTCTATTATCCAAAAGTTTCAAAATATAAGAATCATTTCGGAAAATACATTTAGTTTCGAAAATGAACAAACGTTTAAACTCAAAATCAATTGAGCCACAAATACAATATTTGTATGAAAACGATAAATTTGCATTGCACAGAAAGAAGATTACTCAAAACAACTCCTCGATGGTTTTATTCGCAAAGATGCAAATAAATCTCAATTATCTGCTGTGTTTTAGATTTTTGACACAGTTGCGTTCGGTACTCAACATCGCAAAC
Source organism: Micraspis discolor (assembly GCA_030674115.1). Taxonomy (NCBI): domain Eukaryota; kingdom Metazoa; phylum Arthropoda; class Insecta; order Coleoptera; family Coccinellidae; genus Micraspis; species Micraspis discolor. The sequence continues at coordinate 175,641 of JARTUT010001333.1, forward strand.
TTGAATTTATCAATATATCAATATTATAGTCAAGTCAGCAAACATAAACTGCTCCCCATAAATACATGAAGCATAATAAAACCTATGGAATCGAAGCTTGGAATCGGATGAGCTGTGAAAACTCTAGAAATATTATTTCTCCTTTCTCTTTCAGTGAATGATTAACAGATGCACAGTTACTGATACCTCAGTACTGCCAACATTTTTTTCACTGAATTGATCATTATTTTTGTGTAACTTATTAATTCTTTAATAACTCTACATAGATTTCAGAACAGAATTTCAGAATAATCAGAGAGAAAAAACTTGTCTTGATGAGATTTTTCGAAATAAAAAACTCGGCTTTATTCATCATAGGAAATATTTAATTTTGTTTATCTCATTCGTGTAAATGAAATATTAAGTAAGTAGAAGATAATGTTCGTATATTAATACTCAAGCATAAATTCATGAATGTAATGATTTTTTTATGAATTGGATATTTTAATTAACGATTGTGAATATCAGATGCGGAAAAAACTCTGCATGATATATTTATATATTTTTCTTTATTAAGGAATCGCAGAAGATATGCTATCAATATCCGAAACATATTCATTCTTATCTTTAGTTTTTGGAGATCGTCACTCCTGTTTATATTATATCTAGAGATTTAAGAATTTAATCGAATGTTGTTTTGAAGAATGCGATTTAATTGATATTTCTGGATGAAATCATTCAAATTTAGGATCGCTTTTTCCATTCCTTCGATATTTGAATAAGAACTGTATATATGAGATGTATATTTGTAAATTGAATCAATATTATAAAGAATGCATCGAGCATGTGTATCCAAAGATGAAATAAATTTTTTGTAATACTATTTGATGTTTCGTACTTGCACTTTGCTACACGATAATGTGCAATTTTGAGCCGAAAATGTTGTTAAGTAATTGGGATTTCTAGGATAAGTCGAGAAACAAATCAAAAAGTTGAAAAAAATCACTAAGAATGTCCTATCTTCTAGTGTGTGTGGTGATTTGGTATTAGTGATTTGTTTGTCGAGCTCAAACCTATAAGCAGCCTATATTCATTAAATTCACGGAAATCTCGTTCTTACAAAAACAAATGGATTGAAATCTACAACAATCCTGTTAGTCAAATAGAAAACCTCAATCATTCATATCCTACACTACAAACAATTCTTACAACATAATCTTATTAGCCTATCTATGGTGCATATTAAACACCAAACAGCGGTTTTGCAAATCCCAAATAATAATATATATTCAGTATATATCTCGAAGATCCAGTCTCAAAAGACTGAATTAGTCACTTCGAGGGAATCAAATCCGTTTAGGACTTGAACTGCAAATTGGGTGGATCCAGTCCTAAAACTCACCTTTTATAACCCTGTCTGGGTCTCCCACCTCTAGTCACCATCATGCGCGGCCAAGAATGGCATCGATACGTAACTCTGCCGGTGGTTGATGGCGTAGACTCCTTTAGTACCTTCCGAGAGGAGGAAAATATCGACTCAGCGAGATGTGAAAAAAATGCACACAGATGATGGATATAACGCAAATCATGATGCTATCTTCAAAAGTTTATCGTCATCAATTCCCAATCAAGAACAATCAAGTGATAAAATGATAGCATTGAAGTGTTTGTACGTTTCATCTGATAAATGGGTAATGAGCCTAAGGCGTGAATCCATTTGAGGACATCAACAATGGAAAGATCACGCATAATCTGTACAGAGTGGTCCAAATCAGACACCTAATAGGTAACAACAATTTCTAGAGAAGATAGGTGGGTTTTGCGCGCGTCAACTTCTTGTCAAGTCTGATCAAAAATCGTGCTTTGGGAAAGTTTCATGTTCCGCTTTGCCTAGGAGATGATTAATACGTTTTAGATTTCTGAGGTTTAAGAATATTGGTTTTTGAAGAATCATCGCTTTTTTGCTATTTGGAATTGAATATATAAGGTATTTCATAGGACAAGAGTTTAGTGAAAGCTATATGTCACTTTCAAAATGGTTTTCAATGGAGTGGATGCACTTACTTTAAGTAGATTTTTAGTAGAAGTCAATTCTAGCTTCGAACAAAACTGAAAAAAACTGTCAGCGGTTATTTGTAATTTTAGAAGTTGATCAATGCGGATAATTATCCAAGGCAAGAAAGTAGATGATTTATATAAACTAACTATAATACAGGGGATCATAGCAGGATAGTGTGCTTTTGTAATTTTTGTTTTCGTTGACTCCACCATAAATCCCTACTATGCTTCTAATGATATTCATAAGAACATACAAGGTAAATGTCTTACTGGTTTAGATATCACAGGCTTCAAAGCATAGCGTGAACCTATGCAATTATTATTATTATTATTATTATTATTATTATTATTTCTTTATTTTTTGTTTTTCTCCATCGTATCGATGGGTTATTATTAGCTAATCTACGGGTCAGTACCAAATAGATTAGCGTTCACGATTGTGACAAAAATGATCGGGTAATGTGACATGTGTTTAGAATAACTGCTTTCTGCATGAGTGGTAATGTTCGTTCTATGTGTAGAAGGGTCAGATGGTGTTCCAGCTTGTCGTGAACCATGCCTGTGGCCGTGATGACTAGTGGATGGATGATAACTGAGTCATATCTCCACAGTTCTTTCATTTCTTCAGCGAGATCAGAGTATTTGTTAATTTTCTGACCATATGCATTTTGAATATTGTGGTCTTGGGGTACAGTAACATCAATCAAATGAATTGTTTTTCGTTCCTTGTCCATCAAGATGAGGTCCGGTCTGTTTGCTCTGATAGTTCGGTCAGTCTGCACAGGTCGATTCCAGTATAATCTAGTGTTTTCATTATCAAGGACTTCTTCTGGCTGATACCTGTAATATGGAGGCAAAGGGATTTTCCAAGAGTAACGTGTTTCAGGCTAGTTGCTGATGAGCAATCTTCGCTATGTCATCATGTCTTTTTGTGTATTCTCGATTTGCAAGTGTGGTGCATGCTCCAATAAGATGTTCTATTGTCTCCGATTGTGTTCCGCAAAGTCTGCATTTGTCGTCTATCAATTCCTTGAGGATATACTTCCGGTAATTACGTGTGGCTATAACCCGGTCTTGTATTGCTATTATAAAACCCTCTGTCTCTCCGTATAACTCTCCTCTTTGCAGCCATTTATTGGTTGAGGAGTAATCCACGCTCAAGCTAGAGAGCAAATGCGGGTAGGTACCATGCATTTTCTTAGCTTTCCAGTTTTGTAGTAGCTGTTCATCTGTTAGTCCTCTATCATTATCTTCATCCTGGAGGGCCAGTCGTAGCGGAGTGTAGTTAGTGTCAGCTCCGCATACGGCTGAATATAGGTTTGAGTCTCGTTTAGAGTTGAAATATTCTCTTAGTTTGCATATTTGTTCTCCATGCAACCTTTGGATGTTTAGAATACCTCTACCCCCTTTGACCTTGGCAGGTTAATACGCTCTATGGCTGAGTTCGGGTGTAGCATTCTATGTTTTGTCATCAGGACTCTAAGTGACCTTGCAGTTGCTTCCATGTCTGTGGCGGGCCATTTGATTACACCATACGAGTACGTCAGAACAGGTATAGCGAACGCGTTTAGGGCTTTGATCTTATTACCTGCATTCAATTCAGTTTTGAGGATAGCTCTTGCTCTTCTTTGGAAGATGTCTAGAAGTCTTGTTTTAATTGCTGTATGGTGGATTCCTTTTGATTGTAGGAAGCCCAGATACCTGTAGGACTGATTATCATCTAAATTTTCAATGATAGCATCCGCTGATACCGAAAATCCCTCATGCAGTTTACAATTTCTCCTTTTCTAAGATGCAGTGTCTTACATTTGTTCATACCATTAATAATAATTATTATTATTATTATTATTATTATTATTATTATTATTATTATTATATTTCTAGTTTCTCAGGTTGTCCTGGTTGATTTAATGGGATACGGGTTTTTCGCCAAGCATCTCCATAATTTAATCCTGACTCAAAAATCTTCGGGCTATTCTAGTGGTGTTCAGAATTACAACTTTCTGTAGCAGCATGTAAATATCTCTGTGTAGTCCCAGGAACTCCAAGCCATTGTGCAACTCCCATGGTATATCCTCTGTAGTAGATGGTACAATTGGTACGATAGTGACTTTGTTGAGATTCCACATCCTTTTTATCTCATCTGCTAACTCAGTGTACTTTCTTTTTTTTTCTGCAATTGTATTCAGCAGGTTATGCGTGTTGGGGATCGTGATGTCTACAATAATAACTTCGCTCGATTGCTTGTCTCTCATAACGATATCAGGTTTGTAAGGGGACACTGCGATCGGTAATGATCGATCGGTCGTAATAAATAGTGAATTGGTTGGTTTCAATGACTGACTTAGGAACGTATTTATAGTAAGGCATCTTAGGTTCGTCTGTATTGAGTCCCAGCCAGTTACATATATTTTGGTGAATTACTGCAGCTACTTGATTGTGTCGGTGTAAATAATCATTTTGGGCAAGTAGACTACATGCTGATGTAACGTGTTGTATTGTTTCGGGTTTTTCTTTACATCTTCTACACCTGTCATCTCTCACCTTAGGGTCTTTAACAATATGTTTCAGGTAGTTTCTCGTATTCACCACTTGGTCCTGTATGGCTAGGGTAAATCCTTCTGTCTCCGGGAACAGTTCCTTTTTTTAGCCAAGCATTCGACGCACTTTTGTCAACACACGGTTGATCGAGGTCATGTGGGTGTCTCTCGTGAAGTGTCTTTTCTCGGTGTTTGTCCTCTTGGTTGCGAACTTCTTCTGTTCTCTGTACTGCCCTATTTGCTAAGTTGAGTGGTGTATATCCCTTATCTGTCAAGCAGATGCTCCGATGGAGGGGTGATATTGAGCTTCTCTGGTGGAAGTATGTCCTCATGAGTTTGATCTGACTGTTGTGTAAATTTTTATGTCTATGAGACCTCTCCCTCCTTCGCCCCTAGGGATTGTCATCCTTAGGGTGCTTGATTTGGGGTGGTGATTGCGTTCCTTAGTCAATTCTGTTCTAGTTTTCCGCATGATGTTCTCGAGGTCTGTGTCGGTCCATGATATTACTCCAAAAGAGTAAGTCAACACAGGTATTGCCAGGGTGTTGAGGGCTTTGAACAGATTTTTACTATTTAGTTCAGTATGGCATATTTTTTCTTACTCTCGTGAGGTATTCTTTTGTGAGGTTTCCTTGATCTTAGTGTGTTCTATAGATTTGGTTTGTTCATATCCCAGGTATTTATATGTATCTCCTTCATTCATGGACTCAATCAAGTCGCCACTATTGAGTTGAACGTCTCCTACTCTGCATTTTCCTTTTTCTATATTTATAACTCTGCATTTGTCCAGGCCGAATTTCATGCTAATATCGTCAGAAAATTGCTCGACTAGCCCAATGAGTTCCTTGAGTTTGTCGTTAGATGGGGCATATAATTTAAGGTCATCCATATATAATTGATGTGATATGGTATGTTTTACTCGATGATTTGTCAAGGTGTACCCTATTCCTGTTCTATTCAGTGTTTTTGAAAGCGGGTTTAGCGCTAAACAGAACCACAAAGTGCTCAAGGAGTCTCCTTGGAAGATCCCTCGGTTTATCTTGATTTCGGGTGTCATGATGGTGGATTCACTGGTTGTCAAATGAATTGTTGTTCTCCACGATTGCATGAGATGTTGTAGGAGATCAGAAACCCTAGGGTGAATCTTGTACATTTGGAGGACTCGTATAAGCCAGGAATGCGGAACGCTGTTATTATTTATTATTATTATTTTGTTTTTCTCCATCGTATCGATGGGTTATTATTAGCTAATCTACGGGTCAGTACCAAGTAGATTAGCGTTCTGATTGTGACAAAAATGATCGGGTAATGTGACATGTGTTAAGAATAACTGCTTTCTGCATGAGTGGTAATGTTCGTTCTATGTGTAGAAGGGTCAGATGGTGTTCCAGCTTATCGTGAACCATGCCTGTGGCCGTGATGACTAGCGGATGGATGATAACTGAGTCATATCTCCACAGTTCTTTCATTTCTTCAGCGAGATCAGAGTATTAGTTAATTTTCTGATTATTATTATTATTATTATTATTATTATTATTATTATTATTATATTTCTAGTTTCTCAGGTTGTCCTGGTTAATTTAATGGGATACGGGTTTTTCGCCAAGCATCTCCATAATTTAATCCTGACTCAAAAATCTTCGGACTATTCTAGTGGTGTTCAGAATTACAACTTTCTGTAGCAGCATGTAAATATCTCTGTGTAGTCCCAGGAACTCCAAGCCATTGTGCAACTCCCATGGTATAACCCTGTAGTAGATAGTACAATTGGTATGATAGTGACTTTGTTGAGATTCCACATCCTTTTTATCTCATCTGCTAACTCAGTGTACTTTCTTTTTTTCTGCAATTGTATTCAGCAGGTTAAGCGTGTTAGGGATCGCGATGTCTACAATAATAGCTTCGCTCGATTGCTTGTCTCTCATAACGATATCAGGTTTGTTAAAGGGGACACTGCGATCGGTAATGATCGATCGGTCGTAATAAATAGTGAATTGGTTGGTTTCAATGACTGACTTAGGAACGTATTTATAGTAAGACATCTTAGGTTCGTCTGTATTGAGTCCCAGCCTGTTACATATATTTTGGTGAATTACTGCAGCTACTTGATTGTGTCGGTGTAAATATTCATTTTGGGCAAGTAGACTACATGCTGATGTAACGTGTTGTATTGTTCCGGGTTTTTCTTTACATTTTCTACACCTGTCATCTGTCACCTTAGGGTCTTTATCAATATGTTTCAGGTAGTTTCTCGTATTCACCACTTCGTCCTGTATGGCTAGGGTAAATCCTTCTGTCTCCGGGAACAGTTCCCCTTTTTTTGAGCCAAGCATTCGACGCATTTTTGTCAACATATGGTTGATCGAGGTCATGTGGGTGTCTCCCGTGAAGTGTCTTTTGTCGCCATTCTCGGTGTTTGTCCTCTTGGTTGCGAACTTCTTCTGTTCTCTGTACTGCCCTATTTGATAAGTTGAGTGGTGTATATCCCTTATCTGTCAAGCAGATGCTCCGATGGAGGGGTGATATTGAGCTTCTCTGGTGGAAGTATGTCCTCATGAGTTTGATTTGACTCTACTTCGTTGGCCGAGCGGTCTAAGACGAGCATCTTCTGTGACACCAGCTCATGGATTCATAGGTTCGATTCCAGTCCATGCTGAAAAAAAAATGTTTTTCCGCCCGCCATATCCTAAGATTGTAGAATATAAGAATTTAAGGCTTCATTTCAAAACCTTGATGCGTGAGCTCTGCATGTGTGAAACATTGGCCTTCTTTCCGACGTGCAATCATAACTTTATCACTAAAAAGTAAAAAATAAATAGTTTCAAAAAACTAAAAAAACACTCTTATAAAGAATATCGGGCTAAAAAAGTTAGGAATAATTTTAAAAATCAATTTATGACAATAGTATATAAAACATACTAGTAAAATTGAGAAAGAATAATTTTCGTATATCAAGCGCCCCAAGCTTCTTTCTCAGTTTCACTAGTATGTTTTATGTACTACTAGATGAAAACCCGGCTTCGCTCGGGTGAAATTTGACTCATAATACACATCTAGGTGCAAAATGTAGATAGATGTTTCTGTAGTCATCGACATAATTCTTAAGTACGTGTTGTTTCTATATATACTTCCAAAAAATACAGTACGGTAGTTATTGTTATGATTGTACTTTAATGCAATCCTTGCCTATTTAATTAACCTATCTATATAGTAATTCAATTATCAATGAAGTAATTCCTTATAATTAACCTATTCATATAATTTGTTATAATTAACGGTAAGTAACCTATCTATATAGTAATTGAATTATCAATGAAGTAATTCGTTATAATTAACCTATTTATATAATTTGTTATAATTAACTGTTAGTAACCTATCTATATAGTAATTGAATTATCAATGAAGTAATTCGTAAAAATGAAGTATCTTTTTGGACGTGTAACTCCTAACCAAAAAGAAACCTGGCAATAACTAACCTTAGGCCTATATACCTTAAAGTAGGCGACCATACGTTTTTATCTAATCGCTAGTGCCTTGGAAATTCGCAAAACGGACACAACCGTCGACGACGTCTGCCCTCACGCGTCTGCCCGCGTTCGGGTCGGGCACTCAGCGATGAGCCACTTCTTCCCCACCGCACCTACCCCGCTCTCCCCACGCCCCTTTCGCCAGGCACCGCTGCCGGTATTTATCACCGAAACGGTATTTATCGCCGAAATTGCTATGACTCTGCATTTTAAATCTGTGATATCTTCGAAAATATTTATTTAATTTACATGCTGTAAAAATTGTAGCCTATGTGTTATTCTGATGTATGAGCTATATTGTGGTAAAGTTTCATTCAAATCCATTCAGTAGTTTTTACGTGAAAGAGTAACAAACATCTATACATCCATACTTACAAACTTTCGCCTTTATAATAGTAGTAGGATTGTCATAAATTGATTTTGAAAATTATTTCTTTCTTTTTTAGCGCGAGAATCTTTATAAGCGTGTTCTTTTAGTTTTCTTAAACTATATTTTTTGGTTTTCATTTTTGAAGAAATATTGGTGCGCATATTGTATATCTAGTAATATAAGGCAAATTCTCAGTTAATATGATCACCCGTTGCGTCCCTACATAGTTGACTGAATTCATGTTGAGGTTTGTAATTTTTTATAACTTGCCATCACTTCCTCCATATGTGTCTTCAGAAAAATCAGATATTTGACGTCAAATCTTCATGTGGCACTGTAGAGATCCGGTGATGTGGAATTTCTGGTTTGATGTCCCTGGCTATGGCATCATCTGTTTCATTTCCAGGTATACCAACATGAGAACCAATAGCTACGTATATACCTCAATTTATCAGTTCTCCTAATTTAGATCTTATGATGCGTAGAAGTCATTTTCCAGATATGGTTGTTTAAAAAAATAAAATTTTATTTGCTTCGATTTTTGATTTCAGTAAAAGTTAATAGGCACATCAGAATATTTTAGATGCAATTCTCATCTATTGGTGTCGGTTATCCACTTAAAAGAATCCAATAAAAGGATAAGGAAAACTCTTTTCTGCGTCTCGGGAATACATATTGGGAATCTGCCAAGAAAAGGTCCGGACTGAAATCAATATTTAAAATGATTAATTACATTTGCGTATCCTCTTTCCAATCCCCTTATTGAAGGAAGGAAATATCATACAAATTTTTTCATTAAAAATTTAGAGAAGCACTGACGTGTGGTCCAGAACCACGATTTCAGTTGATTCCAATTAATTTTTTTCAACTGTTATCATCTAATGGATAGATCCAAATGGCCTCTTGATTCAATCGGTTTTTTAACTGTAAGCCTCAACAATTGAGATCATTTCTAGCCAAAAATTCTAAAGTATCTGGAAGTTGGCAAACTGATAAGTACTCTCTTAAAGTACACCAAGAAATTTGTTCTATTTAAAATATTTATTTATTTACTTATTTAGAATATACAATGTTCTACAGGTTAAACCCAACTACAGAACAGGGTAAACAGGAACAAAATACTAATTCTAAATATACAAAATAAGACGTGTAATACAAAGTCAACCAAAATACAATAGTATGACTTGATATCTGAGAAGCTACAATAAAAAATACTCAAGTTAGCACAACCATAGTTACAAGCATGACACACAAATTATATAGAGGAGAATATTTCAATGTGTAGTTCTCGGTGTTGGCATATAAAATGTGTTCTCCGATCTGGAAGCAAGTCTTGGAACTAGAAAATTGAGATTACTGAGTATACAAGAATCTTTAACCCTCCTATTGATCAACTTGTGCATGATCACAACGCACTGGCAGTTTCGCCGACATTTCAGACTCTTCATGTCGTGTCTACTCAAAAGTAAATCCTGAGGGAAACCAATGGGCGGATACACATTATCCTCTCTATATGATAACAGCTTGAGGAACCCGAAAAGTCACGAGAAATGCGCTCAATAAATCCGTACATCCCTCCTGCAGCAGACAAAGTGTCATCAATATGTGGTGCAAACGAAAGTTTTGGGTCAAAAATCACTCCCAAATCCGTCAACAACGCCGGACGCTCAAGCGAGTTACCATCCACAGTATAGTTGAAAGGAATGACATTTTGTTATGTGTAAAAGACATGACATTACACTTCTTGACATACAGATTCAATCTGTTTTTTTCACACCACTCAACAACGCGCAGCAAATTGAAGGAAAGCCGCTGAGAATCGAAGGAATCCCTCACCTCAAGATACATTTTGAAATCATCGGCAAATAGCAAGCAGTTAACATCCACCACATCAGCCAAATCATTGATGAAAATTATGAAAAGCAATGGTTCAAGGTTACTGCCCTGAGGCACTCTCGAAGTACTCGAAAATACTACAAACCGCACACCATTGAACTCAACATATTGCCGCCGATCAGACAAGTAGGACTTAAAAAGATTTATGAGATTGGAGCAAAAGCCAAATTGGGACAACTTTGTCAACCAAATTCCTTGGTCAATTGAATCGAACGCTTTTGAAAAATCAGTATATAGGACATCGGCCTGGGATCTTCGCTCAATTATCTCAGAAACTAACTGTGCTATGCTAAGGAGGTTGGTAACTGTTGAACGGCCTTTAACAAAAACATGCTGAAAAGGTGTTATTCTATTACAGACTAGAGGATATAACCGAGTTTAAAGGAGGATCTCAAGTATTTTGCTGGTATTACAGATTATTGATATCGGTCAGAAATTAGAAATATCAAGTTTGTTGCCCTTTTTGTAAACCAGGCGCACGTTAGAAAGTATACACGCACCGGGAACCATGCATCGTCTCAAACAGATATTGAATAAGATTGTGAGCGGATACGCCAAGACACACGCACAATCCTTGAAAATTAAGGAGGGAACTCCTATCCGGACCCATAGTCATAGTTGGTTTCATCTTCTTCAAAACCGTAAGAACCTCACGTTCCTCAAACAATTCAACATTAATGTTTGGTTAAGCGAAATCTTTGAAAGAAAGACAACTCATCCATTTCTTCGAAATATGATTGTCGTTCGTATATACGCCTAGGAAATCCTCTTTCCACAATTTCTACTATTTCCAAGTCGTTATGAAATGCGTCAAATTCATTAAAGAAGTAGTCCGGTCAAAGTATACATACCAGGTTACCAAAATTCGTATAGAGCTGAAAATTGGTAGATATGGTCGAGATACCATTAGAAAGAAAGGGTGAAAAGTCCCCAAAAATCCCATTTTTGCTAAAAAAGTTATTCAAGGTCAAAGGTCGCGAAAATGTGTTTTTCGCTTTTTTCAGCCAAACGGTGAGTTTCATCATAAAAACAGCGCAGACATAAATTGTAGATCAATTATCTACAAAAATTGTTTCTATACTTATTTTCGTGAGAGTCACCGTTTCCGAGATATGAGCGAAGAAATTTGTATGCTCCATAAAATGCATAAGTACGCCACGTTCATTCGTCACTGGCGCCGTAATGCGAGTTGAATTCTTTTTCTTTCGGTATATTAACTTAAAAAAAAATCAATATTAACTCAAAAGAAACTAAGTCCATTGCCTTCTACGCCAGTGCAACCTTGACGTCTGTTTTTAAAATGTTTGAGAAACAAGATTTACTTGAATGTCCCGAAGTTTTTAAAAATAATAAGTCTACTCCAAAAGACATAATTATTCATGGAATTCGCTTTCTTCTTGCCATGTACGGAGCTCCAAAAAAAATTACCTGCATCGATAAGTTCCGTTAAGTGTCATTTGTCAAAAATACTCGTAACAAAAAGCAAGTGCAATTGGCTTCTCTTTCTCCAACCTCGGCTTCTGCACAACAACATCTTCTTCGGGTATATTATCAAGTTCAAGTGTGGCTTGGTAATCAATTAGACCCAAAAGACTGGGGTTGGATGTTGATTGATAATGCATTAGAACCTGTGCAAACTTTACTTCCACCTGCACCGGAAAAACTCCTCAACACCATTTTTTGCAATTGTAAAAAAGGATGTAATGCCAAATGTGGCTGCAAAAAAGTTGGGTTGTTTTGTTCCTTAGCCTGTACAAGTTGTCAAGGCCAACTTTGTTCTTTGTGCTGAATCTCCATTAGAAAAGGACTCATTTCATATAAACGACGAAACATCCGATCTATCGCTTTTGGACGAGTTTATTTTCACTCAGCTCGAAGAAGAAGACGAAGAACAAGAAGAAACAGATATAATTAATGATTATAATTCGGACCAATAATTTTATCACATTCTTTACAATTAACGAGAATTTTTTTTATTATTTATTGGTACAGATCGGTTCGTGGAATAGGCCTACCGGGGAAACCACGTTAAAAAAAACGCGTCAAGTACACTACCTCACAGGTGACGTGGAAACATTTTATGGAGCATACAGCTTTCTTCGCTCATATCTCGGAAACAACGACTCCCACGAAAAAAAGTATTGAGACGATTTTTGTAGATAATTGCACGATCTACAAATTATGTCTGAGCTATTTTTATGATAAATCTCACCGTTTGGCTGAAAAAAGTGAAAAACCCATTTTCGCGACCTTTGACCTTGAATAACTTTTTTAGTAACAATGGGATTTTTGGGGACTTTACACCTTTTCTTTCTAATGGTATCCTGACCATCTCTACCGATTTTCAGCTCTATACGAATTTTGGTAACCTCACATCTGTTATTTGGTCAAACTTGACCGGGCTAAAGTCCATTATACAAGTTGATAGCGTTGTTCGAAGTATATATTACAATTAATATTATTTTAGTTACATCACATTTGTTCGAAAATAACAAACAAATACTAAACAAATATTTGGAAAACCAAACAAATCAAATTATTTTAGGTTAGAATAATAGATAAATACCAAAATAAATATACATTAACTTTAATCCATGGGTAGAATCCGCCCTTAAATAGTTAAGTGGCCATGAATGAGCACTTACATTTATGGCCCGCTTAAAGGATTTAAGTGCCACTTAACAGTTGGTGCAACGCAATTTAAGTTAAGGATTCATTTTAATGGACGCTCAACGCTAACGCTCCTTTCACATTACACGATTTCGCCCGTCCGGGAAAAAATCGCCCGATTTTTAATCGTGGTTTTGCTACTTTCACATTGAACGATAAAATTCGTACATCGGAACATCAGTTCCATAATTTGCAGACAAACCACCAACACTGAAACATTACTGGGGACAGTTCCCGTACGACTAAAAATCGTCTAGTGTGAAAGCGTGCATTTGGTCACATGGGCCACTAAGCTAGAGGACGATACGGCAGCCGGGCGATTCTAGAGGCACTGGACGGCTGCAACACGATTAAAAAACGTGCCCGTGTTCTAATCGTGCAATGTGAAAGGTCTCGTACTCTTCAACAGTCGAGCAAGAAAAATTGCCCGGGCGATTTTTTCCCAACGGACGAAATCGTGTAATGTGAAAGGAGCGTAAAAGTGGTTAGTGCAAACGGGCCTAAGTAGTCGTACATGAGCGCTTAAATTTAAGGTCCGCTTCAGATATTTAAGTGCCGCTTAAGAGTTGGTGCAATGCAATTTAAGGTATGGTTCATTTTAAGGACACTTAACTCTAAGTGTGATTGGTGCAAACGGGCTTTAATCCCATAAGTACATCATCAATGGATTTGCCGGAAGTTTAGACGCCAATTGTTCAAACTAACTTGAAGTTTTCAAACCACAGATACGTACAAATTTGATCTAGTTTCCGGAATTCTGCCGATTTGACACTTATTAGTGAAAATTGAAAATTTTTCTAATATTGTCAGCCATTAAAACAGCTTAGTTTTGCTTTAAGAATGACAGAAGATGTCTGTTGAAACGAAGAAACAATAAGTGATTATGGTCATTGCCTAAATAATAATTGTACACGTGTTCCATGATCAAAAATTTCTTGTCTACAAACATTCAAACTATCAATGAACTATTTTGTTCGGTTATGTCAGACGCACCGTGAATAGTTACCGATCTCCGAACACGTGCTGAGCAATCAATGTCACAGCAGCACCCAGCGCCTGCGCCTAAACTCCAATTTGTCTGATATGAAGTTCATTCGAATTAGCTCGGAGTTGGGAAAGCATGGAGAGATAGCGATGTAGCTATTTAACCTTCAGTTATTAGACAGATTAGCGCGAGTGTATACAATCATAACAAAGTACCTATTTATGTTTTAATTCAAATATATTCGCAGTTTGTGATACGATTATTGCCTCTTGAAGCTGTGTGATGTAGTTTCCTATTTTTACCCTTTTTGTGGGAAAAAGGTTAGTAAAATGAATCACGCTTTGCAGATGTTACAGCATATTTCGCATTACTTATTATAAAATTAAATAAATGCTCCTCACCTCATTCCTGATTCAATAACTGGCTCACTTTGAGAATGTATCTGAGTATTAGAAGTTTTTGGATTACTAGATTGTTTCGAAATGTGCAGAACGAATTAAGATACTGTACGACAATCACTACAGAGCTACAATATTTTTGAAGCCTGGCACTATCGGCATACAAAAAAAAAATCAGGAAAGCACTGACGTGATTCTGATACAACTGCCACGATATATTAACTTACCTACAGGGTGTTCTGATTTGTTTACGACAAACTGAAATGGGTGATAGATCACATCATTTTAAGCAAAAAAGTTCCTGTGAACATTGGTCCAGAAATGCTTCGTTTCCGAGATATAGGGTGTTGAAATTGAAAAAATAATTCGCGTTTTCTTTAATGTCTTTTGACTGCTTCGAAATCTAATTTCATATACTGGGTTTTTTTGATCCATAAATTCAAATATGTGGTCGATTTAGTTTTATTTTTAGAGAGCGCCACCAGCATACATTTCAACCCATGTAAATCGTTGCAACTTCTTTGTGCTACCCTGTACACCGTTTTGGACATAAAAATCGATTCTCTCATCCTTTTCACTTAAAAAATATATACCTCAATCGCTAGGAGTACCAAACCGTTTCAAAGAAAAATGCATTAAAAGCCAAAGGGTCCCAAAACTTCTCCGAAAATTTTTCTCATTCAAATATTTAATTTAAATTCATTTTGAAAATTTTACTGAGTCTTTCATTTTCTTCGAACGTGTGTGAAATCCTATTTCTCTGTAGATTATTTATTCTTTGTATGCTCCGTTGAGGCCTTGGTAACCAATACCATTTTCCTGTACTTGTTGATAAGCTATTAACTTAGTTAACTATAATTATAATTAATGACATCTAAACCTAACACACTTTGAATGTCATTGTGTAAAGCCATTTTAAATCTATTGTGGTTGCCATAGAAAACCAGAATAGGGTAACCTGGGGACACTTGATTCCCCCTTTTGTTTTTGACCCCTAATTTCCTTAGTGAGTATACGTTTTAAAAGATATTGGTACTAAAATACGTGAAATTTATTTGCTTATAATTGATATAAGAGCCAAAGATAGGAATATCCTTGGCCAATATTCCAAATAAGGAAAATTAATGAAAGCAGTTCCTGTTTTCAACCTATTATTGAAGCCTGATTCTATCAAAGTTGAAAGGTTGAGAACCTGATCTGAACAATTTCAATTTCTCCTAAAGCCTCCCTGGAAATTTTATAGAGCATTTACTATAGAATATTCAATTCTTAAAAGAATTAATCTTTCTAATATCTTAAAAGGAACACTCAATGAAGCGATTGCACGATAACTGCTAGGATCTCAAAGATTTTTTCCTCCTTTCAAAATACCTATTACTTTAGCCTTATGGAATTCGGAAGGGAAGTTTTCTGAATTCAAAATATTGTTATAGAAAGACAATAACCAAGACAAGGCCTTTTTTCCTAAATGTTTGTTGAATTCGGAATAAATTCCATCAAAACCTACTGTTTTCCGAGATTTGGTAGACTTAATTGCAGCCTTAAATTCATCTATACTGAATGGACGCGACACATATCATAAAGTAGGAGCTGATCTCCTGATTATGTGTAATTTTTTCTTCATAATCTTGGATCATGATGAGGCAAGGGGAGAAGCTATACCTAATTTTCTGAATATATACCATGAGCTCCTACTTGAATGTGGATAACTTATTTTTGATACAACACAATCCCATTTCTTTTCGGCTTGTATTAATAGGATTCACAAGCTTTCCACATTTATCAACGGATGGTGATTTTTGATAGTTCTTATAAAAATTATCGGTGTCTTTCGACTAACCTGGAATATAATCGTTCCAGAAACCTCTTGGAACTAACTTTTTGGCTGCGGCTTTCACCACACCTATAAATCTGTAATTGATCACAACTAAAATAGCTCAGTTAAATCTTACAGTGCTACCTCCAACTAGCACAATTACAGTATGCCTCACTGAACCTGGAAACGAATGGTTGCTACTCTTGGGAAGCTTACAGAAAGTACAAGTGCGAAAAATATTTTTATTAGAGATCATCTCAAGTTTCTCATTTCTAAGTGTCAAGTCAACAGAGAATGTTATAGTTTGGCGGAAACATCTGTATTTTCTTTATTTTGTCTAAAAGCATCATAGGAATTTTCCCATATATTTTGATTTTGCAAGTAGAACCCGAATTCATTGGTGTACTTGGTAACCTAAACAGAGTGATTGTCAATTCGCCAACTACCAGTTACTTCGGAATTATTACGTTGCTCATTTCCACATGTAATCAGCAGAAAATTGTTTTATTCAGGAATCATTCAGTTCTGTGTTCAAAAAATCAATAAAAATGCTTGCAGTAAATCTGTATGAAATTGAAATATTTCAATTCTTCAAATGAAATAAAACCGCAGTGAATCAGTGTCGCTATATAATAATATGTTAAATTCTAATTAAGTCCGAATAATTGTTTTTGTCAAATGCCTAATTTATCACCTTTTATATTTAACAAACAATTACAATTTATGCTTACTCATTCCTAGTGTTAGAACAATCGTTTGGCCATAAATGGTTAGGCTTCATTCCCTGATTAAGAATCCTAGATTTGGTTAAAGTTAATGTTAATTAATTATGCTGATATTTGCGTTCCGTAACTAAAGACATATAAAGGTTTTGGCTGACCGTCGCAAATGAAAGCACAGGAAATTTCCCATCTCCTGGCACCCCTCATTCCCGTCCAACTCATAGAAAAAACTCCAAATTATGTCTGGTAATTCGAATTTTTCGTAAAATCGGAAAAGAGATATGTTGAGAAGTCTGTCACAAATTTCAATTATCGATGCTCGGTCAGACTTATTAATTGAGTTTCAGTTGGTGGAAAATCAATCCAAAGAGTTCATTTAAGGTTAAATAGTGTATGTTGCCTTCATTCACAAGCCAAGTTTGAAAGCTGTTTGGAATATAGTCAAACATGAAACAGGTCCTAAACGTGCAAGTAATTCTGATATTTCTCTGAATATATAGAACACTATCTGTACAGAGTCTACAATGATATCTGAGGCTTTCGGTGAATATTTTTCTAATCTTGCTAGATCTCAGCTTAATCTTTATTATGGTTTTGAAATTTCAAACAACTATACCACCAGTTCTATGTCTACAGGGTGTTTCAAAAATAGGTGACCCCCTCTCTAGGATAGGTAGAAAACTGAAAAATAATTAGGGTTTACTCAGTAAAAAATTTTTGTAACGACATCCGTATTCAAGTTGAAGAAAAAAACTTATACACATTTTAAAAAAATTTGCAGAAACTACTGGCCACATTGTAATGAAATTTTATACGAATATGTTTTGGAAGCTGATACATCCAATGAATTCGTTCTTATGTCTGACTCTCATAGAGGGCGCTAGTTACACGGTTCGTACTAAGTAGTTCACACCCTACAGGCAGGTTAGTACATGACTTATTTTTTGAGAGTGCCTGGGAAGCGTCAAGAAGAACATAAAATAATTAATTTCAAATGACAGTTATCTGCTGAGTTATTGAAAATTTTTTTTAATATTTCTGAAATATTTGGGTTAGTTCTCACCCTGCAGGCAAGCTAGAACATGATTTTTTTAGGGGCTCTGAACGCATAAAACGAATAAAAGATTGTGGATATGTGAAAAATATGTACTTGAAAACGAAAGGAAATATTGAACTTGTGGGAGCAGTGCGCATGCGCCATGAACTTGCGCATAAAAGAAGGGTTCTAACTTTGTTACCATGATTACTCATGCTGCATAATTCAAATGAATCTACAGGTTTACTTCGAAGCTACATTTATATTTCTTTTGATAAACTATTAAGGGTTAATTCGACAAAATGTAATGATCGTGGTATAATAATTCGAGATGACGTGATTCATCCTTTCGAATGCTTGCTGTGAGCAATATGTATAATTTTGTAATTAAATGGGGAAAATGACGACTTTCAGGAAGTGATAACTAACATTAAGTAATCATTCTGAAGGAAAATTACGAAAACATAAATGAAAATGGTTGTACTGAAAATTAAACTCAATGAGGTATGCGCATGCTCAAAACATTTCACTGGGTCTTAAGTCGACTGTTTTCCAATTTTTTTTTAATATGAATAAATTTTAGTAATTGACGAAACATCTTCAACGTACATAATGGAACTAGTAATCACAAATTAAAAGTTTTTAGTAATGAGTTAGGTGATAAAAACTTGACCGGGTTATCTAGTGTAAGCTACTGGCCAATTAGAGATAGACAATGACCTACCTGTTGTTATATTGACTAATGATTTGGACCCATAAATGAAGATTAAGAATATTAGGTATCTATGATCCTTCACTATATCTAGATTGATTTCTGAGTTTCGAATCACAATTAATGGTGCAGTGATAATTCTCAAAGGAAGACTTGAAAACAGGTTAGAATTATAAACATGAAGGATCTTTTGTGTCTCTATATATCTACTGGTAGCTTAGGATTTGATAGTTGTTACTATTGACTGGTTTTATTATATAATTATGTAGATCATATTAGAATAATCATCAATTTATAGATTGAAACTCATTGATATTTTATTCACCGTATTTCCCTAAGGCATACAATAATAAATATCCAATTTACAGGGTTATGATAAAGTAATGCACAAAATTCATAAAACGTAGAACGATCACATTTGAAAAAAATGCAAAAACACGTCAAACAGTGTTTTATATTCCGCATCTCTTGACATAAGTTACAAAACTAACAAGTCAAAATTGTCAAAGGTATGACGTCATCAACATATTTTTTTAATGGGAAGCTAAAATTTTTATTACATTATGTGATGATGCTTGTTTTTACACTAGGGAAAAACAGTTGCAGTAGAGCTAATTTAAGAAAAAATCAATTATAAAAAGAGGACAAAATTAACTCATCTAGTAAGAACATCTGTTCTTATCAATGTTTTCGATTGATTTACTAATACAACGGTGTTGTCAGTGTCAGTCGTACAATTAGTGTGACACCAGTTTTATTATTATGACTAGTTTAAACGAAAGAGAAAGGATAGAAATTCTAATGATGGTAGGTTACGGCGATCGCCTTCGAAGTCATGAAGATGAATGTGCTTTATTTAACGCAACACATTTGGAAGGACCTCCAATTGATAGAAGCACAGTAAGCAAAATTGTTGCAAAATTTAATGCAACGGGAAGCGTCAGGATGCTCCAAAATCTGGACGACCAGGAATAAGGGACGATATGAAGTTAGATATTTGGCTGTCAGTAGAAGACAACCCTCACGCAACTACAACAGAAATTGTCTTACAAGAAAATGTAAGTCAGTCGTTTGTAGTAAAGATGTTAAAAAAGAAGAACTACACCCATACAAAGTTCAACTTGTTCACGAACTCGCAGAAGATGATCCGGACAGACGTTTGGAATTTTGTGCAATCTTCATGCAGCATTGTGACGAAAATCCAAATTTTCTTAATAGTGTAGTATTTTCCGATGAGGCAACGTTTTGTCTAAGTGCTTCTGTAAATCGACACAATTGTCACTACTGGGCTCGGGAAAAACCCCACTGGATGCAGACAAAACACACCCAGCGCCCCCAAAAAATTAATGTTTGGGTAGGAATTGTCAGGAGAAGATGTATTGGTCCTTATTACTTTCGCGGGAATTTAACAGCTGAACGATATTTGGAACATCTTCGTATTTGCAGTGCTTCCGGACCTACTTGAGGCATTTTCGGATCCAAATAATGGGGAAAACGTGGATCCCAGTATTTGGTTCCACCAAGATGGCGCACCACCATATTATGGTCTTACTGTTCGAAGGTTTCTGGATAACCAGTTTGAAAGACGATGGATTGGAAGACGTGGACCAATGGAGCAGCCACCTAGGTCTCCTGATCTTACCCCCCTTGATTTTTTTCTGTGGGGATAATTGAAAAGTCGGGTATACATTAACTGGTCAGACAATTTAGAAGACTTAATGGAACGAATAGACACGAAATGACTCTTATAACTCCGCAGATGACGGGACACAGTTTGAACAATTCCTATAAGAAATAGTTTTGGTTTGATAGATTGTTTAGTTAATTGAAGAGTTATTATAAAACATTTTCTCGTTTTTTTTTTGTTAGCTCTACTGCAACTATTTTTACCTAGTGCAAAAAAATAAACTTTATCACATAATGTAATAAAAATCTTGGCTTCCCATTAAAAAAATATGTTGATGACGTCATAACTTTGACAAATTTGACTTGTTATTTTTGTAACTTATGTCCAGAGATGCGGAATATAAAACACCGTTTGACGTGTTTTTGCATTTTTATCAAAAGTGATCGTTGTTTGTTTTATGAATTTTGTGCATTACTTTATCATAACCCTGTATATATATTTGAAGTAGTTAAGGTTGAGGTGGTACTGTTAGTTTGGTTATTTTCAGATATTTGTAATTTGAACTCGATTATATAAGGTATTTCAAAGAACAAGCGGTTAGTGCAAGTAAGATATTATTCTAAATGGTTTTCGATAGATTTGAGATGCCTACTTTTGATTGATTTCGAGGAGAAGGGAATTGGAGCTTCGGATAAAGATAAATGAAAACTGAGAGTAGTTAATTTTCATTAAATATATAAGTTTGTTCATCTATCGTGGTTGTTGTATTAGTATCATAATGTTCCAAAGTATTGGAAAAGAATCTAGAACAATCGCGTAAAAACTTCTGAACTCGCGTCAGTACATTTTTCAACTCAATTTTTCTGGCTATATCCTTTGATATTCGATTACTAGATAATTCATTATTCATACTCATCCTTTCCAACAACTCGACATAAAAAATTCATGATAATGCTGTATAGGTAGTAAGTAGACATTATGGGGAGCATAAATGATGACTTTTTTTATTTATATTTTAATATTTCAGTTATGAGCTCAGAATTTCCATGGTGTGTAATTTCCGGACAGTTGCCAAAAAAGTATTTTTCTGGATTCTGAAATAGTGAAATAATCCAACAAGAAACAAACCTATTTCTCAAATTAAAAATAACTTTCTGTGGAGCTACCCACTATTACCTTTTTTATTATATTTAATATCCGCATTGATCTACTTCTACAATTAAAAACAACCACACATTTGTTTTCATAAGCAGTTGACAATCTATGAAGTGAACATTTTGGTAACTCTTATATAAACTAAAACAAATTAGGTTTGAGGCACTTTTTTATGAATATCAAAATGATACATCAATGCATTCGTTCTTATGACTGACTCTCGTAGAGGAGCTAGTTACACGTTGTTATGAAAGAAGAATAAGGATAATTCATCTTCTAATATCTATGATCCTTTTACATACCCTAGATATATTTCTGAGTTACGATACATAATTAATGGTGCGGTGAGTCGTGCAGACAATTATTGGTGCAGTGATAATTCTCAGAGGAAAACTTGTAAACAGATTAGAATTATAAACATGCAGGTTCTTTCATATCTAAGTTTCATATGGTAAGTTAGGGTTTGACAGTTGTTATTATTGAGTGATTTAATTATGTAATGATGTAGATTAGATTAGAATAATTATAAATTTATAGATTGAAGAACATTGATATTTTATTGACTGTAGTACCCTAAGGCATACAATAATAAATAATAATAAATAAAGAAAAATTCAATATATATTTTGGAGTAGTAGTTTGAGGTGGTACTGTTAGTTTGTTCTTTTTAATTCATGATACTTGTAATTTGGACTAGCTGAGCCTAATTTAAATTCAAAATATACACCTATCCGTTACTTTAATAAAGATTGAATTATTAACCTAAAGCATACAAGAAACAAACCTATTTCTCAAATTAAAAATAACTTTCTGTGGAGCTACCAACTAATAACAGGGTCAGTGGTCCGACCCAAACGCCAACTGAAAAAAGAGAAGGTGAAAATAAATATTTTTTTAATCGAAACTTATTTGAAAAATTAATAGCAATATTTAAATCTCGAGAATTCCCTTAGTATCTTTTCCTCTGCCCTCTATATATCTCATATTTCCACTCAACACATCGAAGTACACATTATTTCGGTCAAACACCTCAAGATCCAGAAAAAATGGCAAGTGTTAGAGAGGTAGTATCAAATTGCGGTGATTTGATTAGTTTTTTAGTAGACAACAGGTTTTCCATTATTGGAATAATTCTAATTGACAGCGTTCACAACATGAGGAATATGATTTTAATTTACTAAGTTTTAAGATGAATTGTTGGACAGTTATACATTTTAGATATGATTGTCACAGTATTTGTAACATGTAAACTTGAAAAAGTTTTCCAACACGTTGGTGATTAACCAGAATACATCCTTGTTAGCAACAGAAGCACATTTTTTAATGTTTACATCTTCTAATGTAATAAATATATCAAATTAAAATTTTTTTTCAGGGCACAGCCTGATCAAAACGAAGTCATGACTGTGAAAAACGAAGAAAAGGATGGAACGATCGCGACCTTCGAAGAAACAGCATTAAGCAGTGCAGTGGTGGTTTATAAGTAAGTATTTACTATATTTTACCATCTGAAACAAAATATTATTTTCGCCGCGCATGCTATAACTACCCTAAAAGAATAAGTGAAAGCTTGCTTTTCTCCCTTCTAAACTCATTACTTCCCTACATTTATTGGTTTCAATAGAATCACTGATAGTCATTTGGTTATCATTTTGACGTATTATTTAATTAATTTTTAAACGTCAGTTCGATATTCAATAAAAATGAACCAGTTTCAACCTTGTATTCATATGATTTTTGCCAAAAAGAGCTGCACGAACAAAGTAAGAATATTTCTGATAGTTTGTTATCAATGAAATCAAAAGAACGCTACACGAAATGCTACGAACTGTTTAATTATTGCAGAAAAACGAAGAAAGCCAAAAATGTAATCGACAATGTATTGCTCTCTTATACAAAGGGGGTCTTTGACCACTACTTTGATTTTAACCATAGGTTCTTGAGATCAAAAGAAACACTGCGTTAAAAAGTTATAAGCATTTTAAGTTTTCACATTAGGCAAATACCCCTCTGTAGTCCATTTTAGTTTGAATGAAAATAACCTTCCACAGCATCCACAATTGAAGCTGAATTGTTTAAAAACATTATTTTCCCTCTAAGAAATGATTCACTCACTCATGTTTCATCAGATGATTATATCAATTCAATTATATCCCAAAAACGGTGCAAATTAGGAAAAAAGAGATTGAATGATTTTATCTGCAAAAAAAAACTAATGATTCTTGGAAGTACAAGATACGGAACTTTAGTTCAAGTGATATTTGTTTTTCATGCAATTTAACCAATCTGTAGGTACAGTAGTAGTGAGAAACCCACAAGAAATAGAATAATCTATTGATGCCAAAATATGCATGACTGTTATCAAAAACCTTCTACAAGGGATCTTTTCAATTGATATTGTCGTTTGAATATTACAGATGAAAAAAAAACTTTTTTTATGAAATTTCAACACCCTATATCTTTTGACCAAATTTAGCAAAATGTTATAGGAAGAAAATATTCCTTTCGACGTCAAGAATCTATGGTTAAAATTAACGCAGTGGTCAAAGACTCACCCTGTATATCTGAAAGATCAAAGAATGTAAACACAACTACAATAAGGTCAGAATTTTCAATACTGAATAGCACTTTCAAAGTATACTGTACTGTCAATTTTGACACTTTTTATACACACCACAAAAGTTTAGGATTTTAGTGCAAAATCTTTCCAAAATTTCAACGCAAAAACAATGAATTCAATTCTTAAAAGAAGCATACGATATCTGATGATAAAGGTAGGAAGGGAAAATAATTAATTTTGAGTTTTATTAAGGCAGCATTTAAGGTTTCTCTCGTCATGGGAATACAGGATGCGGCAAAAGGCAGTTTACCGTTTCGCATATGAAAAAAAAAAAAGCAAAAATAATTGCAAATAAATTTATTGTCGAGAAGAATATAACATCAATAATTACTTGTGGCCTCACATTTTATCTTCGAAATGTTTCCTTCCTTTTCAACACACATGCGGCATCAGTTAAGTCCCGGTAACACAAAATAATACCTGGACGTGAGACTTTGGAGCCAGTACTTACGAATTTGCGATACAGTTTATGCACCATTTGGCTTGAGGGTACTTGCCAATTTGGAAAGCGCTGGCGAAATTCTTCGAAAATATCAGCTTAATCTCCGTCAAGTTTTAGGTAATAATGAGCAAACAGGCACGTTTTTTTCGTATACTTTACACGCGCAGCCATGACAATGCTACGTTGCAGCTGCCTCCTTCCACCCCAGGTACGATACTGGCCGAAAACACGCGCATGCGTGAATACCAGACAGCAAAAACTGACTTTCGCTGCACTCTGTATATGGAGTTTATCGTGGATATGAATTGGTGAATATAAAAGTTGAAGATATCGATAACAGAGGAGACGATAGTATCCGTGTCCGAAACGAAAAATAATGGGAAGAACTTTTTCAATTGCAACTAAAACCATTAAAATATTGTTTCCAGTTTAAATAAACAACAGATATACAGGGTGTTCGGCATATGGACCGTCAAATTTTTTTGGGGCGTTGGTAGGGTCATTTGCTACCTTTTCAGTCTTGAAACCTGGGTCCTTAGTATTACAGTTACGGAGGTATGATTTTTTTATTAGGATTTTCTAAATTACCCAAAATGTACCCTTCGAAGCCCCATAACTTTTTTGCGTGTGCTTTTACATGCTTTTTTTTGTATTAAGTCTACATGAGTGTGTGTTTAAAAAAAAACTTATTTATTGTAACAGATAACACCACAAAATTAACACGTGGGCCTTCCATTAAAAAAAAGTTACAGCTATTACAAACTTAATTTTATTTTAAAATCTTCTTTGGTTTATAACGTTGCTAACCATATGCTATTTACGTAAGTCAATAAAAAAAAATAATACAGCAAATAAGGTTTTAGTCAGAAGAGTGAAGAAAGTCCCACCTAAATAAAAGTACGGATTTCGTCACAACACAGCGAGCAAGGAAATTTTACCTGCCCGTTTTAGACACGTGAATTATTATTACTATTTCTGTCCTTAGGTTGGATTGGGTTAGTCGCCGCTGGCTTGACCCTACCGTGATTCGAGATTTAACTGTCTCTGCTGTTGGAAGTGTCTGTGCCGCGTTGTTCAGTTTTTTAAATTTGTATTTTTTTGTTTTTGTTACTTTTATCGACTTATGCCATCAGCATACTCAGCGTTGGTGAAATTAGGCATATCAACAACCAAAATTAAAACAACAGTAGCAAAAAGTCGATAAAAGTAACAAAAATAAAAAAATACAAGTTTAAAAAACTGAACAACGCGGCACAGACACTTCCAACAGCAGAGACAGTTAAATCTCGAATCACGGTAGGGTCAAGCCAGCGGCGACTAACCTAATCCAACCTAAGGACAGAAATAGTAATAATAATTCACACGCGTCTAAACCGGGCAGGTAAAATTTCCTTGCTCGCTGTGTTGTGTCGAAATCCGTACTTTAATTTTGGTGCGACTTTCTTCACTCTTCTGACTAAAACCTTATTAGCAGTATTTTTTTTTATTGACTTACGTAAATAGCATATGGTTAGCAACGTTATAAACCAAAGAACATTTTAAAATAAAACTAAGTTTGTAATAGCTGAAACTTTTTTTTTAATTTCGATAGGAGTGGAGATGTTTTCATACTTTCATAATTTTTTTTTAATGAAAGGCCCACGTGTTAATTTTGTGGTATTATCTGTAACAATAAATACGTTTTTTTCAAACACACACTCATGTAGACTTAATACAATAAAAAAAAATGCATGTAAAAGCACACGCAAAAAAAGTTATGGGGCTTCGAAGGGTACATTTTGGATAATTTAGAAAAACCTAATAAAAAAAATCATACCTCCGTAACCGTAATACTAAGGACCCAGGTTCCAAGACTGAAAAGGGAGCAAATGACCCTACCAACGCCCCAAAAAAAATTAACGGTCCATGTGCCGAACACCCTGTATTTCCACTCATAGTCGTCTGTTCATTTTGTACAAGAAAAGTAAATGCACAATACAACCGATCGGTTGCAGCACAATTCCTAGCATAATAGCAACTTTTTTAAAATTGCCTTCTAACAGCTTCTCTGCTGGCTAACTCTGGGGCTTATTTGATAACACTCAAAAGACATGGCTAGCATTCTTCTGCGGTTACAGAAGGCTATTTTGATGATTGCTTATCCGATAAAATTAATATTTCGCAAAAAAACCTTGCAAATCAAAAGCAGCAACTTAGTATTAGTAAATGTAACCCACTAGATGAAATACCAGTGAATTCCAAGAATTCAACTTCATCCATTGAAGTAAGTTATAATTCTAACAGAACATCAAATACCTACAAATTCTGCTATTATCATTCATAATTGAGCCCAAGGAATATTCAATATTGATTATACAAAAATCAAATTTAATGTTTCTTATTCTAATTCAATGCGAGGCAAAAAACAGTTGTGTCGCAGTGGCAGAAAGGCATTTATTGGCCCTCAGCTGCCAACACATGCGTCTTTGCTGCTTTTGAGGCACAATGTACTATTTCATAACAGGTACAAAACGTAAGACTTTTAAAACGTCCTGTGTTGAAAAGTGTCACTTTTTATCTCAAAATAAAAAAAAATTTCGTAGTTTCTTCCTAATAGCCTATCAAAACTGGACTGCCAATTTCGTTACAACTGGTATTTCAGAAAACTCTGAACGCCCAGCCTATAATTGAGGCTATCTTATTGCTAAAAGGGTAACGATCTTTTATTGATTCCCCAAAAAAAGTCAATTGTCAATAACGAACTCTAGCAATTCAATACAGTCATTTGTCAACTTAGAAACATACACGTTTTCTGTCTCGGAATTGATTTAAATGGGTTATAATTGAGTGTCCCTACTGTCTTCATCAAATCTGTATTGTGATCTGGTATTGAATTAGCCTTGAATCGCTTTTGCAAGCAGAGGAACGTTCAGTAGTTTTGTTGTCGAGTATGTTCTCTAATCGTATCATGTGAAGAAATAAAATTTATTTACTGAGTTTCTTTGCATTACGTTTGAGTTCGATTTTCATTGGAAATGACTGATCTGTGCTATATGAGATGAAATTACAAAACTTTAGAGGGTGAGTTCACTTCGTGGCCACTGAATATATTTAAAATCAGAAACACGCTTGGGTGATTTGACCGAACATGGTATTCCTGAATGAGTAGATTCTTCCCATTTTCCTCCGGTTCTTAATTTCCTAGATATGTCCTCATGTACATAGTCCGATCAATTTAGACATCCAAGGTTACAAAAATTCCCACTTGGCTGAATATTGGTAGGATTGTTCAATACACTATTTTAAAGGAAATGTGAAAAGTCCTCATTGATCCGGCACGTGCAAAAAAATTTACTCGGAGTCAAAGGTCACAAAAACGGTTTTTTTTTTTCAGCAAAATGGTAAGTTTTATCATAAAATTAGCTCAGACAAAAATTGTAGATCAGATAATTATCTATGAAAAATGTCTAAATACTTTTTTTCCTAAGAGCCACCGTTTTTGAGATATAACGATTCAAAAAGTTGAAAGAGTTGTAATCGTCATAATATGCACACGTTTCCACGCCACCTTTGAGGTAGTGTACTTAGCGCGTTTTTTTTAATGTGGTTTCCCCGGTAGGCCTATTCCACTGATCTTTTATGATTCTGCTTAATTTGAAACTATTGAATAACAGTAGATATTGACAAGGGTTGAAAATGATGAAAGGGGTGTAAATTACAAAAAATAAGAAAATTTATCCGTCTGAATCTAAATCATCATTATTTTCTGCATTCTCTTGTTCTTGTTCTTCTTCTCTTCCTTCTCCTTCTTCTTCTTCGTGCTGGTGGAAGTAAAGTTTGAACTGGCCCTAATGAATTGTCGACCAACTTCCAACCCCAGTCTTTTGGGTCTAACTGATTACCAAGCCACAGTTGAACTTGGTAATATACCCGAAAAAGATGTTGATGAGCAGCCGCTGAGGTCGGAGGAAGACATGCTAACTGCACTTGTTTTTTATTTCGAGTATTTTTGACGAAACATGCATATCTGAATTTATCTAAGCACGTAATTTTTTTAGGAGCTCCATACATAGCGAGAAGAAAGCGAATTCCGTTGGTGATAAGTTCTTGTGGAGTTGAATGACTCTTTTTAAAAACTTCAGCACACTGAACTAAATTTTGTTTTTCAAACATTTTAAAAACAGTTTTACCTCTCCTGAAAACTGCAGATGTTTGAATCACAACCAGTTATTGCATGTAAAAATAGTGCATGATTTTGACACCTGGCAAAAGTCGATAAACTGTTTGATGAATATATTATAGATTGTTGTTGACCTTTACCAGGTTTTAAGAAAAAAATAGTTTTTTCGATTGGAGTTCGAGCAGTGAGTAACACGAGTAAGTCCACATCTTCACCTACAACAATAGTTGTATTTGTTGAATTGAATTGTTCTATTGATGTTTCAATTACCATCACATCAGCATCATTATTGGCTTGTTTTACCAATATATTTTCATATTTTATATGTGTAAGTCACACTGACCGATAGAACGATATTTTTGCTTGTATTATGGCTTCAGTGATGTATATACGTGGTGTACTTATACATATTATGACGATTACAACTCTTTCAAATTTTGAATCGTTATATCTCAAAAACGGTGGCTCTTAAGGAAAAAAGTATTTTGACATTTTTCATAGATAATTATCTGATCTGCAATTTTTGTCTGAGCTAATTTTATGTTAAAACTGACCATTTTGCTGAAAATGGCGAAAAACCCGTTTTTTGTGACCTTTGACCCCGAGTAAATTTTTTTGCACGTGCCGGATCAATGAGGACTTTTCACATTTCCTTTATAATAGTGTATTGAACAATTCTACAAATATTCAGCCAAGTGGGAATTTTTGTAACCTTACCCCTATTTTTTAGTCTAATTCGACCGGACATATCAAAACAATCTACTTCTCGACAAGTATTACGCTATTTGACAGCTTAGTATTCATCATAGATTAACTAAACGTTGTTTGTTTTCTTTGTGGTATTAATTTCCCGAACTATCTATGAATGTAAGAAATGTCAAAAAGTTATCGCTGAAATACTAACTTGCTAAGTTTTATCGATTTGCATGTAATTATTTCTGTGAAACGAGAGTTGCTATAGAAACTAACACTAAAAATGTTATGAGTGCAATAGTCGAATGATTAATATAAAATATGAATCAATTAGAAGAAACGACTAACATGATCAGTGGCGTAACAATAGGATGGCAAAATGCCACGGGCCTCAGACCCAACAGACAACGATTGTTTGCTCGAGATATATTGTTTCGGGAATGCACTTGAGGACTGATGTCAACTCCTGAGGATTTTGTTCTGCCAAAGCGTGATCTTTGTGATATTTCTGCAGCTGCGTGTGATTATAGCCGGGAAAATTGAGCCTCAATTACAGCTGTGGTTACAGCAAAGATTCAACAACGATCTGAACTTAACTAACGGCCGTTTTCAATAACTAATCTAACCTCCAAATCTATGGATAGATCAGAACTGGGATAGAAATAATCTGTCATTTAGTACCTGTTTCCGATTCAATATTCTACCTGCTGAAAAAGATTCCTACTGGCGATCCCCATTTATCTCTTCTTCCGAAAAGCGATCAGATATATATATATATATATTCTTTTGAACTTTTGGCTTAAAATATTTAGTTAGCAAACAATAAAGCATATAGATCAGGGGTTAGTGACGGGGTGTCATACAATTCAGCGTATGACATAAAAGGGTAGGGAAAAAACCCCAGTAAAAAAAAACTCTGGCTCCCCGCCTAAGTGTGAAAGTACAAAAATACGCTGAAATATATTTTAGGGACTTCTTTCTTCAAGAGTGGTCTTCTGTTGATGGAAACAGAGACTTCTTCAAGTTGCCCACATCGAATCTGGAAATAAAAACACAAATGCAGAAAAAAGAACTGAATCACAAAAATACAAAATTTGAAAGAGATAAAGAACACTCTCAAATTCGCCTTTCTGGATTAACTCGTTATTGTGAATGAGGATTTTTTAACATAACAAGCTAAACCGTTAATTTTACTGAGGAGAAAATCAATTAATACATAACCTTTTATGGTTCCTCTTTCTCGAAGATTTTTTTTTAGTATCCGTAAATAAAATAGCAGGGGAAAAAATTATCGACTGACATTTATTATGACATTATGATAACGATCAGATAACGAACTATAGATAGAAACTTTCATTGTTATTCGCCTATGTGAGTTTCAAAAAAATTTGAGGTTTACCAAAGATGTCAAAAAGGTTCTTTAGTTTGTGAGATCGTTTCACGGCCAAGTTTCACCAGAAATGACTGAGATATGTAAGGGATAAGTGTTGAAATTTTCTTCATTGTAGATTTTGGAAAATTTTAGTGTAAGTAAATTGGAATAATTATGGATTAATGAGTTCAATAAAGAAAGTGGATCTGAAAAGACGGTCAAGCGAAAAGTGTTGACTGAATTTGGATATAGATTTCGACTGATACAGAACCCGTCCCTTAATCATATTGAAAAAATTGGTCACATGTGTGAACCGTTATTGTACGATCGAAAAGGCGGCAATGGAATCCCGAAGGCACTTGCCATTAATGATACATTTTTAGGATTTCATTAAGTTATAAGGTTTAAACTACTCAAGCAATGTCCAAGAAAATTATCAAATCCGTAAATGACAAAATTATTCCTCATAATTAAAACCTAGTCAGGGTTATTGGTTGTCAAACAGATGGTTTTGTTACGCCACTGAATATGGTGCTAGAGAATATAACTTATCGACAACTTTTTTTTTCAGGAGATTAGGCTTTGCTGTATCAATAGTATCCAGAGCAATTGTACCCACATTATTAAATTTTTACTATTCATTTCTTCGAAATCAACAAATTCTCTTCAATAAGTTTTACAAACGTATACTGCCATTTATAGTCAACTTCATATTGAATCGCCTCGTACATAAATTAAGACAACCTGAAAGTATAACCTATTTACCGCAAGATGTTGATCAACATGGAGGGAACAATACAACCAACGATGATATACCAGAGCGATCTGTGGAACTTTCTATCCTTTATCAGCCAGAGGTAAGGAAATTTTGATTACTTTGAAAAATATAGATTTCCCAAGGCAACTCAGCAACTGATTGCTCATGTGGGACAAAATTATATCCGCAACAAAACTACTTCTCGATTTTTGAGTTTCCATCTGAAACTAGGAGACCCATGTTGGAAAAACAAGATAAAGTTAGAAATTTCAAAAAATAATCAACATGACTACTTGTTCGTTCTTCAGACTGATAATTGTCACCAAATTTTGAACACTCTCTATAGGATTATTGTATTGATTATCGTGTTGAATGATTGTTTGGGATATTACCATCATCTATTGTGGATGTAATGTTTTCCTATATAATCTTTCATAGCTATGTTTAATAGCTCCCAGAATATTTTCATAATCTTCAGCATAAGTTTTTGATTGAATGCTACATCTAAGGTTCTCGCATGTTGTAAGTAATTTGGCTTTGTTGAATCGATGTTGATTCAGTCTTTATCTCATAAGGGCTTGACTTGTCCGTTTTGAAATCCTATCTGCTCTATAACTTTTGACAGGAAGTTTCGCTCTGAGACCTTTGGAATTAGGTTTCGATCTCTTGCAAGATGGATGAATGTCAGATGGTTGCATTCCTTTGCAACATTACATTCACAATAGATGATGGTAATAAGCCCAAACAATCATTCAACAGATTTTTTCATGGTCGTGGCAACTCAAATTCTAATAATATTGCAGGAGGAAATTGAGGCAGATATTATTTTTATACACGGACTTCATGGAGGTCTTAACTGTACTTGGACTCAAGGTCAATGGAAGCAATCCATGAAAGCGGCTATCCTAAGGATGTACAGCAGATATGAATCTAAAGATTTCGAATATATTGCATCGCTAGACGAATGGAATATTGGTGAAATGGATGGTGATGGTGACAAAGAAAGCTTTTCGGGTTGTTGGCCTAGAGATTGGATAAAATTAGATTGTCCTGGAGTGAGAGTAATAGCTCTCAACTACGATACAGATATTTTATGGTGCCCCATGTGGATTAAAAAGCGCAAAAGGTAACAAATTGTCAGCAGATAAATTTTATCGAATATTTTTTATTACATTTATTTCTTTCTTATCTTTTTTAAATGAGCTACCTGATAGTTGTTATTTATTTATAGTGAAGAAATGTCCTGTATGATGGTTGGACTATGTGTCGGTGATGTCAATTTTAAGGCTGTGTCAATGTACCGTTTATATTAGCTGTTTGCTCTTTATGTAGAAAAAATTGCTTCAACCGCAGGAGTTTTTAGCGATGCACGTAAGATACCTATTAACATTATGACAAAATTATATTTCTTTGATCAATTGTTTACTGTTGAGAAATTTCATATTTTGAACTTCAGTATTTTCCTCCAAAATGTCCTTTCGTGTTCCTGTTATTCGATTTCTTGTTTCTTCCGCTTGGTATGTTGAATATCCATAAACGATATGTTCAACTGATTGTTTAACAATACATATGTATTTTACATATGTCACCTGTTATCTTGAATTTTTTTATTTCTGCTAATTTGGTGGTAGGCGAGTTCAATTCTGCTTGCCACAGTCTCTTCTGGGTTTTTAATCGTTTCCTACAATATATGGAAATTTTTCACCGATTCCTGTGTGTGATGGAATACACAAAACTATGATTTCCGTTGTATCGGTACATGGCCTTTTAGTTGTTCATCTCTAATTAAAATCGGGTGGTTATTGTAGAGTTCTTGTATGACTTGTTATGAGCTGAGAGAGTCAGTGATATTATCATTGCAGTATTCTAGGACTTTCCATTTAACGTGAAGTTTCCCGATGAAAACTGTTGCTGTTTGGGTTTGTCTAAAGATAATGAAAAATCAGTGATGTAGTCCGAGCACGTTACAAGAATTCTTTCCAATTCATATGTAGTTGGCCAGATGTAATCGGCTGGTTTTGCCATCCAACAGCACCATTGTCAAAAACAGAATCTCAGAATCATACCTATAATGAAAGTTGTGCAGGAGTTAACATTAAACTAGTTTCACCCTTATTTGTGATCATCAGTACCGTATTCAACCTTTCATTTTTGTTTTTAGTCTAAAGATACTTTCATGGTCTTCCGTGTTGAATACAGCTCCAACTCCATGTCCTGTCTTCGTTACGTTTGTACATGAATGTTTATAGTTTTTGTTTTTTTTACTGGTGGTTATTAAAAATTGTTTTGATAGTATTATGGTTCATTTCGGTTTTTTTTATGTGGGTGAAACTACACATTCCAATACAAAAGAATCCGAACTTTTGAAAAAACAAAAAAAGCAATGTATATTTTGGAACATATCATTTTTATTAAGCAGTGTATTCCCTTTTGCATCGATACACAAGTGTGCACCCTCCAACAAGTTGTCAAACGACTTCTTCATGTATTTTATTGGAATGGTCTTTAGGACGTCGGTCGTCGCCTTCTCAATTCCATCAATCGATGCGTGTCACTTTCATTTCGTCGCCAAATGCAGTGCAGTGAACAGACAGAAGTCACAAGGAGCTAGATCTGATGAATAAGGCGAATGATGCAAACGAATGACTTGATTTTTGACCGAAAATTCAGTTACAAGTCGCGAACGATGTGATGGTGCATTATCGTGCAGAAGAGACCAACTGCTGATTTCTCGATATTCTGACCTAA
This sequence comes from Micraspis discolor, assembly GCA_030674115.1. Lineage (NCBI taxonomy): Eukaryota > Metazoa > Arthropoda > Insecta > Coleoptera > Coccinellidae > Micraspis > Micraspis discolor. The sequence goes on from JARTUT010001333.1 coordinate 209,923, forward strand.
TACGACGAATTCTTGCCAGCAAACGTTTAATAACGCCCAAGTGAAACTATCCAGTGACTGTCTGGCCGCGTGGAATAAATTATTTGAGGAAAATTCCCTTTGAATCGTAAAAAAAAATCAGCATAACCTTAACTTTTGACTTCGCCAACCGACTTTTTTGTGTGTTTCTTCATCTGGCGCTCTCCATTCAGCACTTTGCTGCTATGTTTTGGGGTCATATTGGAACCGCCTCGTCTCGTCACCAGTTACAATCGATTAAAAGAAAGCTCTGATGCTTCCGAGCACTTTAAACGATTTCTTTGCAATGCTCAATTCGATCACTATTCACCTATGATTGTGTATGTGGGACTAACTCATCTATGGGTAAAATTTAACAACAGATGGCACTAGTGGTACGATTCATTTTGGAATGGAGAGTGTATCTATAATATAAAAATGAATCGCAAAATGTGTTGGTAAGCGCATAACTCAACAACGCCTGGACCAATTTGGCCAAATCTTTTTTTAAAATGTTCGTTGAAGTTCAAGGATGGTTTCTATGGCGAGAAAAATTAGAATTATTGCTGGAAAACCCTAAAAATAGCCCTTTTTCTTCCCATACAAATGATTTGTAACTAAGACGAATCGCAGCAACTTTGCTTGAAGGTGGTCGAACAGCCCATTCATCACTAACATTGCCATTAAATATGCAAAGCAATGAAACTCCAACCTGCAACGTTTCGAAGTACTCTGCAATGGCAAAGGTTTTGCAGCAATGTTAATTGATTGTTTGGGATGAATGCACGATGGCACATAAAAAATCTTTGGAGTCTTTAGACAGAACCTTAAAAGATCTACGGAGCAATAATAACCGATTTGGTGGTGCAATGATTTTATTAGCAGGAGATTTTCGTCAAACATTGCCAGTGATTCCACGATCAACGCCAGCTGATGAACTCAATGCATGTCTAAAGTCCTCCAATTTGTGGAAACATGTCAAAGTACTTCATTTAAGCAAGAATATGCGTGTCGAGTTGCAAAATGACCAATCTGGAAACATATTCTCTAAACAACTCATTGACATTGGTAATGGCAAATTTCCTATAGACATGTTGACTGGCTGCATTAACTTTCCTCAAAGTTTTTGTCAGTTAACTCGATCAAAAGATGAACTTATTCAGAAGGTGTTTCCAGATGCTTCTCAAAATTACAGAAACCATGATTGATTGAGCGAATGAGCTATACTGGCTGCAAAAAACATAGATGTAAATGAATCAAATTTCAAAATTCAAGAACAAATTACAAGCGAATTGAGGTTATATAAATCAGTAGTTTCGCCTACTAATCAAAATGATGTAGTCAACTATCTACCGGAATTTTTAAACTCACTGGATTTACCAGGGTTGCCACCTCACAATCTTCAATTAAAGGTTGGATCGGTGGTTATAATGTTGCGAAATATCAACCAACCGCGTCTTTGCAACGGTACACGGTTAGCGATAAAAAAATGACTAAACAATGTGATAGAAGCAACTATACTCAAAGGAAAGTATAAAGGAGAAGATGTTCTCATACCGCGCTTCCCAATGATTCCGACTGATGTGCCATTTGAGTTTAAACGACTAGTTTCCAGTGCGGCTTGCTTTTGCTATGACTATAAACAAGTCCCAGGGGCAATCATTAAGTGTTTGTGGTATTAATCTAGAAAACCCATGTTTCTCACATGGTCAATTGTATGTTGCCTGTTCCCGTGTTGGAAAACCAGATTTGTTTATCTATGCGCTAGGTAATCAAATAAAAAACATCGTATAGCACAAAGCACTACAATGATAATAATAATAATTATGATTCACATGATTAACAATAAAGCGATTACATACTTTTAAATCCTTATATATGTTTTATTTAATTATTTTTTATTCACAACGCCCTATCACCAGGGTGACGGTTCTGTTCAGGAGAATTTTTTAAAATACGTAGGCACAAAAACTGCCACATTACAAATCTTTTTGACAGGAAGAAGTCTGTCGGGTCAGCTAGTAATAAATAATATTTGAGTGGGGGAACTATCCACGGTGGTGGATCATGTTTTTACCATAGTTGGAATGGAAGTGTTGAATCTTAATAGATATCTGTTAAGTCTTCCATAAAAACGTTGATCAGTTCTAGGATTTCTAAGATATAAAGTTTCGAAACGAGTAGCCATTGTATTACGGAGGATTGGATTGGATGGGTTAGACGAAACAGACATTGCATATTTGATTTTGAAGAATTGTCTTCGTGATGCTAAGCATGGTTCTATAATTCTGTTGGTGTTTGTTATAATATAGTTTCGTTCCCTCTTTCTTCTTTCTGGAGCTGTCTGTTTAAGCAAAATCTTTGGTAGACGTGCGTCGCCCATTCTTTGTACATGGTCGTACCAAATCAGCTGTTTTTTCTGGATCTCATCGATAAATGTTTGGTCAATGTACCCCTGATCCTCTCCATTCTTGATTTTCCGGAAATCTTCACCAGAAATCCATTTCCAGTACCAAAAGTCGACGCTCCAGTCCCTCTGTGGGGAGTTCAAAGATGGAATTGCATATATAATGTTTTTTCCCTGGATATATTTTGGGACCACAATATAGGGTTCAGACGTCGCCGGCGAAATGTAAGGTGTAAAGAGTATTCTCATTATTTGGTTGTATCCTCATTCCACTACAGGATCTTCTCAACTTTCGAAGCACATCATTCAGGTATTTTTTTAATATTGCTGTGGACAAACAGCATCCCTGTCGTAGGCCTTTCGACACTCCAAGGCTTTCTGACGTGCAGTTACCCAGCTTAATTCAGGATGTTGCTGGGTCAGAGAGCTGCTCATCAGCTTGTATGACTGTATTGTTAAGTGGTGACCTTTCTAAAACTTGCCGGAGCTTCTGGATGGAAACATTGTCATATGCTATCGTGAGATCGACCAAAAAATTGTTCCACAAAGTTAAGAAACTTGTTTGATAAAAATACTAATAAGTTTGTCAGGCTGCGTCTATATTTATGTCGTAGAAACCTCTGTGCGAAAGTTGATTTGCGTGAATTTTGACCTCGCGGGGAACTGCCTTCTACAGAAATTGCAAATGCGCTGGAAAAAAGATTCAATGCTTTGAAATGGTCGAATAATTCAATTTGTTATTTTGTCTTTCCGTTACTTTCGCCTATTCATCAATTGAATGTCGATTTTCTGAAGTGGTAGCGAGAAAACACTACTTAACCAACTATTTAATGAAACTTATTTAAACTAACAAATACTTAATAATAAACGAACGATCTCATTGATGATTTTCTTTTTTATTGTACAGGACTGGTATGGTTGCTAGAAGTGACGAGATGATAGAAAAGTTACTGAGCGTAGGAGTAGGTGAGAAACCCATTATATGGGTTGGACATTCGAAAGGAGGATTGTACATAAAGCAAATTATTCTTAACGGTAAGTCATTGGGTTCTTGCTGGTAAATGTTATGAAAAGTGCTATTTGGTATCTTTTGGCACTTGGAAAACGAAAACAATTCATATAAACTGCGAATTTAGATTGTCATAACCCACAGTCCCTACTTTTTAACCGATTCTACTCATACAATCATTATTTATATTTATAAATTATATTTCTTTTTGTTCAAGCCGTCGAAAGGAATCCACATGGTAGAGTTGATATTCTCAATATATGGAGACAAACAAAGGCGATCATGTTTTACAGTGTGCCACACAGGGGGTCTATTTTAGCTGATATGGGCCTGCCTTTCTTCAGGAAAAGTATTGAAGTTTTAGAAATACAGGATGGTTAGTAACCTTATTAGATAATCAAAGCTGTGGATGTATTTTGATAAACAGTAATCAACAGCTGAAAAATTAAAAACTTTTTTTTTGCTAAAAATTATATTTTTGTTGCAGGTTGTGATTTCATAATGAATTTGGATAAGAGATTCATTAAGTTAATCCAATGTGGTGAATTCAACCCTGAAATTTTTAGTTTTATTGAAACTTCCTATACCATGATGTCGATTCTATGTTTCAAGATAGTCTCCTACGCATCTGCTGGTAAGTTAACTCTGATGTTTGTTTTCGATATTATTGATCTACATTCAAAACGAATTTTCAAACCTCACAAAAAATATCAATGAAATTTCTTTTAGTATTTTAACAACCATTGAAATTTCCTCGTTTTGTATGGCAGCATCTAATTCCATTTTTGGTGGGCAAGTTTCCATAGCAAGTCTCGTTTCACAGAGATAAAATATGCAACACCAGAAAAACTAGGACATCTGCGTGGATTCTCTGTGAAATATTCATGGAATTATTTATGAAAATATTTTATGAAATGTATGGAATTTGTTTTCAAAATTCTATTCTAGATAACTTAGCAATTGAATCCTTTAAACTCCTCCTCAAAGTGCATTGATATGTGATACTACTGTAAAATTTTTTTAATTATAGACCAAACAAAACAAAAATTCAATGTGTTCATTTATAATATAAAAATGAATCGCAAAATGTGTTGGTAAGGGCATAACTCAACAACGCCTGGACCAATTTGGCCAAATCTTTTTTTAAAATGTTCGTTGAAGTTCAAGGATGGTTTTTACGGCGAGAAAAATTAGAATTATTGCTGGAAAAACCCTAAAAATAGCCCTTTTCTTTTTCCCATACAAATGATTTGTAACTAAAACGTAGTCAATTTGAGCTTTATTGTTATGGTATAAAGTTCATAATAAATTACAAGCACTCACTGTTGTCTAAGCAATGTAGGTGTGTTCCTAACGTCAAAGATCATATCTATCAAAACAATGTGCGTGTGTGCGTTGGAGCACAGAATACATAGTTGGAGGAGTTTAATGTCGCGTTCCGAAACTCCTTTCTTTTGTATCAGTTTCGGCACGCGAGATAAAATGCATCAGGATTGTTTGGGATGAATGCACGATGGCACATAAAAAATCTTTGGAGGCTTTAGACAGAACCTTAAAAGATCTACGGAGCAATAATAACCGATTTGGTGGTGCAATGATTTTATTAGCAGGAGATTTTCGTCAAACATTGCCAGTGATTCCACGATCAACGCCAGCTGATGAACTCAATGCATGTCTAAAGTCCTCCAATTTGTGGAAACATGTCAAAGTACTTCATTTAAGCAAGAATATGCGTGTCGAGTTGCAAAATGACCAATCTGGAAACATATTCTCTAAACAACTCATTGACATTGGTAATGGCAAATTTCCTATAGACATGTTGACTGGTTGCATTAACTTTCCTCAAAGTTTTTGTCAGTTAACTCGATCAAAAGATGAACTTATTCAGAAGGTGTTTCCAGATGTTTCTCAAAATTACAGAAACCATGATTGGTTGAGCGAACGAGCTATACTGGCTGCAAAAAACATAGATGTAAATGAATTAAATTTCAAAATTCAAGAACAAATTACAGGCGAATTGAGGATATATAAATCAGTTGATTCGGCTACTAATCAAGATGATGTAGTCAACTATCCACCGGAATTTTTAAACTCGCTGGATTTGCCAGGATTGCCACCTCACAATCTTCAATTAAAGGTTGGATCGGTGGTTATAATGTTGCGAAATATCAACCAACCGCGTCTTTGCAACGGTACACGGTTAGCGATAAAAAATTACTAAACAATGTGATAGAAGCAACTATACTCAAAGGAAAGTATAAAGGAAAAGATGTTCTCATACCGCGCTTCCCAATGGTTCCGACTGATGTGCCATTTGAGTTTAAACGACTACAGTTTCCAGTGCGGCTTGCTTTTGCTATGACTATAAACAAGTCCCAGGAGCAATCATTAAGTGTTTGTAGTATTAATCTAGAAAACCCATGTTTTTCACATGGTCAATTGTATGTTGCCTGTTCCCGTGTTGGAAAACCATCAGATTTGTTTATCTATGCGCCAGGTAATCAAACAAAAAACATCGTTACCACAAAGCACTACAATGATAATAATAATAATCATGATTCACATGATTAACAATAAAGTGATTACTTACTTTTAAATCCTTATATATGTTTTATTTAATTATTTTTTATTCACAACGCCCTATCACCAGGGTGACGGTTCTGTTCAGGAGAATTCTTTAAAATACGTAGGCACAAAAACTGCAACATTGCAAATCTTTTTGACAGGACGAAGTCTGTCGGGTCAGCTAGTTTGTAATAGAAAAGAGGAATGAAAATTGTAATATTGATGAAATGAGTCCATAATATGGTCTTTCTGCATTGTATTCGTGAATTGCTTTATTTAATTGAAATATTTTTCAGATCTGGGTATAGGACGAAGATGTGGTGTAGAATTGGACCATCGAGAAATATGCAAACCTGCTGGACGGGATTGCCTTCTATATACAGAATTAATAGAACTAATAAGAAGAGCACTCAAGAATAATAGTTGAAATATTTATTTATAAATAAATGCAAATTGTGATAGTTTTTCAATGTACAGATATTGTTTATAACTGAAAAATATAATTATAGTTGAAATTACTATTATTTTTCATTCACATAAGTTTCTTTACGCAACGTCGAAGTTTTCGCTCGCAAATACAGTGTTTTAAAGTTATAATGAGACCAACAATGCCAGGATCTCAACCAAATGTAGCTATATGTCATAACTGATTGAAGTTCCGTTCTATTGAGCAGCATAGAAATCAAATCAAGTCTCTGAAGATACCCGGTGTTTCCATGTGTTTATCTCATAGATATGAAATATGTTTTTGTTCGACATGTTTTCACCAATAAAATGTTTTTTTACTAAACAAAAACTGCGAGTCTTGAGGAAAAATACGAGGGAACGCCTTTTATATTTCGGGATTAGAAAACAAAAAAGAAAATATTGATCATCGAAAATTACTTTATTTTTTTTCAAAATATTCCCCATTAAGACACTATTGCATGCGTTTGATCCAATTATCGAAGCACTTTCGCCACTCTGATTGAGGTATCTCCAAAACATGCATTCTGAACCATCAACCGCTTCTTCAGATGTCGAAAAACGTAGACCTCTCATTTTATTTTTTATATACGGGAATAAAGTTTCGGTGCCAAGTCAGGACTATACGGCGGATGACTCATCAAATCGATGTTTTGAGTGATCAAAAATGCAGATGTTTGAGCTGATGAGTGAAAGCTCGCATTGTTGTGGTGAAGGGTGATCCGTCTTCGGCGATTAGTTTTCCTGATTTCTAGGAAGACAACTGGCAAACAAATGGTTGTCCATGATTACCTTTTATATATTTCAATATGAACATAAAGAAAATTATTCAAAATCTCTTGATTACATCTTGAATGAAATATTCTTAATTAATTTTTTGAATGTAGATCAACGATCGATATATTCTTATGAACTTTTGACTAACAAATATTAGCTGGGGTTGGTGATAAGATGCCATACAATTCGTTTTATGACATGAGAGCCTAGGGGAAAAACCCCTGAAAAAAAACCCTGGCTCCCTGCATAAGTATTGTTGTGTACAAAATAAGCTTAAATAAGCAATTAATAATAATAATTTGAATGTGCTCTAACTGATATGTCTTCGGGCATCAATTCTTTTGTGATATCACCGTAATAATAAAATCATTTATAGTGTTGAATAATAATCATAAATAGTTGAAATAATTCACGTGATGTCGACCAGGCAATGTAGTGAACGAGATATCTAATGCTTAATTAACTCGATATCAAGATGTTTCTCAAAATTTCAATGCTTTAGAGACCAAAATAATAACTTTGGAGGCTGAAATCGAACTACTGAAAACCAGTGCTGAAAAGGCGATTAATATAATGGCGCGACAGGCAAGTTTGCAAGATGGCGTCAGTCTAATTTGTGATGATACATTCCGTAAGGGAATGGAAAAGAAGTCGACGTTCTTGAACAGAAGTTGAAAAATAACATTACATACGTCTTATCGGTGTTAAGGAAACACAACATGAAGATGTGTTGACCCAGGTCAACAACATTTTCACTGATAAATTAAAGATTTCGATTGTTGATGAGATTTCCAGTGCTTACAGAATTGGAAACTGAAGGATAAAGAAAATCTCGACATATTGTCGTTTTATTTACAGAACCTTACGTTAGATTTCAAATGTCGCTGACAATTATTTAAATTTTGAAAAATCATATCTCCAGAACTATTAGCTTGTCGAAGTATTTTTGTATACGTCTGATAAAACTGCACCATAAAAAAATTTTATTTGAACAGTGTCATTTGAAAAAATTTTTTTGTTACTTCGAACCTATTCGGCCGGATTTGACCAAATAACGAACTTAGCCGAGATATTTATACCTCAAACCTATTCTTTCATCCGTTCGAGAGTTATCGTGTTCACGGACGGACGGACGGACGGACAGAATCGATTTTGACCACGGATTATTCATCAGTAGGTCCAAACAAAACGATTGATACCACTTTTGCCCAAAAATTCGAAAGTCACAGACATTTGGGCAATTGATAAGCACTCTGTTCAGGTGAACAAGAGCGCCAAAAAGTATGTCAGGTTATTTAAAAACAAAAAATTAAAAAATTACGCCTTCTAAAGTGCTTTTAAAATCCAGGATTATTAACCGCTACCGCCAGCCAGATAGCCCAGACTCTAACCGAAAGCGCAAGAAGGACGACATATCACAAAAAATCAGCTGACCTAAAATTCTTACTTTCCAAACGTTGCTAGCTCCCGTACTAATACGTCTTATCGGTGTTAAGGAAACACAACATGAAGATGTGTTGACCCAGGTCAAGAACATTTTCACTGATAAATTAAAGATTTAGATTGTTGATGAGATTTCCAGTGCTTACAGAATTGGAAAAAAAGGATAAAGAAAAATCTCGACATATTGTCGTTACTCTCAGGGACGTTTATTTCAAAAATATCGTTTATGGAAGAAAGAAACTTTTGAAGGGAACACGAATCGTAATGAAAGAAGACTTAACCCATTTAAGATAGAAATTAGTCCGGGAATCTTCGGAAAGATATGGTTTCAACAATGTGTGGACCTCCAGTGGCGCAGTTTTCATCAGGCCTGGATCAAATATTGAAAAACTTATTCCTGGTGTTTAATTTGTTTCTGTATTTTGTTTTTTTATAGTTTGTTTGGATGGGCCGTATCTTAGAGCACTCATTGCTTTTTAGCGAATTTGTGGGATTATGTTTACTGTGGGTCATCTGAATGTGCAGTCTTTACTGCCTAAATTGGGCGAATTAAAATTTTTCAACGAGCAGAATAAGTTTGATGTTTTGTGCCTTTCGGAGACATGGTCGAATGGTTCTGTTGATTCTCGCAATTTATATTATCCAATAATAATGTTGTTAGACGAGACAGAAATACAGGGGCTTGGGGTGGTGCGGTTTTGATGTATGTAAATAATAAACTTCAGTTCGAAATTATTGATGTGCCCAATACTTCTAATATTAAACAACTATTCATAAAAATTAAGCATAAGGGAAAATATTTTATTGTCGGTGTTGTATACAATCCGCCACAAGTACCATACAAATTTTTTATTGATGCCCTTGAGAGTAGTTTAAATTACTGTTTATTATTTTGTCTAACTGTAATCTGTGTTGGTGATGTGAACATTAATTTCCTTGAGAAAAATTCTCCTTCTGTGAAGTATTTCAACGCTATGCTTTCTTCCATCGGTATCAAACAACTAATTCGTGAGCCCACTCATATTACAGCTTCCTCTAAAACTCTTATTGATGTCATTTTGTGCAGTGATGGGGCTGCCATTGATTCTACTTTTACTTGTCCTTCAGATTTTTGCTTTTTCATTTGTGCATCGGTTGTAGGTTGGGGGTTGTGAAGCCTAGAGTTGAGCCACGTATTTTCCAGGTAAGAGATGTTCGATATTTTAATGAACAATTATTGTTCGATGATTTGATTAATTCTGATCTATGGAGAATACTTTATACTGACGATGTAGATGCGAAGGTTGATCTTCTTTCGAAGACGTTGTCAAAATTGTTTGATAAACATTTTCCTTCGAGAACCATTCGAATTTCGAAAAGGCGCGCGCTGTGGTTGACTAACGAGATTGGAGGGATGATGAGGAGTAGGGATAAGGCGTGGGAACCTATAGGAGAGTCAGGACGAAAGAGTCATGGAATGCGTATAAGCGTTTGAGGAATGCGGTGAACAGAACAATAACTCAAAAGAAGCGTGAATATTTTCGACATGTTGCAGTGAATACTTCGAGGAAAAATCAGTGGAGGGGTCTTTGGGGATATCGGATAATTCGCATGTTGATATTGAAGGCAAGTTTACTGATCCGGATGTAGTAAATGATCACTTCCTGAATTTCTCAGCAGGCATTGGTGACGCTTCGGTTATTGATGATTATAAAAATAATCCTATATGTACAGGGTGGTTCAACTTTCGGCTGGTGGATGAAGAAACAGTATTTAATTATCTAAAAAGATCTAAAAATGGTGCGCCAGGTTGTGATAACATTTCAATCTCATTTATTAAGATTTGTTGCCCATATATTCTCCCATACATTGTCAACATTTTCAACAACATCCTGTTGAACTCCAAATTCCCCACCGCTTGGAAGTGTGCTCTTGTTACACCTATTCCAAAAAACCGAAAACCTATGGAATTGTCTGATCTTAGGCCAATTAGTATTCTGCCAGGATTGTCCAAATTAATTGTGAAGATAATGTCGGTTTAGTTTCAGGATTATCTTGAAACTAATAATATTCCGGATGTTCAGTCCGGCTTTCGACTAGGCTATGACACAACCGGCCCTTTCCTTGATGTTACCGATGACATTCTGCAGGCTCTCGATGACTCCAAATGTGCTGCATTAATTTTGCTTGATTTTAGTAAAGCCTTTGATACTGTGAGGCATGACATTCTCCTGGCCTTGTTGGAGTCTTGTGGAGTGGTTGGGCCGGCTCTGGCTCTTTTCGAGTCTTATCTCGGTGGGCGCTCACAATTCGTGAAGCTGGGTGGTAGACTTCATTCATCTATGCAAGGTTCACATGTATGCCGATGACTTCCAACTCTTCTTGGATTTCTACATTGATGAGTTGACTGCTGTGGAAATTATGCTTAATGAGGATTTGGGTAGCTTATGTGACGTGGCGAAGAAGCATGGTTTGATTTTGAATGCGCGGAAATCATATGCACTTGCTTTAAGCTCCAAAAACGATAAGCAACTTGTCAAGAATAAGCTCAAACCTTCTGTTTCTGGTTGTGTTATCGATTTCGTTGAAAGTGCGCGTGACTTAGGTTTGATTTTGGACGAGACACTGCGGTTACGGGAATATATTGACAAATTAATTTGTGGTGCTTATGGGGCTCTTAGAATGATGTTCCCTCATAGATCCTACTTACCGATCGATACAAAAAAACTGCTTTGTGAGTCTTTGGTTCTGTCAAAATTCAACTACTGTTCTACTGTCTATGCTTTTTGCCTGGACCAGGAGTCTCTTAGTAGAATTCAACGTGTTCAGAACAGTTGCGTGAGGTTCATCTTTGGTATCAGAAAGTTTGATCACGTATCTCACAAGCTGAAGGAGTTGGGTTGGCTGCCGATGAAGTTTAGATTCGAATGTTATGCTGTTTGTACCTATCACAAAATAGTAGTCAAGAGATGTCCACCCTATCTCTTTAGTAAGTTGAGGTATAGAGCTGATGTTCATAACGTCAATATAAGATATAGGAATTTACTGTCATGTCCCCATCACAGAACATCTACCTTTCAAAGAAGTTTCAGATATAATATTTATAGACTGTACAACAATATTCCTGAACACCTGAAACAGCTCAGCAAAAATCTATTTAGGATTGACATAAAAAATTACTTCCTTGGCTGTCCCTAATTTGTTCTTAAAAATCAGTCTCCAAGGATAAGATGTAGATCTATTGAGTATGATCAGAAATGTATTATTTCATTTTTGTTTTTTATTTTATCTTTATAAATGGTGAATGCCCAAATTGTTTAACTGTAACAAAAAATAAGTGGTGGAACACCTCTGGGTGAACTTCATATAGGTATTCCCATGGATAGTGTTAAAAAGATATTGAATGGGATTTCTATTTATTGGAAATAAAGACCTTTATTAATATTATTATATATTTGAGGGACTTTTTTCTTCAAGAGTGAGTGGTCTTCAAGTAATAATCACAGAAGCTTCTTCAAGTTGCACCTATCGAATCAGAAAATAAAAAGACAAAAGCAGAAAAAATGAATACAAAAAATACGTATCTAATTTGTTTAAAATTTATAACTTATTGCAAGAAAGAATCGGAAACATCGTGAGCCCTAAAACCATCACGAAATTTATATATGGGGGAATTATTGATGAGATGAGGTATTGTTTCTTCTATATAACCACATTCACAACTTGCGCTTGGAACTGAGTTCCAACTAAAAAGCATAATGCTATTGGTACGATCATGACCTGGTCTCAAATGATCAAGAACTGTCCAAATTTTTCTTGGAAAATCAAAACCCGGAATTTTATCAGAAATGAGATTTTTATTTAACAAATCATAAGAGTTCCATTCATTCTTCCGTAATTCTTTATCGATCGAATATAAAATAATATGTATAATTAGTGGGAAAAGCAAATTCCCAAAACTGCTACGGTACTCTCCTCGTCTGGTAATTATCATAGTCGTTTGGAAATATAATGCTTTTCCCACTAATTATACAATATACTATTTCACAACGTGAGCATGTCCTCTTGTCAGTGTTTTCGATATCTTTATTGAAACTCGTAGATGTCTTATCACCCAATGAGTCATTCGGGAAGAACTGATTTCTACAATTAAAACTAGTGCAGAATTTAAACACTCGACCGGTATCTTATCTAAATTGAAAAAAAAATCTGGATCCCATTTAAAACTCTTGAATTCTTTGAATTAACTTTGAACTGCGAAAGTACATCTCAACTGAATCAGTGATATAATCGAGAATATCAGGATAATGCAATTAGGAGGATTTATAATACAATCAGTAAAATTGACAGATACATCATTATTAACAAGGCAATGAATAAATATTTGATTTCAAATGAATTTATCTCAAGTACTCATTTTCCTTACAATCGAGATTCCAAGTCTTCAACAACTATTCCATACAATTGTGTGCTTCAAATAAAGGTCACTAATTTATTGAGTGGTTTCCGAATGAGAACAGATTACAGATCATGTCACTCATAAGCAAGGATCAGTTTGGATTAGTTTTTGTACTTGAGTTAGGAGAATCTGAAAAATTTTCCGTTGTTTTTCATTACAATGACCGAAAATAATAATTAACCCGCGAATCCCTAGAAAAAGGTGAAGTTTTAGAAGTTAAATAGTTAGTGTTGTGCTTGTTTATGTCGAATAAATTGAAATAATTTTAAACTATCATAATGGCGGATAACTGGATGGACCACTACTGTGGTGAAACGTTCTGGGTGAGTAGATGCAGATGCTGCTAAACCGGTTTACCTAAACAGGTTTTCCTTCCTAAAGTCAACCACATCAGAACTAAGGTTTCTGAAGAAACACTTCTGTTGTCGATTGATGTGTTATTGGAAGATATATATATATATATATATTCTTTGAACTTTTGGCTGACAATATTTAATTAGCAAACAATAAAGCGTAGAGATCAGGGGTTTGTGACGGGGCGTCATACAATTCGGCGTATGACATAAAAAGCCTAGGGAAAAACCCCAGTAAAATAAACCCTGGCTCCCCGTCTAAGTGTGAAAATACAAAAATAAGCTGAAATATATTTTAAGGACTTCCCTCTTCAAGAGTGGTCTTCTATTGATGGAGACAGAAACTTCTTCAAGGTGCTCACATTGAATCTAGAAATAAAAAGACAAAAGCAGAAAAAGAACTGAATAACAAAAATACGTATCATATTCGTTTGAAATTTATAACCCATTCCAAGAAAGAGTTGGAAACATCATGAATCCCTTTTCGACATCAATTTTTTGAATAATCCGAAGGGACAAACGGTGTTGTCATCGTTTTCTATTAAAAACTTGCTTCCAGTACACATTCTTGTTTTGCTCAATACAGGGTTATATTCCACTGGGTTTGTTACAGAACCATCGTTGTTTGATTCGATACAAAAAAAATCAGTCAAGCAAGCAGCAGCTTCCCCACCTCGCCAACTAATTCTACCGCGGCTATGTGATAGAATTTCCGTTGCAGCCCTGCAGAAGTATTTTCATTCCATGAATTTACCATTTTCGTTATTTCGACAAAACTTAATGCTGCCGAACTTTGTTTCCTTTTACTTCGATCTGATTGCAGTTTTCGCCGTATAGAATCACGGGTAGCTCGCGCTTGTTGAAAAACAACACTTTTGTATGGGTCAATAGTAACTTTCATTTCTTTATAATATTTTTCTTGTAACAGCTTACTTGTTATATTCCACATGGTTTTGACCGTACTTTCTTTAAACTCTGTACCATCTTTTCTCCTCATGTGCACAGCCCAATCCGTTAAAATCAACGCCAATTCTTCCGCCGTCCAATTTCCATCTAATTGATACTTTCTATCGTTGCAGAAGTCAATAAATGCTTTTCATACAAATTTCTTACTGTAAATGGTGTTTTTTGGTTTATTCGATTCTATAATTTCATTAATATGATCGTCAGTTTTACAACCAAATCGTGACATTTCGAAATATTAAATATTTGAAACTTCAAAATCGAAATAAATCAATAGCTTCATTCGGGTTCAAATTCTGACTGTTCCAGAACCATCAGAATCATGCGCATTTCAGAGTTCGGTGTTCGGGTTTTCTCTGACTAATTTCGAACCGAGTAGTCCGATGTTCGGGTTATATCAGGATTTTTTTCTGATTATTTTCTGATGGTTCTGGGACTATCCTCAGGACCATTTTAGGATTTTACCGTAGAACCGCCTTAGGAGGGAGGAGTTAACCAATTTCTTTCGTAATTTGAAATGTTTGAATTTTATCTGCATCCGTTAACAGATATAAACAAATCTAAACATAGATGGTTTCAAATCGTGAATAAATTGGTATTAAGTTAAATGATTATAAATTAATATTATAAAGGGTTTTCATGGGCAGGATTATGAGTTTTCTTTATTTCCTTGAGTTGTCCAATTCAAATTGCAAGAACTAGTACAACTTTATTTATTACAATGATTCAAGTTTTCTAAATAATCATTTCGAATTCCTTAACTATTTTCAAGTATGTGAAAAATAGTTTTATCGAAAAAAATTTTTTTAGTTCTCGTCAACAAATCGGCAATATTAAAAATGTGCATTATGATTCATTATTGACACATTCATTAATCCATTTGCTTTTCTTTCAATTTATGGCTTATATGATCAGGAGAATCAATTTGAAATTTTCTGCTGTAACCGATTCAAATAGTCCTACGAGTTTGCGCATTTTGCCAAATTCAACTTGTTCGGGTTTTTCTCTGACAAATTTTGGACCAAATCTTCAAATTGGTTCGCTGTTCGGGTTTTTTCAGTACAATCCCAGTACAGTTCCAGTACAGTCAAAATCGGTACCTACTCGAGAGCAGGTATCAGTTCAGGATTTTTTGCGGACTACAAATGCTACCAACCCTTAAACAACGATCACTTGAATACGCAATTTGTGGTAAATTCGTAATTTTAGACGAGAAATAAATCAAGAATTCCCTTTGCATCAAAGTTTACTACCAATTGCATTAAAAGCTCCTTTTAAATTAACAATTGAAAACCATTATATTCAAAAAGGTAATGTGCGCATGTATCTAGGTATATTTCAAAAATTCAAATTTTTGATGAAACGAAATGAGAATCTTAGTTTATTTAGCAGCAACCTGATTATCAATGAAATTCCTAGCGAACTTTTTCTGTTTGAGAGTTTCGTCTGCATGAAATTCTTTTCCATAGTTAGAATAATGTTTTATCAAATTTTCATCAACAAACCAAAAATTTAAGGTTGATAGAAACAGTTGAGTACTATAATAGCGCAATTCAAATTACTAATGATTATTAAAATTCTCAAAATATATACAATCCCACCTGATAAATATAGAACAGTGAATCTGTATCAAACAAAACATTTTGATAGATCTAGTTTCTGTGCTTTGTTGCATATCCCATATTCAGACAGTGTTTGCATTAACACATGAATATTATTGATAGTATAAACTGAAATATAAACTACTTCAGAATTCAGAGCAATCCCTTACCTATATAGGTAAATTGTATGGTTAACTGATTTACCAATTTTACTTTGCGTTCAATAATGTTTGGAAATATTTTCAGGTTCAGATCTGTATGACTAATTATTATCACATCATTGAATTAATTTAGATTTTAGGTATAAATTGATTTGATATAGTGGGTATGAAATAAGATTTCCTGCAAAGATGAAGAAGCTTTTTTATTTATGGGTAATACAACAAATTTAAATGTCACGAGATTCACCTTGAAATACATAAATCCAATGAACTGATTTCATGAGGCTGAATACAATGCAAAATTATTCATTGATTCTTTATCAAATAGAGCACAATTATGTATAGACTAATATTCACAATAAAAAATTAATTCTAGGAAATATAGATTCAGTATCAGCTCGACTGAATTTTTAAAAACACATATTTGAGTTTCAAAGAAAACCAACTCTGTGATGATAGATCAGTAGTGTACCCATGCCAAAACAGAACAGATATTAGTTCTATAAACAATTTTTCTTATATAAGGCACCAAGAAACTATCAGAATAATCAACAAGAAAGATCATATAAACAAGAATTTTTCTTCCGATACAAAAACTGTAGAGCAATGCTTGATTTGAGGCACTGATGCCAAACAGATAACAGATTCATATAAGCACATACACATACAAAAAAGAATTTGAAGAATTAATTTCAGCACTCCCCCATAGGTCTGGACAAGGTCATACACTCACATGAAAAGCTAAAAACTTTACAGATGATCAAACACAATCCCTTTATCAGCTTGATATACCAATTATTTACATCTAATAAATACAAACAACCAGTTTCTTCAAAATCCATTACATTAGTGTTCGATCCCTTGTGTAATTCATCAAACAGATTTCAGGGTTGAAATGAGTTGTCTTTCAACCATCTTTCAACATACAATATATGTTGAGATATCTTCACCCAATTTACTATGATTGTCAACCTTCCATACTTTTGTCGATTGAAATAAACATTCTTTCGTTTTGAATCCAATTCTTGAAAATTAGATATACTCCACTAAACATAATTTAGGAATCGACAATCCTGAAACTGCAAATATGACAAATCAAAATTCTGTTATAATGTAATAAATAGAGCATTTGAAACTGTTAAATCAGTTGATTAAATAGAATCACAAAAATAAACACATATATTGCTATACATGCTGTCTACTATTTTTAATATCAAAATTGATTTGCTTAAATATACTTTGCCATCATTATTTCATTGTTTTTTAATAAGTTCCAGTATCTTACAAAAAATAGTTCTGAAAAAAATTGGAAAGGTTTGATTATTGCAAAAAGTAGCACTACGGAGTACAATGACTAGATTTTACACATGGATACACTTGGTGATATTTTGGCATTATGAATTTTGAGTAACTGTTCAACCTTTCTGCATATTTTTCTGTACACTCCACAAGAGAATATCCATTTTGTTGCAGGTTATACCGACGTTTATCCTGAAGTAAGCATTGAGGATAATTGGCCACTATTCTTTCTAATACCCATTGTATCAATTTTCCATTTAATGGGGAAAAAAATATCACCTAGTCTTATATTCTCTAAACATCTAGGTACAAATAATTCTTCTTCCCATCTTATTTAGTTTTTCTTTTTTATGTATTGTAAGATTAAGAACTCCAAAATAAAACTCGACTCCCAACCACAATTAGTTCTCTTATTTTTTCACACAGTTAGTGAAAGCCTGGAAACAATATAATTAACGTATTAATACAGCTTATTACAGAAACATCATTACTTATCTTCATACAAGATATTATTTGTCAAACATTTCCTGAAGAATATTCGTAAACACAAATGAAAAAACAACCAAGTGCTTGAAAGTTGTTGTCTGGCAGGCGCAATTAAACAAAGAACCTCCAAAACTATACCTATCTCTCTCTATTTTTAATCCTCATTTTGCTGTTCGGGTTCTGCATTTCTCTGATAACTTTCTGACAGTCCAAGAATAGTCCAAAAATGATCCAAAAATCCTCAGTTATTACGCATCAGTTCTGCGCACCCTGAGGACTGTCCCAGAACCGTCAGGAAAATACGAACCCGAATGAAGCTAATATGTGTCCATAGCAACGTGAAAACGCCCATGGTCTGTTATCGATGTAATGTTCACATGATTAGGTTTAATTGTTCATATGATACAAAATGAGGAAATTTGATTGGATTTTGGAATTGTCAATAAATTTTCTCTATAATTCAATGGTGATCGTAATATCTTTTCTCTATTTCAGTGTCGTAATGAGTTCATTTCAGTACTCAAAACAGTGCTGTAATGAACTCATTATAGCATTATTTTTAGTTATATTTTTCGTTTTGTGGTTGACAACAATGACATCCTATCCTTTCGAATGTCGACACGCGTCCATTGCATGTCAATTGTCAATATTGAACTATGTAGAGATTTGGACGCACTATTTAAGTTCTATAATCTGTCAATTTTCGTATCAGTCACACCAACTGCGAAAATAATATACAAAAGGCACTAGGAGGTATAATCTGAATTTTTCATTGAATTCCAATGAATTTCTCACAATTCTTGTCTGAAAGAGAGAAAATATCGTCTAATACTCGTTGCAGAAGGCAATTCCAACACCCATGCGTTCAAAAACTCGCTCCTTCGTCGATCGTTTTCGAATTTCGCATTCGTGTTGGAATGATTCATCATTATCTATCTTCTTCAACCATTCGTCATGATTATTCGGTACACGAATAATCTCTTCTCTCCATGGTATTGGTTCACTTAAGTTAACCGCTTCTTCACTTACGGACGGTATATAGATATCAGAATGTAGATCATTTTTATATAAATCTAAAACTATTACAAAATAACAGTCATGTGCATAATAACTTCACCATTTCGAAACATTTCGACACAGGTATAGATGGGTTTGTGAAAATTATAAATGTTTTGGTGCAATTTTGATTAATCCTCGTTAACATTTCCCACAACTCATTTGGATCACAACCATTCTGAATAAAAATGGCGCAAGAAAACATCCATGACTATTATCTAACTGGAAATATAGAAATTTATCATCGTTTAATTTAGGCATCCTTGTTTTTGAATCTATATCTACCAACCACTCCTGATAATCCATAATCGAAACTATATACTAAATAATTTCTACTCTAATTATTATAATAAACAAAATCCCGCTACCATGAAAAATATTATTCAAAAAAGATACATACTCTCTCACAGGATGCGTTTGAAAACTGACTTGGGGAAAAAATTGCGCATATTTATTTATAGTATATTGCTAAAACATAAATATTTACTCTTTTATCATTATTAATCAATTTATTTATATATTTCATTAACCTAAATCATATAATTTAAACAAATGTCCCATTAATAAACCATAAATTATCAAAAAAAGTCATTATATTCACCATAACTATAAGTCCTCAAACTTGCTCTGAACCAAAAGAGGTTAAGATATTCACTTAAATTAATTACCTAACTTTTACTCACATAAGCCTATTATATCGATAAATAATCTTTAAGCACTCAAACGTTGAAAACTTATATTTTGCTTGGCCAGTCTCGACCCTACGACCTATACAGGGTGAGTCTTTGACCACTGCGTTAATTTTAACCATGGGTTCTTGAGATCAAATGAAACACTTTCTCCCCATACGGTTTTTCATATTCAGCTGCGTTAAAAAGTTATAAGCATTTTAAGTTTTCACATTGGGCAAATACTACTCTATAGTACAGTTTAGTATGAATGAAAATTACCTTCCACAGCATCCACTATTGAATCTGAATTGTTTAAAAACATTATTTTCCCTCTAAGAAATGATTCACTCATTGATGTTTCATCAGATGATTATATCGATTTAATTCTTTTCAACTTTAAATATCTCGAAAATGGTGCAATTTAGGAAAATAGATGATGAATTATTTTATCTGCAAAAATGACTAATGATTCTAGGAAGTACAATAAAGGGACCTTTTGTTCAAGTGATATCTGTTTTTCATGCAATTTAACCAATTTGTACAGTAGTAGTAAGAAACCCAGAAGATATGGAATAAATCTATTGATGCCAAAACAGGCATGACTGTTATCAAAAACCTTCAACAAGGTATCATTTCAATTGATATTGTCGTTTGAATATTACAGGTGAAAATGCAATCTTTTTAAGAAATTTCAACATAATAATAATAATAATATCCTTTATTTAATTAGAAATTACTAGTAATAACAATAAACAACAAAATTAACACCAATTTCTCAAAAATAGTGCCATTTAATATATAATATCAACATCTTCCTGAAATTTAAATATTTGTTACATTTCTTTAACATATTCGGCAATTTCTTATAGCATATCAAACCTCCAATCAAAGTAGAACCCATCGTTAATTCGGTATTGAATGTATCGACATAAAAACTATTCTGATTCCTGGTATCATACTGATGAATCCCAGAAACATATTTAATCCTCTCAGATAAAAATAATCTGGTAACATTATATGTTTAATTTTATATATCAGATCCAATCTTTTGAAATAAATTCTCTGTCTGACAGTCATCAAATTTAGTGTGTCCAACATTGACTTGATTGGTGTTCTTCTATTACACTTTAAAACCATTCTCATGCCTCTATTCAGAACTATTTGTAGTCTACTGATGAGATTCGATTTCAAACCAAATAAGAGAGAGGTACAATAATCCAAATGTGGCAGAACAAATGTATTTACACA
Source organism: Micraspis discolor (assembly GCA_030674115.1). Lineage (NCBI taxonomy): Eukaryota > Metazoa > Arthropoda > Insecta > Coleoptera > Coccinellidae > Micraspis > Micraspis discolor. The sequence continues at coordinate 230,862 of JARTUT010001333.1, forward strand.
AAAAATATCTTATTTTCATGTCAAATTTATTACTTATCCTTGAGATGTATTGGATTCTTTGTGCAATTTTTTCTGTCAAGTGATCGGCATAAAGTTTAAAATTCAGATTTTCATCAAGTATAACTCCCAGATATTTGATCGAGTGAAGTTTCTGTAAAACGTGGTTATCAACTCTAATTATACGTTCAAAGATTTCAACGTACAATCTTCAACGAAAATCATATAACCTGATTTATTGATATTAATTTTCTACTGGTTATCGACTAACCAATCATTCAACAATTTAAAATCTTCATTTAATAACGAACACATAACATTGATGTCATTTCCAACTATGTAAATCATAGTATCATCAGCGAAAAGTCTCAATTTACAATTTCTAAGTTTTTTTTTTATATCATTCAAGTAAATCAAAAACAACATAGGCCCCAGAGTTGTTCCCTGTGGTACACCATGTATAGTTTCCTTACTAGAAGATACTTTATGCCGAAATTTCACTTTTTGTGATCGATCAGATAAATATGAAGTGATCCATGACAAAACAGTACCCTTAACTCCTATTTTATTCAACTTTTTTAACAACAGGTTCCTATCAATCGTGTCAAATGCTCTTTTAAAATCAATAAACGCTGCTAGTACAATATTGTTTTTGTCCAGCTCCTTCAACCATCCATCACAAATATCAACTATGGCAGTTTCATAAGAGTGTTTGTCTCTAAAACCCGATTGATCATCAATAAGAACGTTATTTTTATTCAAATACTCCAACAGTTGATCTTTAACTACCAATTCGAGGACTTTTTCATAGACTGGCATTGTATGAATGTCCCTAAATACTCCACAGTTACTAGCATTGGACACTTTTTCAATTGGTATAACCGTAGAGACCTTCCACGCCTCGGGAAAAATACAGCCCTCAAGTGACTCATTAACTTCATCGAGAAAAAAATGTTTGTTGTGATATCATCTGGGCCACAAGTATTCCTTTATCTTATGAACGGGGCCAAATTTGGAAAAATGTTATAGGATAATAGGATATGTTTCTTTTGACGTCAAGAATCTATGGTTAAAATTAACGCAGTGGTCAAAGACTCACCCTGTATATCCGTAGACGGATGAGCTTACTACAGAACCATTGCACTCTTATTGATAGTACAGCCAATTTATCACACATAGATGCACCGAAAGCAATTATCTATTATCATCCATGGGTAGGTGAGGTTAATCCATATTTGTAAACTGCTAAACATAGAGAGATAGCGACAAAGATAGATAGACAGACAAATCGGAGAAAGCTATCTTCCCGTTTTCTTCAATACGTTATTGTAAACGGCCGTAAATCATTCTGATGAAATATCCGCACTTCTCCATTAATTTAAAAAAAACTTTACTGTTTCACACAAAACTTTTTTCTTTTTCAGAATTCATCATCTATATGGAATACCCAACGACCAGATTTTTCCAACTGCTTTGAAGAAACAGTGGGAGCATGGATTCCATCTATTTTATTATGGGTACTTTCTGGATTAGAAATATATTACCTGATGAATAGCAGAAAGAATACAGTTCCAATAACCTGGTTATACAAAATGAAATTTCTTTTGGCTTTATTGCTATGTATTTTGGTGATTGTTCATGCTTTTCTCAATATACTCAACATAAATAAGAATTCCATGATTCATTTGAAGGATGTTTTGACACCTATGGTGTCATTTTCATCTTTGGTGAGTAGAATGTCCACAAAAATGAACACTATTTTTTTTTATCAAATTTTCCTTTGAAAAATCCTTTGAGAATATCCTTAGTGACATTCAAATTGTGTGATCTTTACAGAATATTTTTATATATTGGCAAGAAAATTACATAGTTCTGTCAATCTTGACAATTAAGCAAATATTGCTTCAAGATCTCACAATAAGTAATACCAATTGTTTTTTTATCGTTTCAGTCATTAGGTATACTCTTCATGGAATTAAACCGACGGATGGGTATGAGGACATCCGGAATTCTTTTCATATATTGGCTTTCATCTGTTCTATGTTACACTCTCAGGATGTTCACCATTTTTCGTCGATGGGATATGACCGATACTAATATGTGGCTTGACACTATTTATTTCTCCATCTTGATAGCGGAATTACTATTGAATTGTTTCGCTGACAGACCATCCTCTTCTTCATCCGGTAGATCACAGGTGACTCTCCATAGTATATTTGCTTTAGATATACAGTATAATAAATATGTTTTCCAGTAGTATAATAAATGTAAAACCAAATATTTCTATACAGGGTCAATGTTAACCATAGGTTCTTAAGATCAAAAGAAACTCATACCGTTTTTTCATATTCAGCTGCGTTAAAAAGTTATAAGCAATTTGAGTTTTCACATTGGGCAAATACCCCTCTGTAGTCCAGTTTAGTTCAAATACCCCTCTGTAGTCCAGTTTAGTTTGAATGAAAATTTTCTTCCACAGCATTCACTAATGAATCTGAATTGTTTAAAAACATTATTTTCCCTCTAAAAAATGATTCACTCACTCATGTTTCATCAGATGATTATATGGATTCAATTCCTCCCAACTTAAAATATCTCAAAAATTGTGCAATTTAGGAAAAAAGATGAGAAGTGATTTTATCTGCAAAAAAGACTAATGATTCTAGGAAGTACAAGATACGGACCTTTAATTCAAGTGATATTTGTTTTTCATGCAATTTAACCAATCTGTACAGTAGTAGCATTGTATAAAGACTAGTAGTCTTTATTCAATGGTAGTAGTGAAAAACACACAAGAAATAGAATAAATCTATTGATGCCAAGATATGCATGACTGTTATAAAAAACCTTATACAAGAGATCATTTCAATTGATATTGTCGTTTGAATATTACAGGTGAAAATGCCATTTTTTCATGAAATTTCAACATTTTTGAACGGGGACAAATTTGAAATGTTATAGAATTTGAATATTGAATATTTGAATGTTATAGAAAGAAAATGTTTCTTTTCACGTCAAGAATCTATGGTTAAATTTAACGTAGTGGTCAAAGACTCACCCTGTATATATGCTAGCAGATCCGGCCACTCGTTACTGTGGCTAAGGTTCTTGTTATATTACATTGTAGTAAATTAATCAAGGGGAACAGTAGGAGAACATCCTTCTGGAAGACCATCCTGCTTTGTACTAAACACTAAAATAAAATAAATAAGGAATGTGGGATAAGGATCTATGGATTATCAATAATCGACCTTAAGTAATATTCGTTCTTTAAAATTATATCTGTTTCCTAATTTGAATCATCGAATAATATTTGATATGCTTGAGTACCTCAATGTGTAATTTTAAGTTGTAACTTATATCTATCATCATATAATTATATTGGGTTACAAAATAAACTGAATCGCCAAATAATAAGATGAATAAGTGATATATTTCTTAATGATAGGAGGCAGAAAATATTGTTCGTTAAAATATTAACTGCTAGAATATGATTTTCACTACACCCTTTGCATAACAGGGTCCACTGGCTACGTTTTTGTAATTCAATGCTTTACAATGTAAGTAAACCAAGCTCAGAGAACCAATTACAACACCAATTACCCTAGTCAATTGACCCATGGTAACTGAAAACAGCTGGATTCATTCAAACTTGCGCGATAATTCATTCGTCACGTTCTTGTGCAGTAAGCATAGATATAGATAGGCAACTCTGGCATGAATTTTGGTCCCGGCTTCGAGAGCTCAACTTACAGCGCCATCTTTAGTCATTGCCTAGTTGATTACAGATTCCACTCGCACAACGTTCCGTCTCGTGGCGAACTCTAGTGTATTTTATATGAGTAGTCATAGGATTTCACGCAAGCGCAGGTTGAATCTTATATTTATATTGGATTTGAAAACAAATACATTTGAAATTACCGTTATTTTAATCTGCTGTAGATGGCCACATTTCAATAAAAATATATCATTTTATCAGGAAATTGTGACAATTTGCAGCAGATTAAAAGAATTATGGTCATTTCAAATATATCTGCCCTTCAAATCAAAGCACATTCTAATCTTTAGAGGATCAAAGGAAATAAACAAAAAAGGAACTTCAGAAATATATATATAATGCAGTAAATAATCAATTTACAAAAATTTCAATATCGAGGGAAAGAGTAAACGAACCAACAATAATTACGCAATAATTACTTATCAAGTAATGGAAATACATTAAAAGAATAAATTAGAATATTAGTGACAAATATATCAATTTAAGCATGAAATGCATTAGATTTATACTTTTATGACAGAAACAATTTCTAAAAGTCTATTTTCTTTTAGATACTTTTTCGGATGCCATCTTCATTATTGGATCATAAGATCTTATTGTTTTTTTCCCGATAAAATTTTATTAATAGTTCTGTCATAAAAGTACAGAATTAATTTCATGGCAAAATCAATAAACTTATTAACTGAAATTCCACGAATTTGGCGTTTCAACGGTAAATCTCATATATCCGTTGAAGTATTCTAGGAATCTTCTGATAAACGATTTTAATGAAACCAACTATTAGTGGAATACCCAAAAGTATAATCAATGACCATGAGCAGTTCACTTATACATAAATACCTTGTTGCCTCAAAGTTTCTTCAGGAGTTCTGGAAGGTAGAAAAAATATGTCATCATTATGAGGGCGGTTTACATAATCTGAAAGATTATTGAAATTACAAAAATGATAATCATAGGGAGTAGAATGAATTACTTGGCAAATGAAGTGTTGGTAGAGCAAATCTTTTTAGCTTTCCATGTGGGTCTATACAATCCATATGAAAATGCTTTATGCAAATAACGTTTTTGGATTAATGAAGACATGGATTTCCGATTCTTTCCAACCAAACATTTCTAACACCCTCAACTTGTGTAATGAAAAACCTAGAAAGAAAACAGTGTTAGAAACTGTCCCAAATTTTTACTAATCAGAAATTACTACACGAATATGAAATTGCTAGAGAAAATATTAATTCACAGTACATTTTTAGTGAGTTATAAGTTAATCCAAAACCCCTACTTATATGAATGCAACACATACCTTTTGACATTACTATCACTGTAGCAATTGGGAACACAGCAAGAATAAACCATTTCAATTAAATTAAATTGAATAAGTTGAAAATGAATACCTCTCTACCTGAATAACACTACTTTTTGAATTAAAAATAAGAAGTCTATGTATGGAATAAACTTAGAACACGGCATAGGAAAAAAATGGCTTTGATATAGATAACATGAAAGTTCATATAGTCGTCAAAGAATAGTCCATAAAGACCGAGATTCGATAAAATCCGTTTTTACAGATCACTACTGAAAATTCCTAATTTACCAATCCGCTTTGGACTACAGATATGTCTCTGCCGCTCGTCGAAGAAAAACGTGACCACCTTTGTAGTAGGCGAGTTCCCACCCCCTGGCAGTAAGATCAAATCGCTAATTATTAGCTTGATTTGTAGTATTTCGGACTTTCACCTAAATTACTTCGTCTTTATAGGAGGCATCTATTATAATAATATGATGCATATTAAGGTCTAGCGCCTAAACCAATAAACCGATTTGCATCAATTTTTTTTTTAGATTAACGGTAGGCATCTAAACTGATGCAGAAAAATAATAACAAGTGCCAAACATCTATAATTTCCCTAAAAAACACAAAAACACTTAAAATTAAGGGTGTTTGGCATGTTTTCGCTGTAGATGGCGCCACCGTTCAACAAATTTAATTTCTAATTTTTCTTCTTCTTTAATTTCTTCTTCTTGCACTCCAAGTCACCATTACCATCATATAACTCATTAAAAACATTTGTGAATTTGATTAACTTTATTTATATTATAACATGTGACTTATAAATCATATGGTAACATTGTTAGAGGAGGAAAAACACTTTATTTTAGTTGTTTTATGTAGGCTTTCAATTTAAAAGGGTGAACTGAATTTTTGTGAATAAAATAATTTGTGAATTTGCAATAGCTAAAAATTTCAAATTTTGTTATTTGAATAAAATTACCTTAAGTGGAAGTCGAACTGTTAGGGTGAGTTATAAAAGGTTCAAGAGTACTACCTGAGTTGGTCAGAAAGTGAGCATTTGAATAATTTTATAACGTGCTTTAAAATATAAGATGGAAACTGCAATGTTGAAAAAGTTTCATTTCAAAAGTAATTGTCAAACTTAATAACGTTTAATAATTATAATAAACATCTATAATTTCAGCTTTGACTGTCAAAGAGGAATAACGTGTTTTGACGAGCTTGATTTTAAGTTTGATTTTAAGCTTATTTTAATTTCCAAACAGAGTAAGTTGATTTAGAAAATTATAATTGAAAAAGATATTGAAAACCCAAATTTGGATGGTTATTCTCCATTTTTGGGTAAAAATTTAAAACGGGTCACGTCCGATTTTTCAATTTTAAGTTAGGTCCAGTGTAAAATTTTAATTTACAATGGAGACACGACGACGAGGCAGACCAGTGGGTTCTCGAAACGCTACCCGGACAACCCGAACCGAAAGAAACCGACGCCGCGTTCATAACAATAATTACACAATGCGATCAGTATTTGTAGCGAGAAGGGCTCCGGTTGAAGACGAAATTCCCGCGTTTTCTGTCGGCGAAATGAGCGAATCGTATCAATTTTGCAATGCTCTGCATTTTAGGGGTGAAAAAGGGCGAGATGGATTCAGTCAGTGCTGCCAGAAAGGCAAGTTGTAATGAGTGAGCAGATGCAATTGAAAGAAGTACCAGCTTTGCTCAGAGAACTTTACACAGGAACAGATGAAGAATCGAAGAATTTCCAAAACAATATACGCCAGGATGACACCCTAAGATTTAATGCATTTACATTGCATCTCTAGGCAAACCGAACAATTGTAATTTGGCGGTTGTAGCCCTGTGCTATATTCGTACACCGCCAGGTTTCGTGCACGAAAAACAGGAGCTTTCATCTGATTTTCCAGAAGCTCCCTTTTCTTTTTCATGCGTTCCACGTTTTAATTCTATAGTTGCTCCAATTGCCTCTGCTCTTTTTCTTTCTGCTTATTTTTCAGAAGGCTATTTTGAAATCACCGCTGTTGGCGTTTCAGTTGGGCGTCGGAAAGTTTTTTTGGCATTTTTTTAAACACGTCTTCACTCGATGAAAGCTAGACACAAAATGACATGAACGGCTGCTTATAGGGGAGCATTTACTAATAACGACCGCGCGCTTCCTTACTTGCGCCCGTGGCGACACGGGCTTTTCCACTATTATCAAATATAGCTTATTGTGTCAGATGCAAAAATTGGTGATCATAAGTAACTAAACACTCTGCACAAAACACGTTATACAAATTTTTTCATAACAGGAAATCCAAGAAATACTACACAACATCTTGTACACCGGCAAATCTATATCGACAGTTTATTGTTATATTTTAACTTTCAATGAAGTTTATGTTTGATGTATTACGTAAAAACTGATGTATTTTATGTCGCTTGTTGAAAGTAAAACGCGAATCCAAACAAATAGAAAATCAGTACGAATTGACAACCACTTCAGATAATCCATTATCAGTTAGATGAACCATAATTTATCCTTCATCCGCCAAATATATAACTACTCTAACTGCTCTAAGTCAAAAATGTTTAAGTTGATCACTGAATTAAATGCTTTAAGTCATATTTACCTATTATGTCGTTGAATAATCACAAAGACCTAAAACGTTTCGCACAAAAAACTTATGTTACCCTTGGCCGCCCACGACCCTGCGGCCATCAGATGGCGATATGACTGGGCCATTGCACTTTTGATGAAAGAAGCGTCAATCAAATTAACTCGACGTTTTAGTTAAAAAACGATTGTATGGAAAAACAAAAGGACTGTTTTTAGGGGTTTTCCGGCAATTATTCGATGAACTTAAAAAAAAGAATTGTCCAAATTGGTCGAGGCGTTGTTGACTTACGCGCTTATTTGTATCTCTTATGACCGAATTCGGCAGAAAAAAACTCCGGTCGGGTTCAAGGTCACATGGCAGCAAGCGGTTCTACATAACAAAACTACCTCACGAGGCCCGACCTTGGGTCGAAGTGCGATTACAAGGTCCGCTGGCAGCCACCGTTCGAACACACTATTTTGAACAACTGGCCTCCGCGCCGATTAGTCTCCCACGACCGAATCTTCTAATAGCTTCTTATTTTGCTTCTTCATTATTTTCTCCTTGTATTAAAAAAAAGATTTCATTTGTTTTATTTTCAGAACCATTGCCCCGAAGAAGACAGCAGTTTTCTGTCTCGTATCTTGTTTTCTTGGTTGACGCCACTTTCTTGGAAAGGATACAAGAGATCTCTACATAATTGTGACATCTGGAATCTGAAGAAAGAATTACAGTGCGAAGAGGTTCATTCTGTTTTCGAAAAATATTGGTCCTGTACAAGAACGAAGAAAGAGAAGTGAGTATTCATTTTGTTGTATGATTTGTTTTTATTTATCTTTGATTGTTTCAGAAAACAGGCATCTATATTACCAGCACTGATTAAATGTTTTGGAAGCATGAACATCATGGCGGCTCTCATGAAATTCATACAGGATTCCTTAATGTTCGTGAGTCCTGTTGTCTTGAGGTGGGTTGGTTCGTTTGTTACTCTGGAGAGTCTGCTGTTAATCGTCGAACGAATATTTTAGATGGCTCATCGATTTTGTAGGAAATGATGAAGAACTGTGGAAAGGATTTTTATACGCTTTTGCTTTATATGCAGCATGTAGTGTACAAACAATTGTTCTTTCTCAATACTTCTATAAAATGTTCACTATTGGAATTCAAGTGAGAGCAGCTCTAATAACAGCTATATACAGAAAATCGTTGAAAATATCTGCCGTCTCTAGAAAAGACAGTACAATTGGAGAGATAGTGAATTTGATGTCAGTCGATACCCAAAACTTTGTGGACATTCTAACATACCTGAATTTAATATGGTCTTCTCCATACCAAATCGTTGTGTCAGTTTATCTGCTTTGGCAAACGCTTGGCGTTTCAGTGCTTGCAGGTGTAACAGTGCTGATTATCCTCATACCAATCAATACTTTCATCATCAGTAAGGTTAAGAAGTTCCAAGTAAGGCAAATGGAATACAAAGATGAAAGGATAAGAGTTACGAATGAAATGCTGAGTGGTATTAAAATATTGAAACTGTATGCATGGGAACCATTTTTCGAGGAAGTTATACAAAAAATAAGGGTCAGAGAGTTGTACGAAATGAAGAAAGCAGCATTCATGAATGCAGGCTCGAATTTCATCTGGACTTGTGCGCCATTTTTAGTGAGTTTTCCACATCGAATTTAAAAAAATCATATCTGTTTTCAAAAAGTTATTCTCATATGACACTCAAGATTACTGAGTGTTTGGTGGCTTTAATAGTCGAAATAGTTGAGTCAATATACAGGGTCAGTCTTTAACCACTGCGTTAATTTTAACCATAGGTTCTTGATATCCAAAGATACACTTTTTTCCAATACCGTTTTTCCATATTCAGCTGCGTTAAAAAGTTATATCTAAGCATTTTAAGTTTTCACATTGGGCAAATACTCCAATGTAGTCCAGTTTAGTTTGAATGATCATTCAACACTATACTACATCGTCCAATGAAATCGCTCAATTTTTGAAAACGGACCAATAGAAACAAACTGTATCTGAAAACACTCAACCTCACAGTGTTTTCACTTTTAGAAATTTGTTTTTATCAAATGCCTAATTTGCATAGGAATATTTATACGTCCGGATAGCTTTGGCCGTTGGTGAAAGTAGCGGTCGTCATGGTTACGATAAACAAGCAGTTGTTAGCGACAACTTCAACAGCAAATTTGGCAGTTCTGTCAGTTTATTTTCGTATTTTACCATGAAGTAGATAAAAATGAAACGTTTTGGGAATTGTAATATTACTTCAATTGAGGAAAGTGTGAAGAAAAGTGTGCCGCTTAATACAGTGAAGTCAAGATCCTACATTTGGAAACAATTTGAAAAATTATGTCCTGCCCGGGAATACCTTGTAAATGAAAAAACAAGTTTTTCAGAGCTCAATAATATTATGCTAGACTGGGTTTTCAATATGAAGAAAAGAGATGGATCAGACCACAAGGAAAGTGTCGTAAAAACCTTGTGGAATAATACTGCCAAACAGCTGCAGGAAAAATTCTATTCCGAATGGGCGATAGGTTCGATTCATTCACAGACGTGGCTTTTAAAACGGCGCGGGATGCACGAAATTCCAAGAGGCGTATTTTGCAAGTGGACCCTGAGAAAAGAATAGTTAGTGCCAAGGCGCTGTCTTTGGAGCAACACAAAAAGATGGTCAACTTATGTAAAGAAGATTAACCAGACGGTTTGAACAGAAAATTTTATTTTATTGCTGCATTGGAGCTTGCTTGGCGCGGAGGAGAGGGGTTCATTATGCCTAATTTCGCATTTCCAATTCGAAATTGAAAACGATGGTAATCCCACGGGCCGAATTGCCTACAATCCGATATTTTCTAAAACAAAACAAGGTGGTCTCCAAAAATGTGCGGAAACGAAATGGGTGACTCCCAATATTGAAGAAGATATTTGCCCGGTGAGGTTATATAAGCTACTTGTATCCAAAAGAACTGCAAACATAACCACTGAAAGACTATTCCTTACTCCACATAAGAATTGGAAATATGGTTCATGGTTCAAAAACTCCCCAGTCGGTCCCAATACGATAGCTAAATGGACAAAAGAATCGGCAGAACTCATTGGCATCAACACAACCAAGTCGAAGATAACCAACCACTCGCATCGAGCTACTGCTGTCAGCCAATTAGCCAAAGCAGGGATTGGCGAGGAACAGCTGATAAAGATAACAGGCCATTCTTCTGCAACGTCAGTGAAACCGTATCTCCAACTGGACCAACAACATCACAAAAAAATAATCACAGCCATAAGGAATGACAAAAATGTCCTTCAAGAAACAACATCAGTATCTACTTCATCATTCGAAAATATTGCTCGTAATGTGTATAATAATTGTACTATCAATAATTATTATTTTGAGAATAAAGATGAATAATTTGATGCTTCTATCTGGTTATTTTTGAATAAAAAACTATTTTTTATTTCGTTTGATTTATATTGTTGAATGATCTTTCCAAATACCACAAGAGATTCGAACTTTTTTTGAGAACACTCTGTCGTATTTTGAAAATTATACAAATTTCACTCAACAAAGTGATCCCGTGATATTAAGGATAACTTTGTTTCGTGAAATTTAAACGCATAACTCCCAAAAACCAAGAGTGTTCTCAAAAAAGCATTACCCTTGAAAATTACCTTCTACAGTCACCACTATTAAATCTTAATTATTTAAAAACATTATTTTTCCTCTAAGAAATGATTTCCTTACTCATGTTTCATCAGATGATTATACCGATTTATTTCCTTTCAACTTCGAATACCTCAAAGATGGTGCAATTTGGGTAAAAAGATGAGAAATTATTTTATCTGCAAAAATGACTGATGATTCTAGGAAGTATAAGATATGGACCTTTAGTTCAAGTGTATAGGTGAAAATGCAAATGTTTTCTGAAATTTCAACACTATCGTTAGAGCGGGGCCAAATTTGAAAAAATGGTATAGGAAGAATATGTTTCTTTTGACGTCAAGAATCTATGGTTAAAATTAACGCAGTGGTCAAAGACTCACCCTGTATATAAGAATATTCATTTATTTTGAAATCTAAGATTTGTTTCTAATTTTTTTATTGATTTGAAATTGAGTTTAAAAAGATGTCCTCGATGTGAGATGGAATGACGCATATCCTTGGCGGCTCTGATTTAGAGCTCCAGACCAATTTGGATATATGGGTTCGAGTCCCGTCCAAGGAGTCAATATTTCCGTAATTTCATCTTCATACCATTAACCTTAATTCAACTTTTATTGATATTATTTGTCAACAATTAGTGTATTCCAATAGGAAAATACCATCGGTTTCCATAAACTAGTCAATAAAATAGCCGCAGAGAATCTATCGAGGTATGAATATTTAATTCAGCAACCTAGAAACTGGAGATGCTATGACTTACTTTTTATCTGCGATGTTTCTGTTTTGTTGAAACTTCAAATGATTACAGGTCTCATTCGTTACATTTGTCACCTACGTTTCCATAGATGAAAACAACGTTCTCAACGCATCCAAGGCATTTACATCTCTCACCCTCTTCAATATCCTCAGATTTCCGATGGCTATGTTGCCCACTTTGATGACAAATATAGCTCAGGTATGTTAATAGATTTATGGTATAAAAATTTGTTTAGGATAACTCTTTTCATTTGAAGCAATTCGATTCTCCAAATTAATCGTGAAGCATCTAGCTGACTGACTTACCCTTGAGGTGTTCTGCGCATACGCGACGAAGGGTAAATTTTTGAGGTGGGAAATCGAGGGGAATCTGGTTCTTCGGTTATTTTCGTTTACATTCTTCCTCTTCTGAACTCACTGATGATGAATATCTACGATCTGTGTGATCGATTTTTCATGATTTATTTGACATCGTTAAAATGAAAATAGAATGATTGAACAGTGAATTTGCATTGGATTTGAGGTGATTCGAATTCACGTTATCTTCTTTGAGAAAATGATTAGTGCAGATGTGATTTTTTGAAAATTCTCTGAACAACGGTATATATTCACAACAAAATTTTCTCTATACAGGGTGTCTCAAGTTTGAGTGCCTATTAGACGTTTCTGGAGAACTAGACATATTTGAAATCTGAAAATTGGGATTATGATATTGTTCAAAGTTCTCTACAGAGCTAAAATATTTTCGAAGCCCAAAAACTTCCGTTTATACAGGTAGCTAGGTTGGAATCTATGTTGCAGAGCTTCATTAGTATCAAGTGTGTAAAGTTGACAGAATCTGGGCGTGTTTCTAGGTTGCGGAATAATGGAACCAATTCTGCAGTATGATGTTCCATGCAGACGAAATGAATAAGGGCCAGTTGATGCAAATTCTCTTAAGCAAACTTTTTGGGAAGCAAACGCATAGGCACTGTTATACTGGCGTATATTGTTTTGGAAATTCTTCGATTCTTCATCTGTTCCTGTGTAAAGTTCCCTGAGCAAAGCTGGTACTTCTATCAATCGCATCTGCTCGCTCATTACAACTTTGCCTTTCTGGCAGCACTGGCTGAATCCATCTTACCCTTTTTCACCCCTAAAATGCAGAGCATTGCAAAATTGACACGATTCGCTCATTTCGCCGACAAAAAACGCGGGAATTTCGTCTTCAACCGGAGCCCTTCTCGCTACAAATACTGATCGCATTGCGTATATTATTGTTATGAACGGCGGCGTCGGTTTCTTTCGGTTCGGGTTGTCCGGGTAGCGTTTCGAGAATCCACTGGTCTGCCTCGTCGTCGTGTCTCCATTGTAAATTAAAATTTTACACTGGACCTAACTCAAAATTGAAAAATCGGAAGTGACCCGTTTTCAATTTTTACCCAAAAGTGGATAATAACCAGCCAAATTTGGGTTTTCAATATCTTTTTCAATTATAATTTTCTGAATTAACTTACTCGATAGGTTTGGAAATTAAAATAAGCTTAAAATCAAAGTTAAAATAAAGCTCGTCAAAACACGTCTTTCCCCTTTGAAAGTCAAAGCTGAAATTATAGATGTTTATTATAATTATTAAACGTTATTAAGTTTGACAATTACTTTTAAAATGAAACTTTTTCAAAATCGCAATTTCTATCTTATATTTTCAAGCACGTTATATAAAATATAAATTGTTATAAAATTATTCGAATCCTCACTTTCTGACCAACTCAGGTAGTACTCTTGAACCTTTTTTAACTCGCCCTAACAGTTCAACTTTCACTTAAGGTAATTTTATTCAAATAACAAAATTTGAAATTTTTAACTATTGCAAATTCACAGATTATTTTATTTTAATGGGTCTGAATAAACAAAGCGAGTTCCACTGAAAAAAATGGAATCGATTTTTAAAGTCTTCAAATACCCTGGTTTAATTAAAATTCACTTCACCCTTTTAAATTGAAAGCCTACATAAAACAACTGAAATAAAGTGTTTTTCCTCTTCTAGCAATGTGATATATATGATTTATAAGTCTTATGTTATAATTTAAATACAAATGAAGTTAATCAAATTTACAAATGTTTTTAATGAGTTATATGACGATAATGGTAACTTGGAGTGCAAGAAGAAGAAATTAAAGCCCATATCAGTAAAAATTTGTTGAGTGGTGGCGAAATCTACATCGAAAAGTAGCGAAACACCCTTAATTTTTTTGTGTTTTTAGAGCAATTATAGATGTTTGGCACTTGTTATTATTTTTCTGCATCAGTTTGGATGCCTACCGTTAATTTAAAAAAAAATTGATGCAAATCGGTTGATTGGTTTAGGCGCTAGACCTTACTATGCATCATATTATTATAATAGAATTGTGACCAAGGAATAATCAATTTTACATATTACAATACAGAACTCTCAACTTTCGTTAATAAAATCGAATGAAAAGCGAGAAGAAAAACACGTATATGTCACAGGGACGGAAAGGCATTTGTTGACCCTCTGCTGCCACAGGCCAACAAATGTACCTTTTTTGCCCTTGAGACAGAAAATTCTTCTGTTGAATATAAATTACGTATGTCACATACGGCAACCTTAGCAACATAAAACGAAATCAAGCTCAATCCCGGTTATATGTCATCAATTAAGGAAGGATTCATTCAGATTGATCTCTATTTCAATTACAAATACATGTGGAGATGGATACAAGGGGGCATGCGCACTGGCATTCAACTTATACTTATAACAAACCCCCTCCTACATTAGCTAGAGTTCACGACGCATGCGCGTAGCTCCGAAGGGGTCCAAAGTATTCCGTCAATTATTGGTACTTACATTCTTCAACATGCGCAATCTATTGTTTATACTTCTATGGCAGAAGTACTAATTTCAACAACAAAATCACATTTCAAGACACATTGAATGTATTCAATTATTCATTTGTTCCATTAACTAGAAAACATTTGGATGATACACACCAACTGAAACCGAACAAATGAGTCTGGCCGGCGACAATCGAACGTATCTGTGAAAGCATGGAGAATCAATTAGTTAATTACCCCTCCGTAAATACTCCCCTGCGCTAAATATGTTGAGTGTTCTCTAGAAAGGGTTTCCTCATTATGGTGGGAAAAAATAAAAAACCTATTGTAAAATTGAAAATCATATTGATACAAACTCAAATATTTATTTAAAAAAATTTCACTCTTCTGCATACGCACGCATCAGGCGTAAACCTCCTGAAATTCCATTGATTCCTGATGTCTCAACTAATCGTAAAGAAATGACGACGAAAAATGAGTAAACTGCTAAAATTCCATTGGTTCCTGATATCTCAACTTATCGTAAAGAAATGACAACGATGGGGCGTACACCTCCTGAAATTCCATTGGTTCCTGATATCTCAACTTATCGTAAAGAAATGACGACAGTAAGCGTAAACCTCCTGAAATTCTATTGGTTCCTGATATCTCAATTAATCGTGAAGAAATGACGGCTATACTAAGCCTGCTGTAGGCGTAAATCTGCTAAAATTCCATTGGTTCCTGATATCTCAACTTATCGTAAAGAAATGACGAAAGTAGGCGTAAACCTCCTGAACTTTCATTGGTTCCTGATATCTCAACTAATTGAATGAAGCACTACTCAAATAACGGAGCTTTTAATAAACAACATTTTCTACAATACTATATGTATCACTCATCGGTGTCTAATGGTAATGAGAAAAAGAAAGTTTATTTTTGAAATATTGTTTTTGCAGTTGTTTTCAGTACCTCCTGAAAATAACACAAAATTGATTTTGAATGATTAAATAAATGAGCTTTGCTGGTTCATGGTAGATTTTGACTCAAGAAATTCCACTGAATTATGAAATCGCTTAATCGTGAAGAAAATAGACTATACTGATTAATGGCGTAAATCTGAAATTCCATTGGTTCCTTATCTTCAACTTATCGTAAAGAAATGATTTGAAAAGTAAATACCTCCTGAAATTTCATTGGTTTATTGAAATAGTTCTCTACTAAATAATTAAATGAATTAATCTCAACTTTAGAAATATTTAATCACTTTCAAATTTCTGATATCTCTAATATAAATAAAAGAAAGTTGGAGCTTTTTAAACAAATTTTCGGTTGAAGGAACTGTCAAATTAAGGACCTCTTGCAACGTTTTGAAACTTTAATTTTGAAATTAATCAGGAAAAAACACAAAATTGAAACAGAATACTTCATGGAATGAAATTAAATGATTAAATAAATGACTGGTTCATGGTAGATTTTGACTTAAAGAAATTCACTGAATTATAGGTTAGGTTGTATTTTTTCTTCAATGCGCTGGAAATTGAATATTAAATAGATTCAAAAAATTATATTCTTCTAAATATTAAATGAATTAATTATACAAAGAATTATTTAAGATAATTACTCCAAAGGGATTGTTCCAATATAAATATGCAACAGAATGGAATTAATTTATCTGAAGGAACTGACAAAATCAAGGACCTCTTGGCAACGTTTCAGTGCTTTATTTTTCACCTTCCTCAGGCTGAAATTGACAAAAAAAATTACGGTTCATTCACAAAAACAACATTGTAATCACATACTAAAAATAAAACTGATATTTGCAACATTTTCGCCAATAAATTTATAAATATTATTGACCACAATGCGCTGGAAATTGATTAAATAACATTCCGTAAATTCACTCAAGATCAAAAGAAGAAAATCTCACCCGAGAGATTAAAGTAGAATTGTTGATTATCAAATTTGAAATTATGGAGTATTTTTCAGCTTTTGATAGATTTTTACCATTTTTAAGATGAATGGACAATGAGGGTTATCTTCAATATCGACAATAATCAATGTGATATTTGTGCATTCATATTGAACCAAGTCTTAAACTGAGGACTCCTTAAAGTGTTGAATATTCTTAACGTTTTATAATTACTGGTAAAGTTTGTTTTATACATGCGAACGTGTCAATAAATAAATTTATATTTTCATTTGCACTGAAACATATATATTATTCAATAAATAACTATTTATCCATGATAAAAATAAATTATTTTCAGGAACAATTAAATTTTTCCTATTGTTCTTATTAATTAGTATTATCTTTTGTTCTTTTTCCAAATTATTTTTCTGTGAAGAATTGTTGGATTATCAAATTTGAAATTATGTCCAGTATTTTTAAAGTGATTTGATAGACCTGTAGTAGTAAGACCTTTTTACAGTCACTTTCATGCTGCCGAATCCTAAATAATTGACAATCATTACAATCTATCTGGTAAACAAGATTTGTTTGAAGTATACTGGGAACTGTGTCCTTCCCCTTCGAGAAATAGTTTCTAATTGTTTTCTTGTAATATTCCACAATTCTAATATTAGTATTAGTCAATATTCTAAATTTGTTTGGTATTCTGTGTATGGAATGAAGAATCTCAAATATTTTCAGTCACCGACGATGATTCGTTTATTCATCCAAGTTTGTATTCTGTGATGAATAGAATACATTATTGATGAGTGTTTTAGGATATCCATTATTTTTCAGATACTGCGTGAAAAACAAAAAATTTTTTCATGGAAACATGGATCAGATAAATTTAGAATCTTCCGCTTTATGTTCTTTATTATCGCGATCTTATGTTTGAAGGCATGGCAGGATTTGTAATTTAAAATTCTTCCGGATGAAGTTGGTTTTTGATATAAATCAGTGATAATTTTACTCTGGTTTCTTATAATTAATAAATCTAAGTAGGGTACAGAACTATTATTTTCGAGTTCGTAGGTGAACTTCAAGTCAGGGTGATATGAATTAATTGTGCCAACATATATTGAACCTTGTCAACAGGTATACATGTAATTATGTCATCAACATAAATATACAAAAAAGGTATCAAAAAATCACATCTCTCTACAACATATGACAAAAGTGAGTTCAAAACAATTTCAGCGAAAATAGGGGACGCTGGATTTCCCATAGCAGATCCTTTGATTTGTTTGTAGAATTGATTCATATACTGACAATAACTGGTATTAAAAATGAGATCTATAGTATCCGTAAAACGTTGTTGGAATTATTTAAGATGTCTAAAATAATAATAATGACATTACTCCAGACATCTTAGAATTATTGATGAAAACAATGAACAAGGACCAAAATATGAGGTTAGAATCCCTGCGAGATGCGCGAGTCAGACTTGGTGTAAGAAAATCCACGGAGTGCGACTACTGGTTGGTATCTATACTGTGTTTTGAGTTCTTAAAAATGCAGTTGTTTGAACCGATGTGTTAGAGCATTGTCGTGGTGAGGGGTAATCCGTCGTCGGTGGTTGCTTTTCCTATTTTCTTGGAGGACAACTGGCAAACAAATAGTTGTGTACCTACCACTCAGAATTGACTGTTCTGAGTTGTTCTAGTGGTACGATTGCAACATGGATATTGCTTGAAGATATACATGAAACTAAATTTCAAATGCTTATAACACCTGAACCAATTAACGGATTTGACTCAATAACGAACTTGACCGAGATTTTTGGACAGTTAACCTGTTAGGTGAATATGAGAACTCTACCTCATCTCTTCTGGAAGATAGAGTGTATAAGGCCAGATGGTCGGCCGGATGAACATACTCATGTTTGACTCGGTATTTTTCATCGGTAAGTCAAACCCAATCGATTGAGTAAATTTTCGGCTCGATATTCGAAAATAATAGGCATATGGGCAAAGCGACAGCCCGCTGTTCTGCTAGAAAAAGCGCGCAAAAATAATAAATATGAATTCATAGCAGTTTGACTTTTTTGAGTAGAAGAGCGTACTGTCGTTCCTATCGGCCTAAATGTCTATAATTTTCGAATATAGAAACGAAAATAGTCTCATTAGATTCGGTTCGACGATCCTAGTCAAATTTGAGTATATCCACGCGGGTGGCCGTATACTGTAACGAATAAAAAATAATATATTTTCCGCAAATCGCCAGGAAATTTTGACATTCCTGCCAAAATTTCTTGAAGAAAAAGTCAGGACTTCCTTACTGTAAGGAAATGATATTTCCGTACAGTTGTTAGTGTTCTACATAAATGATAGAAAACACATTGCTTATAAGGAATTAATTTATATTTTGAAAACATCAAGTCATTGCTGAATACATTTTTAAGATCAATTTGTTATATTTACAGTAATTTGACAGTTAGTACAATTATTGAACATTGGAGAAACACTCTTAGAACTATGAGAAACATTTTGGACAACATGCAGGGTGGAAGGGATATTTTGTACTGTGAAAATTTTATTTGCCAGCTCAACCTTATTGTTAAGCGATTCTTCGATATATCCTTCAGCAACGTTTGATGACTTCCATCCGCCATGCCTCTTTAAACTTGTTATGTCGGCGCCAGAGTCAACCAATATTGTTGCAGAAGACCGACGAAAGCAGTGACCAGTATATTCTGTCGGATTCAACAAGTTCAAATAAGTAGCAACTATTTTGGGCATTTTTCTAAATTGATGAATTCCTACCACTTGTCTACAACCCTTTCCGCTTTGATATTTAAAGAAAAATAGATCACTGTTCATATTTTCTGATCTTAACGAAACATACTTTCGATAATCTGATTAATTACAAATGATCTTGGTTTGTTGGTTTTCGAATCAGGTATGCTGATTAAAAGCTGAGATTCTAAGTCTTCTATATCGTGTACAGTCATTCGGACTAACTCATCCATTCTGCAGGCCCCAGAAATACCAAATATTACAGCCACCTAAAAAATAAATAAAGCTATAATCTAAATAGAAATTAAAAACTTGTAAATTACCTTAATCATCAAATTTTCTTTATCTGGAGCTTCCTGGATAAATTTTTCAATTTCTTCCTTCGTTAAAATCTTAGATTTCTTTGCCCTATAACCTTGAGCTTGCCGTTTCAATAAAGAACGAAGTTTGGAGTATGTAGATATATCTACATTGTTTTTAAGTGCAAGGGTTGACTTCAGCATTGAATAATTGGCCCATAATGTTGAAGATTTCATCTTTAAACAAAGGTCTAGGAAGTATGCCATTACAACATTTTCTGAGAAAGAACTCGTATTTTTATTCATGCGATAATCCATAAAACGTCTGTATGCATTTTCGTACTTTTCTCTTGATTTCTTTGGCAATAATTCTAATGAAGCAGTATTCACTGCCTCAACCAGCTCTGGAGGAGTCCCAGGAATGGAAATTTCATCATCACTTATCATTTTACTTTCGAGAACACCAGCAATTAAATTTATAAGCGTCAAGTTTGACAATTCAACCTCAATACGTTTCCATAGTAACCCAAGTAATTTTATTAGGAATTTCAAAGCACCATTTATTTGGGAATAAAATTATCGCGTTTTTTTAAAATCAATCAATATCTGTCGAATTTTAAACGATTTGCGGAAAAATAGTATGTTTACCTTGTAGGAAAAGCCACATTCCTGGACTCTGTGTTGCTAAGTCTCGGCTTGCGCCTCGACTTAGCAATCTTCACAGTCGTCCAGGAATGTTAAGCTTTTCCTACCCGGTAAACAATGTACTATTATTTAATAAATTTGATTTAATTAATTCAAAAATGGTCCGGCCAGCTAGAACACAGAACCATCTCACATTTACCTTTAGAGAGTTTAATTAGATGCTTCCACCCCAGTCAATGATAGTCAATACTCGAACAATCGAAATTTATTCCATTCCATTCCATTATTTTTAATACAACATATTCACAGAATTGTCCAAATTAAAAGTTGCAAGTAGAACTGATTAATTTCTGGCTATACAAATAAACAGATAATGTCCACAATTGTTGCTGGATATTATTTTATTGTCTTGAGTCCCAATTCATGTAATAACAGGACCATACAGCCATCCTGGGATGAGTCTGGTATCGAAAACGGGTCTTAAGTTTCCACGCTGTAGAAAAACTTTCCAACAAAAACTATTTCATCTCTCAGTTCTCCAGTCCTCAGATAAACATCTGTTAGTAGTCGTAAAATTCAACTTCGGCAAATTTGTTCAGCCTGGGCAAGGTATGTCAAATTCGATAATATTCTAACTCCGGCAGATTTGGTTCAGTTTTTCGGTAAATTTCAGCTCCGGTAGGTTAAAGCTCTTCGGTAAATTTTCTACTCCGGTAGATTTTGTTTCAATATTCGATAATGTTCCACAGTTTCCAACGATCCCTGAATGTGTTAACACACAAAACGATAATAACTTAAGAGAAGAAAAAATACACATGTGTTCAAAAAAACGAAAAATGATACAGATGATTCGATAAAAATTAATCAGGGAAATATAGAAGCTGAGTTGTATCTGTAATTTTCACAATTCGGCCAAAATCTGATCCTTTCATTTTATTTTTCAGACCACGATTTCTCTGAGGAGAATAAATGATTTCATGAATTCTCCAGAAGTTAATCAAGGAAATGTTACCCATGATCCAAATGAAGGTGATTATTATTTTTTTTTATTTTTGAGATAATTTCATATGTATGAAGGCTTGACAGTAGCATTGAGTATAAATCTACCTAGAGGGGAAACGCAGTTCAAAGAAATGAAGCCAAAAATTCTACCGGTAAAGTGGCGGTCTCAAGCGTGTAAACACGGTAACGGTTATTTCATTGTATTTACGGTTGCAGCGACTTGGTCTCTCTGTTTGAGCTGGTCTGAGCCAGGGCCAGATTTATTCGACATCACCTCTCAGAATATTTTATTATTTAGATATATTGACTTACTGTCCAATGATCTGTGTATATTTAGATGACGATTTTAATGAATGAATTATGGGCATATTGATGGTGATATTAAATACGTGAAGTGAATTTAGATCAGTTACGCATGTACACAAGAAAATTGTATGTAACATATATATATTTGAATGAGCAATAAATGGACCTAGTGCTTATTTTATCACCCTAATTCTGAGGAACAACTGGCTTTTTTCCCAAATATTTTTATCCTCTGTATTGACCAAAAAAAAAATTTGATAGTTTTGACGCACAATTAATTGCGGAAAAACTTAGATTTCTGAAATGAATCTGGAGCAGTTCAGGTGAACGAAAAAGAAAAGAACGTGAAATGTTTCGGTGTATTCGGATGATTGAAGCAACAGAAACAAAATATTCATAGTGAAATTTGATGTTTTCTCGTTTTTTTCGCATCAAATCCGTCTGTTTACGAAGATCTCCGTAATGAAATATTTTTAATTAATAATGGTAATTTATTACCTTCTTCTAAGAATCGATGAGGATAAATTCTTAGGATGACTCTACAAAATAAATTTTTCAATGGTCTAAAGTGTAAAAAAAATTGATAATCCAAAATCACCTTATAACTACCTATTGAACCCACAAACCTACCATGAAAATTTCACACCATATTTCCTTCCGTTCGAGAGTGATCGTCTTGATGGAAGAATCGATTTTTACCACACTTTCCGAAATAAAAAATGGTAATTATTGGAATCCTGCACTGAGAATCTGTGAGGATAATGCAAATTGTTTTTTGTTTATTTTATTATTTGAAGATATATCCTGAAAAACATTTTTCCTTACGCCAAAATCACTACATAATGACCTCAGGCTACCTTCTGATAAACTAAATGATTGTATTTATTTGAAAAATCCCTTATAAATCCTCTATACACTAATCCAAACTGGGTGTAAATTTTCAGAGTTCTGATTAAAGAGGTACTACTGTATCTATATTGGAATATCTAACCGAGAAGTATTACAATTGATATCGACTCAATAATCAAGAATTATGAGTTTAATGCGAGAATGTTCGTCCATTCTGTGTTCTTAAACAATTTTCGTAAGATATAATGACAGCAGAAAGTCTGTCATAGTATTTCAAATTACATAGTATAGAAAGAGCTGCATTTAAGCGCTCGTTCACAATGAATATAACGCACAGAATCTTATAACATATATTCAAGTTTAATCATTGTTTAATCAATAATCAAGTTCATATTCATTACAAAATATAGCGCGAGTTGAATTATTATGGGACCGTCTATTGTCTATTGAGTTACATAATTGTCTAACATGTGTGGAACTGCATTAATGTGAAGATATTTTTTGGTTGCGTTTACGTTACATTCATTGTGAATAAACCCTCACGATTTTCATTTTTAAGTTGAAAATGATAGCCGAATGTAAACGCGCCATTTCAGTTCGAAATCTTATGTTCTTTCAAAGAAGTGTTTCCTGAAATTCTATAAAAACACAAGTATAATATATAAATCATAACTGAGAAGATCCAATGACATAACATACAAGGGAGAAATTCGGATAAATCATGATATGAGGGATTCAATTTATAATGCTACTATCTTGGCCTCTCCTTTAATCTTAGTTCAGAAGAACAAATATCGAAATGAAATAACTATGAATCTTCGTGAAGAACAACATATTTTCTGAAGCCGGCCCTGGCCATCGTCTAATAGTTCGGTAACTCTCCGTTAGATGCTGTGAAGAAAAAATACATATGTTTCCAGAAACATACAGTCCATCTATAGACCAGAAATCGTACTAGTAAATTTGTGGCTTTATTTCTTTGAACTGCGTTTCCCCTCTAGGTAAATTTATACTCAATGATAGTAGGTACCGATACGGAGGTTGCATAAGGCTTCACTTTCCACTATAAGGGGATGTATCAGAAAATAACGAGACAGTGCTAGTATATCAATGAAATATTTATGTAAATAAATTCAGCAACAATCCTTCGAAGTGCTCATTCTGTTCAATACACTACTCCCAACGCTTCATCCACTTATCATAAAATTCTAAGAAAAAAAAATAAAATTTGATAGTCTGTTTAGTATACGAGGGTTGCTTTGTATATTTCGGGATTGGACAACCCTAGTGTTGCAATCTGCCAACTGACAGCTATATCGTAAAGCTTGATATTTTTGTGGTTATACGTAGTCAGAACGTTGTGACATAGGAGCGCTGTTTGTGTTGTTTGCAGTAACTTAAAAGGTTCATCTCGCAAAAAAAATGGAATTAATTCGTAAACATTTTGGTGCGATTATTTTTCACATCTTTCGACGTGGATTAACTCATCAACAGTAGATCGGTGAACTTAATTCAATTTTTGGTGATGGAGCTCCATCAAGGACCATTGTTTATCGATTTTATGGTAAATTCAACCGAGGTCGTAGTTCACTCCATAACGAATTTAATGAAGGTCGTCCAAAATCAGTTGTTTTTCGGTAAACCTTTGATACTGTGCGCCAGCTGATATTGCAAGATCGTCATGTGACCTATCGTGAGATTGAGACAACCTTAGGCATTAGTGGAACCAGCATATTGCAGGAATATTTGACCGTCAAAAGAATTGGTTCGTGTTGGATCCCACACAATTTGTCGATCGTTCAAAAAGAATGTCGTGTCGATTGGTCTAAACAAATGCTCCAAAAATACAATCGCTGTGCTTCGAATCACGTCTATGACATCGTGACTGTTAATGAATCGTGGATTTACGCCGTATGAGCCCGAAAGTAAACAGCAGTCGACTGTATGAGTGTTACAAGTTGAGCTAAATCCAACAAAAGTTGCTCGCGCACGAATCACTTTCAAGCAAATAGTAGCCTCTCTTTTCTGGAATTGCCGGAATCGTACCACTATTACAAAGCGCAACACTCAATTCTGAGTGGTATACAACGATTTGTTGGCTCGTTTGTAACATTTGCTACTTTTTCTTTCGAAAAGAATGATAAATATTATTTTTAAAACTAACTACGACACTGGAGTTTGCATGATTCCAGATACAAAGACTTGGCCATTTAATGTGATCGTCTAGCAAGGGTAAGACTCTACGTTATGTTTACATAATAATTCAAGTTCGTGATAATTGAGATCAGTGAAAATAATTGGGAAACAAAGATGGTGAATAAAACACAACTCTTAGACCCAAACAATCAACTCTTTATTGAGGGTTTGAAAAAATATAAGGGAAAGCCTCAGGCAGAAAACATCTCATATTAGGTGATGTTGTTTAAAACTAAATAGTCAATCGTTAACAGCTAGCAAAGACAAGTACAACATTTCTGAGAAAACTATAACAAAACAAAACAGATAGTAATCATAATAACCAGAGCAACTTCCATAATACAAAGAGAATAATAAACACGGTAAATATGGCAACCTCAATGATACAACAAGAATTAATAATCATGGCAAATATAGAAACTTCAATAATACAACAAGGATAATAATCATGGCAAATATGTAAGCTTCGATAATACAACAGGATAATAATCATGGCAAGTAAGTAAACGACTAATTATGACCATCGTCATGGTCACGGCCCCAGAGTATGTGAGCCATAACTATAATATTGTATGAGCTAAGGAATTGGGAACACGGGGAAGGTCATGGAGTTCCAGCGGCGGCTCTGAAAAAAATGACAGAAAGTTTCGCGGTTGCTAAAAAAAGTTATATTCTCTCATGCCTTATAGCACATGTTAGTAACGGTCCCTGCCTTAAGGCGTTGGAAACGCCCCTTCAAGGCCTTCGATCCAGGTACCTAAGAAATCTCATACAACAGTATAGGAATGGTCCACAATCTCGAGAACGAAATATCATGTAATATGAGCATATAGATGAATAGATAGCAGTACGAGATCATAGCCTAAATAAACAACAATTTTTGATAGAATATCCATCACGAGTAAAGAATAAGGACCAGAATAACCAGAATGCATTATGGGCATATATAACACAGGTACAGGTAAAATAATAAGCAACAGGGAATGGAAAGTCATAAACGTGATCGGTAACCAGAAAACACTTAAAAGTATAGAAGAAATCATAACGACAACAAGTATCATGTTAAATTAACAAGTATGAAATATACACAACAATAACCGTGAATAGTAAGGCAAGTACATTACACAGTAAAATGACCAATTACAACAGTACGAAATATATATAATGATTACATGTGACAGGGGTAACTTAACAACTCTAACCTTTGATATAACACCATGGTGCTACGTACGCTGGTTACATCCATTATTCCATATCAACCATACTAGTACTACCACTAGTGGAGGTCTCCATATGTTCACTCTATAATAATGGCATTGCTACGAAAATAATGAATTTCCTGAAACAATGAGATTTCCAATATTGTTTACCAACAAAGGGTTAGTAAACTGGATGGATCTTTCATAATAATTAAATTAATCTGAGTTCTACCTGGAAAATAGATTCGAGCGGCACTCAATGTAGCAATGGTTTCGCTTTAGCACTCACACAAGCACTCACTAAAAACTTTCAAGAAAGCTTCATTCTCTCACAACTCAACTGATAATAACCACACCATCTTGGATTCCTTTCTTCCTCGTGTTCTCCCACGCAGTCGCGCAGATCGACGCGGACACTTCACAAGGCGGTACGTTCTTCTTTCCTTTCTCCTATTCTAACCATAGAATTTGTTCTGACCATAAACTCTCCTTCGAGGTACGTGAGACCCAGTGGCGTTTCAACATAGGGTGAAATGAGACTACGATTTTTTTGTATTGAAAAAACCTAAGATGTTACACGTTGTCTTTCAACAAATCAGGAAAACCAACAGTTGAAGACGGATCTTCCTTCACTACGACAATGCGAGCTCCCATACATCGGCTCAAATAACTGTATTTTTGAGCACTCAAAACATCATTTTGATGAGTTATCCTCCGTAGAGTCCTGAGTTGGCACCGAATCATTTCTTTTTATTTCCGAACGTAAAAAATAAAATGAGAGGTCAACGCTTTTCGACACCTGAAGAAGCGGTTGATGCGTTCAGAATGCATGTTTTGGAGATACTTCAATCAGAGTGACAAAAGTGCTTTGATAATTAGTTCAAACGCATGCAAAAGTTGTTCTAGAATACCGAAATATTAAAGCCATCCCTCGTACTCATCTCAGCGTTATGGAGCTCTGAATCGGACCCAAATTTTCTATTTCTCAATTCTTTTTGACTTCAGGAAACAAATGGAAATCACATAGAGCAAGGCCAGGAGAGTAAGAGGGATGAATCATTATTTTAACACCTAATTTTTCAAGTGTTCGTTGACAATTCGTTGATCCATGAGTCGTGATGGAGCGTCTAGCCAAAATCATGATAAAGCCTCAAATGGTTCTCGAAGTACATTAGAATAGTTTTCCTCTGCTACTGTATGTTCTCTAAGTACAATGTGATCGTATATAATGTCAAATTTATCAAAAACAATCAGGTGCATCACTTTACCAGCGCTTTCAGCAGTTTTGGCTGATTTACAACCTTCTTTAAACTTTTTATGCCACTACAATCTCTACATCGTGATAAACTATTATCTAGATATGCAACTTAAACCATTTCAAAAGTTTCAGTTGGTTTTTCACCCAATCGAACACAAAATTAGAATATCCATCGGATCAAGTTGTAACTTGGAAGATATCTGAATTACTTTGACGCAAATAGGCTCTCGAGGTTTCGCAAAATTTAAAATGGTAGAAAATATTTTAGAAATGTCCAACAAAAATTTTTGATACTGGATACCTCATAAATTCTCGGAGGTTCTCAAACAAAAATTCGTGCAGGTATGGACGTTTGTGATTTTTCATATATTCCCAAATTTCATTGTCGTAGCTTTTTTCAACCTGAAGATATAATTATAATTATCTTTTCATTCACTTAAGAGAAGAGAGAAACGTCAAATAGTGCGTCAGAAATCTGATGCTCGAAGTTTTCCTAGATACCTATTCGCTATATATTGGTCGGACTTATAAATTGTTCATTACGGCGAAATAATGTACGTTGTCAAAATTCATAAAAGCACTGACGTAGGTTATTAAGAGAAGAAGTTTATTAAGAGAAGAGAATTTGAGCTTCGGACAAAACTGAGATGGGTTATTTTTGATTTGAGATAAAGATTTGTTCATTCATGTTGTCGGTTGTGCGTATTTGTATCACATTGTCTCAAAGTACGGGAAAAAACTCAAGAACAAGCGCGCAAAAGCTCCTGACCGCATTTCAGAGTTTTTTTATTGACTTTTGTATCACAGATTCAATTTTATTGAAGGTACGTTCAGGAATTAATTTTTCTTCAAGGAATGCCTCCTACTCACAATAAATAATAAGGAACTATAAAGAAGGCCCCAGACTAAAACCTTGTAGAGGCCCCCCAATTTATGCGCTACGCCACTGTTCAAAATTTATATCAGGGTCCTAAAGAAGACTTTTGAATGAACAATTAGAATACTATAACTTCAGATATTAAAGCTCAAAGCTAGCCATACTGTACTCCGTGCAACTCCTTTGATTGCAAGTAAAAACAGGCCTCATGGGTTGTCTCAAAAAAGAAATAGTGATATACAAGAACACTAAAATTTTAATTTAATTACCACTAGTATATTTTACTCCTGGAAAATTAGTCTAGCATCGAGAGTAATCAACGCTACCTGTTGATTAAGATGCTTTCAGTTTAAATCTTTCGAAAAACTTGAAGAAAGCTCATAAAACTTCGAAAAATTGAAAGTTGTATTACATATCTGGCTTTGTTATAATTGTTTCACTTTACTTTCCAGATCAACCTCTCATCATAAGAAATGGAAACTTCTCATGGGGAAATCAACTAATCTTGCATGATATCAATGTTAAAATGCCAAAAAGCTCTTTGACAGCAATAGTTGGTCAAGTTGGAGCTGGAAAAAGTAGTTTTATATCAGCATTCCTTGGAGAAATGGAAAAAATGAACGGACAAGTGAATACAGTGGGTTCCGTCGCATACGTTTCTCAGCAAGCTTGGATTCAAAATGATACTATCAAGAACAATATATTGTTTGGCAGAAAATATAATGAGTTACTGTATACATCTGTTCTAGAAGCATGTGCTCTGAAAGAAGATTTGAAAATACTGCCAGGAGGTGACCAAACTGAGATAGGAGAGAAAGGAATCAATTTATCTGGAGGTCAAAAGCAAAGGGTCAATCTTGCTAGAGCTGTTTATGCTATGCGAGATTTATACTTTTTAGATGATCCCCTTAGTGCAGTTGATTGCCACGTCGCTAAACACATTTTCGAACATGTAGTTGGACCTAATGGTTTACTGAGAAATAAAACAAGGTTACTTTCAACTCATAATATTACATTTCTTCCCTTCGTTGACCAAATTTTAGTTTTGAAAAATGGTTCGGTATCTGAAAGAGGGAATTATACAGAGTTGATCCAGTCAAAGGGAGCTTTCTCAGAATTCCTGGAACAAC
Source organism: Micraspis discolor (assembly GCA_030674115.1). NCBI lineage: Eukaryota > Metazoa > Arthropoda > Insecta > Coleoptera > Coccinellidae > Micraspis > Micraspis discolor. The sequence continues at coordinate 260,221 of JARTUT010001333.1, forward strand.
ACTGCCAAAGTAACAATGAAAAAAGCAAAGGTGAATAAAATGACCATTTCATTAAGCTAATTTATTTATGTGTTCTCAATCTACCTGCTGTTTTTTAAAGGTTTTGCTCGAAAGACAAGGTTCTTTTAAAGGTAATTCATAAGTTTTTTGAGTTATAAGTTTTCCTTAGTAATTGGTTATCAGCATATACTCTTAGTTGTCTATTTGCCATCTTGTTTTAAATGAATGAACTCGAATCTAATATGTTGGAAAAATGCGTTTATCTTAGGAAAAACTTCTTCAACATTCTCGAAGGAGGTGTTTCTAGTTTCAAATTTACATGAGGTGATAGCAGGCATGTCTGATATATGCAAATTGAAGATAACTGGAGCAAGAACTGACCCCTTGGGTATACATTCAGTTTTCTTGTGTTACTCTGAAGATTCCCTGAGATGACTCGTAATTGTCTGATAATGAGCTTATTGTTCGATAACGGTTTATATGGAATAGTTTTTTGAAGCCGTCCTTTCATCGGTATCATATGCAGCCCAGAGATCTATGAAATCACGAAGCTGGATTGGCAAGTACCCGTGTTCGGCAACATAGGGAACTGTAGGTGAAAAATCTGTACATCATCCTTTAGTGTAATCCTTCAAACAGGAGGTTTTGATTTACCGACATTTCATAGTAAACAACTTCGAGTGAAAAATGGTAATAGATCAATATCGTTCAGTGATTTCAATTCCTGTAATTAGAAGGGAAGACGTGCGAGGAAATCAGTTGGTAGCTGTTTACGAGGACCATGCAACTTTGATGACGACCATTCGATATTGCTTCAATGAATTCAAACGAGTTTGAACATGTTTGACTAGACCGCCGAGGACAACCGAATGAAGTGACAACGAGTGATATGGTCGATAAAGTCCATGATATGTGTTGGCTGACCGACGAGTGTATATTATAGAGACTGCTGGGATGCTAAATACTTGATACGAGATTTGGAGATGAAGAAGCTATCGGCAAGATGGCTTCCCTGTTTGCTAACCGTGAACCAAAAACGAAACTGTGTGACAACTTCGAAGGGCTATATGCTTCTTTTTAAAGCCAATCCAATACAGTTCTACGACGATTCGTAACCGTTGACGGAGGCTGGGTACCTCTGTACACCAGAAACCAAGCAGTGGAATTATCCAGTTGAACGTGCTCCGAAGAAAGCGAAGGTGGTAGTGTCGGCGGAAAGGTTATTTTTCTAAGTTTTATGACAATGTATTGAACACCAACTGTGATATCTTGGATGCATACGATAACGTTGATTTGGCATGTGATGCATTATATAGCATACTGAATTGCTTATTTTCTGAATGTGTCCCCGTATGGAAAAATGGGAGGTCTTCCTATCTGCCCTGGTTTTCAAGTAATATTATTATTCCTCTTAAAACCAAAGACTCTTACCTACGCAAATATAGGTCATCAGGAAACATTGGTTTCTTAAAGGAGTATAAAGACCTTCGTAGAGATGTAAAAAGGGAATAGCTGTGACTCGCGCTAATTTCACAAGAAAGGCTGAGGCCAACCTAACAGACATTCCATCAGATATTTGGGCTTATTTGAACAGCCTTCGTAACACTCCTTCCATTCCTGAATCGATGAACTATGGGGGTCACTCTATTATCGGTCCCCAAAACATAGTCGTTACCTTTACATTATTTTTTCATAGTTCATTAATTACCTCCACTGATTTTAACACACTGGATGGCCCACCTGGTAGCTCCTTCGCACAAACTCTGATTATCCCGAAGAAAACAGAAGATATTGTACTCAAGTACCTCAAAAGTTGCAAATCTAATATGACAGCAGGTCCTAACATAATTCCATCTTTTCTGTTGAAGGACTGTGCGATTGTCCTCGTCAGACCTCTTACCATTATTTATAGACTGTCCCTTTCTACACATCATTTTCCTACTGTCTGGAAAGAGGGTAGAGTAAGTCCAGTATTCAAGAAAGGTGAAGCGATATTGAGAACTATAGTGATTCTGAACAACTACAGCAAAGTTTTCAAAAAATACTTTACATCATATATGTTCATGTGAGGAGCAAAATTTCTAATTGTCAACACGGATACATCAAAGGTCGATCAACAGTAACCAACTTGGCCTGTTTAACTCAGTATATCGGTAGTGCACTGGACTTCACGAAGGCATTTGACAGATTGGATCATGGCATACTTATCTAGAAGCTGTCTTCTTTCTGGTTAAATCTTGATTTTCTATATTTTTTCAAATCTTATCTTTCCCGTAGAAATCTGTATGTTCAGTGTTTTGGTTGTAGATCTGGTGGTTTTGAGGCTACCTCAGGTGTCCCTCAGGGGTCTATATTGGGTCCACTGCTTTTCTTAATCTTCATCAATGATATCTGTTGTTACCTGACCTGTTTCTTCCTTCTTTATGTTGATGACTTCAAACTGTATCGTCGCATTCTCTCTGTTGAGGATTGTTGGGATCTCCAGGATGACATTGATAGGCAAAACCGTTGATGCAGGGACAACTTACTTTCCTGAACGTTCAAAATGTAGCGTAATGTCTTTCAGTCGGAAAAGAACTACAATAGATTTCCTTTATAACATTAGTGGTTGAGTTCTTGGTAAGGTTGTTGAATTTAAAGACCTAAGTTTCTTATTCGATCGAGGACTCAGTTTTTTTCCTCATATAAATTCAATCACCTCAAAAGCATCAAAACACTTGGCTTCATCCGAAGGAACTCCATGTGGTTACAGAACACAAGAACGCTATTTATAATATTCAATGCACTTGTGAGGTCAAGGCTCGAGTACGGGTGCCTAATTTGGAGCCCTGAGTATAGTGTAGATGTCAGTAGATTAGAGAATGTACAGAGGCGATTTCTGAAGTATCTATATTTCAAAATTGACGGTATTTATCTGAAGCGTGGTGTAGCTCACGAAAATTTCCTGAGAAGATTTGAGGTTAATTCTCTAGAAAGTCGCCGCGCCTATTTAGGTGTTTAATTTCTGTGAAATATAATGTGCTCGTTAATCGATTGTCCCTATTTACTGAGCCTAATCTGCGTACATGTACCTAGATTACCCCTACGTACTATTAGAACATTTTATCTACCTTGCCCACGATCTAACGTTCTTACGTTTTTGCCCCTGTACAGAATATGTCATGACTATACGTCTTATGAAAATATCGTGGATATTTTTGCTTGCGAACCGGCAAGCATAAGAAGAGCTATTTTGAGCTCACAAAATGTGTGATAAATCTGGGTGTGATCTTTCTCATATTGACTTTTTATTTATTAATTATTTTTTCTTCTTACTTAGTGTTAATTTTTTTGAATTATTTTTTTGTTTGATTCACTGTTAAAGTTCAATATTTTTTTTTTGTAAACACTTGTAATTTCCCATTCTGTAATAGGCCGCGGCTGTCGAATGGTGCATTGCTAAATAAATAATTAAATAAATTCGAAGTGTAACGTTGAATATACTCCAGATACCATTCACAAACGTTTAATATGTGTTTGCGTATTTACTGGGAATAACGTTGTTAACCATTCAATTTTGAAACGTATTCTGACATTGGTACCGGACTTATTTTCGAAGCTCTTGTTCACCTGAATAGTTTCTGTATTGATTCGTCGAAAGTTTGTATCTTTCAATTATTCGTGTAAAAAATTTGAAAAACTCTTTTCCTAATTTTTTTAATTAAGAGTTTTCTTTTCCAGCTTGCAGGTACCTTATTTGTGATCAGCTACAATTTTCCCATCTTTCTGGTTCTGATAATCGTAACAGCGATAGTTTTCTTCTTCATCCAGAGGATCTATCAAGCAACTTGTAGACAACTCAAAAGAATGGAATCCATTTCTCGTTCGCCAATTTTTTCATTTTTCGGAGAAACTCTCACAGGAACATCCACTATTCGAGCTTTCCTTCAACAGGACAGATTTATTGGTGCATTGGAAAAAAAATTGAACTGTAATCAAGCACGTTACTTCTACGGGCTCATAATTAACAGATGGCTGGCAGTGAGGTTGGAATCCATTGCCAATTTGATAATTCTTTTCTCGGCGCTGTTCTGTGTTTTGAAAAGGGATACTCTTACTACTGGAATAGTTGGTCTTTCTATCAGTTATGCCCTACAGGTAATTTATTATTCTTAGTAATGTGTGGATAGTTTTCTTTCAATTTTATTCGAAGCTCAAATTCCCTTCTACTAAAAACCCATCAAAGGTACGCATTTAAATCCATCGAAAACCATTCAGAATATCTTTCTTTCACTTAAATCTTGTCCTTTGAATTACCTCACATAGCCAAGTCCTAATTACAAATATCTTGAATTAAAAATAAACAAACTAACAATTTTCCTTCTTTAAACTGACAACATAATAAAGAAATGTATCCATCGGTAAAGAAGGTTCATCGTTCTAGAATTTCGGACGGGCAAGCGTTCGTCTTTTGAAATTCCTATTATACAGTGCGTAACAAAGTTATGGAACAAATCCATTTTTTCGAAAGAAATACATTTGGCAACAAAATCAATTTTTGTTTCACTTAAACCAAATTTATGCATTTTGAAGGTTTGTTGTTGCACCCTGTGATATCCCCATCAACCCTCTAAATTTTTTTTCGCCCCCGCTTTTTATTGGAAATCGATTCCTGATATTTAATTTGATCTTCCAGATAACGCAAACGTTAAATTGGCTAGTACGCATGATTTGTGATGTGGAAACTAATATAATTGCAATAGAAAGAATAAAAGATTATTCAGAATTGCCACAGGAAGCCGCTTGGAAAATAAGAGAAACGAAACTAGATTTCGAATGGCCAAACCAAGGTTCCATCAAATTTGAAAATTATTCCGTTCGTTATCGACCAGGATTAGACTTGGTGCTGAGTGATATAAATGTGAAAATCGAAGGAGGTGAAAGAATAGGAATTGTAGGTCGTACAGGAGCAGGAAAATCTAGTCTAACCCTTTGCTTGTTCAGGTAAATTCATTTTGAAAAATAAAGTGATATTTTTCAAAACTCATCGTCGTTTTGAAACGTCTTACCATTCGTTACTAGGAACCGGTATGAAATTAGCGTTTTTTTGTAAAAATAAAACACCAGTTAGTAAAGGGAAAGTAAAAAAAATTTCATTCAAAGTATTGGCCATTCTTTTATACACACGTTGATCACCTTTCTAGCAATTTGTGGATACCACGCCAATAAAATTGTTCGTTTTTTGAAGCAAAACAACCAGACACCCAATTTCCTCGTAGGAATCAAAGTGGTGCTCAGCAATGCGTGTCCCATCGATGAAAACAAATGGTAGTCGGAAGGAGCTAAGTCTGCTGAATACGGTGGGTGGGGTAGCAGCTCCCAGCCAAGTGTATTGATTGTATCCTGAACTGGTTTTGCTTTGTGTGCAGGTGCATTGTCATGGAACAAAATTACCTTGCCATGTCTTCTGGCTCATTCTGGTCGTTTCTCGATCAATGAATGGTTCAAATTAATCATTTGTTGTCGGTAGTGTTCAGTATTAACGGTTTCACTTGGTTTTAGGAGCTCCTGGTATACCACACCTTTCTGGTTCCACCAAACACACAGCATTGTCTTCTTGCCGAATCGATTTGGTTTTGCAATCGATGTTGATGGTTGTCCCGCATTAACCCATGATTTTTTTCGTTTAGGATGGTTAAAATAAATCCACTTTTCATCGTCAGTAACAATCCGAAGAAAACCGATTTTTTTTCGTGTCTTTGGAGAAAAATTTCATAAGTGTTTTTTCGATTTTGCATCTGTCTTTCATTAAATTCATGTGGTGCCCATTTTCCACACTTTTGGATCTTTCCCATAGCTTTTAAACGGTCAGAAATTTTCTGTTGAGCAACATTCTACATTTCTGCCATTTGCTTTTAATTGAGTGTGTTATCTCCATCCAATATCGTTTGCAATTCGGCGTCTTCAAACTTTTTTGGTAGTCTTTCACGTTCTTCATTTCTCACATCAAAATCATTATTTCTGAACCGTTGAAACCATCTTATGCATGCTGCTTCTGATAGAGCATGATCACAATATGCCTCGACAACCATTCGATGCGACTCTGCAGCACTCAACTTCAAATGATCATTCAACACTATACTACATCGTCCAATGAAATCGCTCAATTTTTGAAAACGGACCAATAGAAACAAACTGTATCTGAAAACACTCAACCTCACAGTGTTTTCACTTTTAGAAATTTGTTTTTATCAAATGCCTAATTTGCATAGGAATATTAATACGTCCGGATAGCTTTGGCCATTGGTGGAAGTAGCGGTCGTCATGGTTACGATAAACAAGCAGTTGTTAGCGATAACTTCAACAACACATTTGGCAGTTCTGTCAGTTTATGTTCGTATTTTACCATAAAGTAGATAAAAATAAAACGTTTTGGGAATTGTAATATTACTTCAATTGAGGAAAGTGTGAAGAAAAGTGTACCGCTTAATATAGTGAAGTCAAGATCCTACATTTGGGAACAATTTGAAAAATTCTTTACTGCCCGGGAATACCTTGTAAATGAAAAAACAAGTTTGTCAGAGCTCAATAATATTATGCTAGACTGGGCTTTCAATATGAAGAAAAGAGATGGATCCGACTACAAGGAAAGTGTCGTAAAAACCTTGTGGAATAATACTGCCAGACAACTGCAGGAAAAATTCTATTCCGAATGGGGCGTTAGGCTTTTAAAACGGCGCGGGATGCACGAAATGCCAAGAGGCGTACTTTGCAAGTGGACCCTGAGAAAAGAAAAGTTATTGCCAAGGCGCTGTCTTTGGAGCAACACAAAAAGATGGTCAACTTATGTAAAGATGATAATCCAGACGGTTTGAACAGAAAATTTGCTTGGCGCGGAGGAGAGGGTTCATCATACCTAATTTCGCATTTCCAATTCGAAATTGAAAACGATGGTAATCCCACGGGCCGAATTGCCTATAATCCGATATTTTCTAAAACAAGACAAGGTGGTGCCCAAAAATGTGCGGAAACGAAATGGCCGACTCCCAATATTGAAGAAGATATTTGCCCGGTGAGGTTATATAAGCTACTTGTATCCATAAGAACTGCAAACATATCCACTGAAAGACTATTCCTTACTCCACATAAGAATTGGATATATGGTTCATGGTTCAAAAACTCCCCAGTCGTTTCCAATACGATAGCTAAATGGACAAAAGAATCGGCAGAACTCAATGGCATCAACACAACCAAGTCGAAGATAACCAACCACTCGCATCGAGCTACTGCTGTCAGCCAATTAGCCAAAGCAGGGATTGGCGAGGAACAGCTAATAAAGATAACAGGCCATTCTTCTGCAGCGTCAGTGAAACCGTATCTGCAACTGGACCAACAAAATCACAAAAAAATAATCACAGCCATAAGGAATGAAAAAAATGTCCTTCAAGAAACAACAACAGTATCTACTTCATCATTCGAAAATAATACTCGTAATGTGTATAATAATTGTACTATCTATAATTATTATTTTGAGAATAAAGATGAATAATTTGTTGTTATGCTTCTATCTGGTTATTTTTGAATAAAAAACTATTTTTTATTTCGTTTGATTTATATTTTTGAATGATCTTTCCAAATACCACACGAGATTCGAATTTTTTTTGTGAACACTCTGTCGTTTTTTGAAAATTATACAAATTTCACTCAGCAAAGTGATCCCGAAATACCATTCGCCTTCGGCTCGTGGTATTTTAAGGATAACTTTGTTTCGTGAAATTTAAACGCATAATTCCCAAAAAACAAGAGTGTTCTCAAAAAATTCTCACCTCTAGTGGTATTACCCTTGATTATTTTTCTGTCCCAAATGTCGGCCAATAGAATTGCACCATGAGACGAAATGTACAGTTAACAAATAAGAATTTCATAATGAATAAAACAACATTTAATTAAGAATCAGGGTAGTGCAATTAAAAATACAATTGTTGTAAACATTGGTGCATGTTTTCTTCAAGTCAGAGTTATCGGTAATGGCCCCAGAAGCGGTAGATGGCATGAGGTTTATGCTGTTGATGGCATTTTCTGCAGTAGGCTCACTCCTTCGCAGTTTCTTGACAATTAATTCGTGGTGTTCCTGGTCGAGTTGGAGATACGGCTTGATGGAGTTACTGTTGGCATGTCCAGTTATTTTGATTATCTGCTACTCTCCCAGGCCCGATTTCGCTAGGTTGGAGACGGATGTTGCACGACTGGAGTGATTGGTGATTTTTTTGTTACCAAGGTCAAGCCCAGCTTTTTGTGCTGACTCCTTAACCCACTTTGAAATCGTGTTTTGGCCTACTGGGGAATCCTTGTACCACCTAGCGCCTGGAACTTTATTCCAGAATGGATTTTGGGTCAGGAATAGTCTGTCGCTCTTGATATTGACATCTCTCTTCTCTCTCAATTTCAGGAACAGTCTCACTGGGCACTTGTCAGGGATTTCCCGATTCTCCACCAGCCACTTGCTGTCTGATAATTTTTTATCACCACCTTGTGTGGTCTTGGACTGTATTCAATTCTCCCAGTTGTTTCCCCGTCATTTCGCTGTTCTGCCTTGAAGTGATGTATTGGCGCCATGCTGCCCTCACCACCTCTCCAAGCCAATTCCACTGATATTATCATGAATAATTTTTTCTGGAGGCCATCAGGAGTTTCCTCGTCCCAAACAGTGGTCATTGCATCCCAATCTTTTTCCTCCAACGCTGCTGCACTTGCCCTCCGTTTTTCCGGAATAGATTGTAAAGCCTTACGCTTGGCATCACGAGCTCCTCGAGCGGTCTTGAATGCAGCATCCGAAAATTACGAAAATTACGGTTGGACGTGTAATCTGATGCCAGTTTGTCTTTCCAATCGTCACATACTTTTTCATCAACACTACCACTTTCACCGCATATTTTTCGAACAACAATCTCGTTTCGTTTTTTGAAATTTGTAAGCCACCCGTTGCTAGCACGGAACTTTTCATGTCCCAATTCTACTGCAAACTGCTGAGCCTTTTCCTGAAGAATAGGACCTCCGATTTTGATTTTTGTCTCGGCAGTGTTTTAACCACTTCAACACACATTCGTCTACGTCTTTGAACTCGCATGATTTTAATCTCCACTTTCTTCAGAAAACTTATCTTTGAATTTTAAAATTGTAGCCAATGTATATGCAGGTATCCCGAACTTATTAGCTATGGATATATTTCGCTTTCTGCGACCGATAAGGAACACTTTTTACGTTTCTGAGCCATTTTAATCTTCGACAATAGGAACGAACAGATGTGTTTCCACGACTTTCCATCAAACAAGAATGATTGTTTTACGTAAAAAACAAACCGTGTCGAAACATGTTGCGGCATGAATCACAGATTCATTCATTGGTGACTACTTTATATAAAGTTTTTGGGTTGACAAAATTCTTTAATTAAAGGTATTTATACTTTGTTTTGTTAGTTGAAAATTCGTTATAAAGAGATTGTTCACAAGAAATATTCGTAATGTAGAAGTATATTTTACATTGAGTCTTATGGACAATTCAAGGGGATTATGAAAAATTCGTTACCGTACATCGACGGAATCGTTATATTGAGGTTCGTTATATTAAGGTTGCACTGTACTATATTTTCTACAAGAGAAGTTAATTTACCTTTTCGGAAAGCATCAGCAACTCCAACGATCAACGCTACCTTATTTATCAAATGTTGTTCATCGAAAACTTCTTTCAAAAAAAGGGCTTTGTTTTCTTCACTAAAAACTCTTGACTTTTTAGGCTGGTCACCTTCAGTTTGCTTTTTTGAGCAGTCAGTAAATTAGTACACTTCTTAATGTGATTATATCTCTTCAAGCACAATTCGCAATCAGTAACAAGAAGCAATGAGTTTTGTATTACTTTTTCAGAATTATTGAATCCGCAGAAGGAGCTATATTTATTGATAACATCGATATTTCCAAGTTGGGGTTACACAGTTTGAGATCTAAAATAACTGTCATTCCTCAAGATGCAGTCCTTTTTTCTGGATCGGTTCGAATGAATTTGGATCCGTTCAATAAATACTCTGACGAAGAAATATGGTGTACGTTAGAACTTGCAAGACTAAAGGAATTCCTTGCCAGTAAGTAAATTAAAATTATATACTATATTTTATTCATCCGCACGAATTATTCACTTAAATATTCACTTGGTTTTCAGGGATTCACTAACTAATATTACTATTTATAATCAATATCATTTTAAAAAGGTATGAAACGGACAAATTTTTAAGATTATTTGTCAATTCAGTATGATATAATTTTTTTTCACAGCAGTCAGTCAAACTAAAGTTAACGTTTTAACTTCGGCATAAAATACAACAAGTTAGAGATTTTTTGAAGGATTTTGTTCTAGTTCTCCGTGAAGTTATTACTTCATTGTTTAAAGCAACTATTCAGGATAGCCTAGGTAAAAAAAAACATGAGTTTGAAGTAATTTTTAGCAATGCTAGACGATAAAAGACCGAAAACTGGAGATTTTCAAACAATACACAAAAGAGGTGATATCTCGAAAACCAGCATTCTCTTACTGAGGTCATATTGATGCTATCTGATAGACCTAATACCAATCTATCTCCAGTGTTTCTTTCGCGTGGTAATTTTGGGACACCCTGTATAAAATATAATGAATAGAGATTAATTACCTTTCTCCATAGTTATATCTCTCTATAGTTATATCTATATACTTTTGTCATGATTTGACAGTTGATTCAATGTACCGAAGTCATCAGTTATTTTTCTTCATTTTCTTAAGTTTTCTTTTATTTATTTTCTGAATGAGTGTTGACTAAGTTTTGTTTAGTCCTTGAATATCAGTTCTGTCATTGATTGCTCTCTGGTTTAGTTTGATATAAAGCCGAAAATGGTCTCAATCAATTGGGTTTGACTTCCTTATAAAGAATCCAGGGTCAAACTTGAGTATGTCCGTCCAACTGACCGTACACTCTCTATCTTCTGAAAGAGATAAGCTTGAACTTCCATATTTTCACAATAGGTTGATTGTCCAAATATCCCTGTTAAGTTCGTTAGTGGGAAAAATCTGTCGAATGGTTCAGGAGAATATCCGTCGGATCGAGTTATACCTTGGAAGTTATTCATATGGTTGCAACGAATTGGTTTGCAAAATTTCGTAGAAATTGATACGCCAGAAAATTTTTCTAATTTTCCCGAAAAATGTGTTTAATACTTTATACCTCATAAGATATCCGTCGTATATAAAAAAAGTTTCTATATATATGGACGTTATTGATATCTTACATATTATCATAATTTCTAGAAAACTTAAGGAAATAACAGAAGCTATGTTGAATATATTGAATATAGAGGTCTCTCAAAGCGTCAATTTTCAAGAAATTTTAATAAATATGGAATTTTTCCACAGCTTAGGAGCTATAGATCGCGAACATAGTTTCAAAATTTAGGGAACTAATTTTTAAATGGTAAAAAGCATTTCAGTCTATTCATTGAGTTCAAATCCACCTAGAGAGGCAAAATATTAAAAAAATTATAAGCCAAATATTTACGAAGTCCCATATCAGGTTCATAGATGACTGACTGAGTTGTAGTTGGTACACAGTATAGGGATCAAGCAGTAGTCGCACTCCGAGGATTTTGAACTGAAATCGCTTACACCAATGGAAACTCACGGATTCCTCCCTGCGCATCTAGTCTTATCGACCGCGAATTTAAAAATTGATTAGAAAAGGTTATTTGCATTATCTGAAAACTCAAGTATTTTGATTTAAGCTGGTAATAAGTATTCACACTGATATTTAGAGTGTATGGACCATTGTTGAGTCTATATTCATATAAAAATTATGACTCCGCTCATAATGTAACCGTATATTTAATCACATTTCCTCATTAACAGAACGCATTCAATAAAAGATATATTGTTTTATTGTGGTTTTAATATCACTTTGAAAGAAACAGTAATTAGTGATGAAATTTACTCAATAGTTTACTCAGTAACAGCCTCTGAAACTTTTTGAAATGTGTTAAAAATCATAGGTACCTTAGGTTTGTAAGAGAAATGACTCATTCAAATTTTTCTAAACGAAGATTGAGTTGAAGAGTAGATATTATATGGAATGTGTTTAATATAAAATCCTCAATACTCAAATTCCACTGAAACATTAATCTTCGAGTCCATGAAAAATAACTTTTTTTTATATTGAATTGTTTCGAACAATTTTTTTCAATTCTCTGATGATTTAGTTTGAACTGATTCAATTTTTTTACTATATTCAATTTATGAAAAGAGGAATTCATAAATCATATATAAATATATATATATCATATAGTACATACTCAAATATTTATCTAAAAAAATTTCACTCTTCTGCATACGCATGCAGTAGTCGTAAACCTCCTGAAATTCTATTGGTTCCTGATATCTCAACTGATCGTGGGGAAATGACGATTATACTAAGCCTGCTGTAGGCTTAAATCTGCTAAAATTCCATTGGTTCCTGATATCTCAACTTATCGTTAAGAAATGACGACGATGGGGCGTAAACCTCCTGAAATTCCATTGGTTTCTGATATCTCAACTAATCGTGAAGAATGACGACAGTAGGCGTAAACCTCCTGAAATTCCATTAGTTCCTAATATCTCAACTAATTGAATGAAACACTACCGAAATAATTGAGCTTTTAATAAACAACATTTTCTACAATACTATAGGTATCACTCACCTGTCGGTGTCTAATGGTATTGAGAAAAAAGAAAGTTTGGGATTGTTGAAACTATTGTTTTACTTACTGGAATGAAAATAAATGATTAAATAAATGAGCTTTGCTGGTCCATGGTAGATTTTGACTCAAAGAAATTCCACTAAATTATAGGTTAGGTTGTATTTTTTTCATCAACTTCTTCTTTGAATTTTAATAGATTTCAAAAATATTATATTCTTCTACTCGTGAATATAAAACGAATTAATTATACAAAGGAATTATTTATGATGTCTAAAATAATAATAATGACATTATTCCAGACATCTTAGAATTATCGATGAAAATAATGAACAAGGACCAAAATATGAGGATAGAATCCCTGCGAGATGCGCGAGTCAGACTTGGTGTAAGAAAATCCACGGAGTGCGACTTCTGGTTGGTATCTATACTGTGTTTGGTACAACATTTACCTTTACTCTCCAGCATTTAGAGGATAGCTATTGAAGTATTTGACGAGGGCCAGGACCGGATCAAGGAAATATGTTGTTTTCAACGTGTTTCTCATTTTGATGTTTTATTTTTTCAAACAAAGATAATTACTTCCTAAATTAAATACGGCATCCTTCGTATTATGATGCATCGGTATTTATCCCGTATATGTTGTATCATTAACTTTCTCAGTTTTGATTTTTGGTTTTATAGGACTTGTTGTTTTGGGGATAATTGTTTCAGAATATTTTTCATCTTATTTAGATTCAGAAGACACTTCTTCGAATAAGATTTCGAACTGAAACGGGGCGTTTATATTCAGGTCGGCTGGTGTTTCACTTTTAAAATGAAAGATAGTTTTGTCGCACTCAATATGTTTTTTATTTGGAGATGTAAGGGAAATTATAACCTCTTTTAATCTATATACAGTGCGTAATCTGGAATGCATTACTTTTTCAGGCACCTCCGATGGTCTTAATTATGAGGTCGCTGAAGGAGGTGAAAATTTTTCAATTGGCCAGAGACAGCTGATTTGTTTAAGTAGAGCATTACTGCGTAAAAGTAAATTGTTGATTTTAGATGAAGCTACGGCAGCTGTTGATTTGGAGACTGATCATTTCATACAAGAGACCATCAGAACCCAATTCAAGAACTGCACTGTTTTGACCATCGCTCATCGTTTGAACACTATCATGGACTATGATAAAATAATTGTTCTAGTCAAAGGTGCAATAAAAGAATTCGATACACCTAAAAATCTTTTGAAACAGCATGGCGTATTCTATGGAATGTGCAAAGAGGCTGGATTGATTTGAATTTGAAACCAACAGAAAAGGAGTAGTTTTAAATTTAAATTATATACTTAACTTACACATAAATGAATCCTTCGTATTAAAAACTTAACTTATAAACATTTTTATTTACTTCATTTTGTAAATCAATAAATCTCATAAACAATTAAATGGTTCCTGTTGTTAACAGTCAACGTTAGGTAACTATTTTTATTTTCCAATATGAAAAATTGAAATATATTTTTTCTTCTTCAATTCAGTTCGTTTTATTAATTGTCACATTCGGCACTTTTTCTTTCGAAGGGAATGACAAATATTATTAATAAAACTAACTACAACACTGTAGTCTTATTGACTCTAGATACAAAGGTTTGTTCATTCAATGTGATCGTCTAGCAAGGGTAGAACTAGTGTTGGGTACCTCTCACAAGAGGCGGCTCATTTGTCCCGTACACGACGAGGAAATGTAAGAGAGGCTCATTTTTATACAATGTACCACCTCACTTCAAATGTCCCACTTCGCCTCGATGAGGACCAGGAAGCGATGGAGTCACGCGACAAATACAAAGACGGAGAGGGGGTAAGTCCTGGTCGTGGTCACCGGTACAAAAAACGACAGAGACAGAGGTAAATGAGGGCTGAGGGGATGTACTGATTCATAGTAGACAGCACACAGATTTCGTAAATTATAGAATTAATATGATGGGATTTTATAGGAGTTTCTTTGAACTCAACAGAAAAACAATTTTGTTTTCGATGATTGTATGAAAATATTGATTCTTCAGAGAAGTAATAAAACACTAAACTCTCAATTACTACCTGCTATTTATACCAGTATCTCATGACTTTATAGTGCTAATTTTTCCGATTTAAAAATATTAATTATTATTATTATTGAATGAGTTGTTATTATCATCAAAGGACGCAATTTTCAGTTTCTTATCAACCAAATTAACACAAATAATAAAATATAAACTTGAAATTTCCGGAATAGTAATACTCAATAAATGACCCTAATAAATGTCAAAATTGCGAATTGCAATGAGTCAGAAATTAGCAATATATCTTTTCGGCATAATGAAGTCTCACAAAAAGAATTCATCTCGAATTTTTGTGCTGTAATCTCCGGAAACTACCCTAATTCGATATTCCAGCATTTCTTTCCAAATTTATTTGTATATTGTCACATGATCCTTTCAAAGAAAGTGTATAATTTATACATTCAATAATTAATTTCCATTCTGAATTTCCACTGCTTTTTTTTTTATTACTGCAATGCTGTGATCCAGGAAAAATGGGGGGGTTGAAGGAGCAGGATGTCTTGGGGGTACTGAAAACTGTATGGTGAAAGGAACTGGTCAGTTTTTTTGGGGGAAGGGGAGGTCCAACTCCTTTGGGCTCTGAAAAATCAAATTGAAATAATGATCGGTGATAAATACACATTGCATTGAGGTTATCATGTTTCTCAAAGTGAATTTATAATTAATTTTATCTCTCATCCATTTTTTGGGTAAAAAATTGAAAACGTAGGTCACGTCAGATTTTCAATTGAGAAATGCGTAGCTTGAATAGGTCCAGTGAAATCACCACCTATCAAATATAAAATTTTAATTTTCTGCTTCCCATGTGCCAATGAACGATGTCGAACTAGACGAAATTGATCATCCTATGACGAATGAAAGTGAGCCCATTAGAGAACGAATGAAGTGTCTAGTGCTGATGAAACTTCGATTTGTGAATTTGATGCAGGCAACTCAGACAACTGAGGAGGCATTAAAAGATAATCCTACGGAATTTTTTGGTGAAATGGTCTTTGAATAACAATATCAAACATAGCATTATCTGAACTTTTGTCATGGTTTGCAACAAAACCAGATGTCACAAATCTACCTAGAGATGCAAGAACACTTTTGAAAACACCTCATAAACTGCATTATGAAACCGACGACAATTTTATTACTTTGGTCGTTACAAGAGCACTAAATTCTCATTTTGGCCCATTTTATGTAGAATCAGAAATTTAACATGCAATGTTTTTTTGCTGTAGCAATATTTTATCAGACAAACCATTTAGACAACTTTCTAGTGGATGAACTCATTGGTCTAACAAGATATGGCTTGAACGTGAATGGTAGAGTGATATCAATTGAAATAGGAGCGTTTTGTTGTTGATGCTCCAGCTCGATCATTTGTAAAAAATACCAAAGCGCACAATGGTTACAAGGGATGTGACAAATGTATGGTTCGAGGAACTTATTGCAATAGAAGAATGCTATTTTTGAATTTGAATGAACTGACTCCAATTTTCAAAATATGGTTGATAAAGATCATCATAAAGGCAACACTCCTTTGAGTGCTTTGGGATTGGGGTTGGTTTCTAGCTTTCCTTTGTATATGCATTCAGTATGTCTGGGGTAATGAGAAAATTGCTTTTTATTTGGAGGGATGGTAGCAGGCAGTATAGATTCCAAAGATTAGATATGGAGAGCATAGAATCAAATATCCAGGTATTTCAAAAGTATTGGCCTTCTGAATTTGTTAGAAAACCAAGGTCTTGGGAGGAAATAGAGATGGAAAGCAACTGAATTAAGACAGTTTTTATTGTATGTCGGACCAGTACTTCTGAGAGAAAAAATTAACCAAGCGAATGTATGACCATTTTATGTTATTGAAATTTGGAATAACAATTCTATTAAATGAAACATTGAATCAAGATTTTAACGACTATGCAAACAAATTACTTCATCTTTTTGTGAAATTCTCAATGAAGATATATGGAACTAACTTTTGCATCTATAATACACATTCCTTAATCCATCTTTCAGAAGATGCTAAACATTTTGGTAATCTCAATAATGTCAATTGCTTCCCATTGAAAACTGTTTGCAAATGTTGAAAAAATTACTTCAGTAAATCAAATAATCCTTTGCAACAAGCTGTTCACAGATTGCATGAGAAAGAAAATGGAAATCCAGAAATTAAAAAGAGAAAAGCTTTCAAATTATTGGAAATCCAATCACAGTTACTTGTGAAACAAATTTTCTTCAACATGAGGATTACACATTTTGGAAGAAAGTAATTCACAATAAATGCAGAATATCTTCAAGAAATGGTGATTCTTTTGTGATGTTGAAAACAAGGAAATTGTCAAAGTGTTTTTATAGCTACGAAATCAAAAGACAAAATATTTTTGGGGAAAAAAGTGTTATATTGTAGGGCCATTTGCAACATATCCTACTGACTCTGATTTTTTGTCTATTTTTGAAATTCATTTGAAAGATGATGAACATTTGAAACCGTACAGTTTAGAAGAAATTCTCTTTAAAGGTGTGGTATTGCCATTTAAAAATAACTATATATTTTGCCTCTTATTCATTTACAGTGAAATTACATCCTATAATTCTTAGTAAAATTTTGTGTTAGTTTTTTCTCAGTTATTAAAACCTTTTATGTCCAATTTAACTTTTTTTTTATGTAATGCAAAATAGGTAGTTGTTAGATATAATAAATTAATTATTTGAAAAACATTTGTTGATATATTTTCAAAAATCATTTTTCGATTAGATAAATTTGGAGCCCTCAGGTAAATTTAGATTGCCTGCAGGAAGAGTTATATTTTATCATATTTTCGTTATTCCAGAGATTACTTTGTTGTGGAGTTTCCAGATGAGGCAGATGGAGATTCAATACCACTTGCTGTTGTCCTTCGGTCTGGGTTTCTTTGAAGAAAAACATATGTTTCTGGCCAAATTTCAGAACTGAAGAGGAAAGACGAGAGCAGTAATAAAAAAATTCAGTTTGAACGTGAATCATGCAAAGCATGTTCAATAGTTGTAAAATTCAGAACAAGTGAGTTCAATATTTGAATACTAGATTCGAAGTTTTAGAGTAGTTTATCAATCTCATAGAATTGAAAATTC
This sequence comes from Micraspis discolor, assembly GCA_030674115.1. Classification (NCBI taxonomy): domain Eukaryota; kingdom Metazoa; phylum Arthropoda; class Insecta; order Coleoptera; family Coccinellidae; genus Micraspis; species Micraspis discolor. The sequence goes on from JARTUT010001333.1 coordinate 278,128, forward strand.
ACTTTTCATTTTCTTTTGCCTTCTATTGCTTCGCTTTTACATAAAAATTAATGAGTGCACTGGAAAATACACACAAAAAATATAGGAAGTCTTACAAGCCTTTTCTCTCTCATTCCTCTGTGGTGATACAAAATAACAATTATTTTTAGTCAATTCATCAACATTTGGAGATATTCAACATTCAATGAAATATTTTGTAATCAAACTTACAATACAAATTTTATTGAAATTGGTAGTGCTTTCCTGTTTTGTTTTGCCAAAGGGTCACTTGTTTAATGAAAATCTGTTATTTAGATACATGGTATTTATTTCAGATTCATATGAAAAAGCTGCATCAAAGCTGAAATTCATCGAAACAGCTGAAACATCATCCTTCACCAGCCATTCAGAAGATGATTGCAAAATAAAACGAAAGTCCAGACCGAATTCTACATTCAAGGATTATCACCTGGTTCAAAAAAACAAAGAATATTCTCAAGCAACCTCTGTTGGTAAAAATCAAATATCGTCTGAATCATCAGATGAAGATGACCTTCCATCATTATCTCCACCACATCAATCAGTATCAAAAAAAATGAACCGAATGTTCATTGAGTCAGATGAAGGGAGTGATTTGGATGAAACCCTCAAGGTACACAATATGGAAAAACATCCCAACAGGAGAGAAACAGCACAATTCACAAACATATGCTCCAAATGTAAAAACACAGAAGGTACTTCTTTCAATATTCTTTGTTTTATTGTTTCATTTTTAAAAAATCCTAGTCTTTTTTTCTCTTTTGAGAGAATATAGTATGTACAACTAAAGTCAATATTTCTCAAATTTTTATAGCTAAGATGGATATGGTCTTAAGGAAGATCGATCTCCTAGCACATGATGTGTAAAAATTCCTTCTAGGAATTGTGCAAAGAACTGCAATTAGTGAGGCAGTAGATATGCCAGAAAATTTAGTTTTGCCTCTAGGGAGGAGGAAAAGTTGAATGAATTCAAGAGAAATTGGGCAGAGATGAGGATTTTTTTTTTTAAATGTGGTATGTTTTTATCTATAACTTGTCTACGATATGTAGAGTTTTCGTTCCTGCTAAAATTTCCCTTCTGTTTGTTGCTCACGTCTTTTCACCGACATCTTAGTTGGCATTTTCAAGTGACGTTATTTCATCTCTTGTATCATTTAACGGAATTTTACCTGGAAAAAAGACACACACAAAAACCATTTGTGTTCCAGTTTTATAGGTTGAAATGAATATTAATTGTTTCAGGTAACTTCCTTGATGTCTGTTGGGGGCAAGGATGTTGCAGACGGAACAAGAAGAATAATGACAAAACTCCTATCCCACAATTTATCCCTTCAGTTCAATTGGACTGGAAGGGGTAAAAAAGAATTTATGAAATTGAAGAATATCCACAGGTTAATCTTAGGTGAGTTTTCATTATAAAACCTAAATAGTTTATGTTATTACTAACATTCCTATTTTAGTTTGTCTCCGAAAAAACCCTAATACAAGAAATGCTACAGAACAGGAGATTTCAACTGTGATTAAAGTGTGGCTACGAACAGCACCAGACAGACAAGGTGGGAGGAATAGGAGGAGAAAACAAGAAGATGTTTGAAATTTCTTAAAAATTGTTTTTTAATTTGAAAGTTTATTTTTTTTAAATTGCTTTTCTATTTGAATGTTAATTTTATAGCAGAATTCTAATAAAAAATAATTAACAAAGTTTACTATGATTGTTTCAGTTTTTAATTAGGTTTAAAAAAAAATATCAGTTTGGTGGAATTCCTGTATTCATTTTGATGGGCCACTAAAAAAAAACGATAATGGCTTTCATCAGGGTCAATGTATGTATGCCGTTACTATAGTAGTGGTATACATACATTGGCCCTGCTGCTGGCCAGAGTCCTCTATTTCTACTGGCCCTTCACCGGTTATAGGAGTTTTGCCGTTCTGGCCTCTTCTGGCAACCATATATTGGGCCAGCATAATACCGACCAAAATTGTTTGCTGGGTGTCGACAGTTAACGTTACCCTCCTTTTGCATCGACATCTTTGAAGTGAGACAGACCGTCAACGTTCCTAGTTCCTACCTACCTCGTCTTCGCTACGCTACACCGCCACAACAACGCGTCGTCTATACTAGTACATATTTTGTCCCAACATCGTATCGCGTCATGAACAGCCAGCCCCCTCGCCTCATTTGAAGTGGTACAATGTACCACTTCAGTACAAAAATGAGGCACCTCTTACAAACTCTATTTTATGACGTGTACTACCCAACACTAAGTAGAACTCTACATTATGTTTAAGTAATAATTCAAATTAATGATAACAGAGAATAGTGAAAAATAGTTGGGAAACAATGATGGTAAATAAAACACAATTATTAGACCCAAACAATTAGCTCTTTATTCAGGGTCTGGGGAAAAACAAAGGAGGAAAGACCTTAGGCATAAAAAAACCCCTGTTCTACATGACATAACACTACAAGATCAAATTATCGGTACAGATCTATTCAGTGATAACTAAATTAGATCATGTAACCTGTGTAGAGGTAATTCTAGGCTAATGAAAGCATAAGCCAAGATATCTAAGCTTAGGTGTGACATCGATGAAATGTGACGGCATAGAGATCCATCGTAGAGACCGGAGGTGCACTTGAGTAACTTGTATTACTCCAGATTAACCATATTCTCCTATCCTAGATAACAAGCGTGAAGGCAGTTATTATCAGACATCAAAATATTGTTATTAAACAAAGCAATAAATCATAGCAATTATGGGTAAAACTTTAATAATACCACAAAAATAATAATCATGGCAATTATGTAAACTTCAATAATATAGTATATGTGAAAGACTATGACAATCGTCATGGTCACGGCTCCAAGGTATGTGAGTCATAACTATAAATAGCATATGAGCTAAGGAGATGGAAACAAGGTGAGATCATGGAGTTCCAGCGTTGACTCTGACAAAATGAAAGAATGTAACAGCATCGAAAAAAGTACATTCTCTCATTCTTTATAGCATGAATGTAACTGTTCGGTCGGTCCCTACGGTAATGGAACTGGCATTCATAAGCTTCATTCGGGATCAAATTCTGATTGTTCCAGAACCACCAGAAGCATGCGCATTTCGGTGTTTAGTGTTCCGGTTTTCTCTGACTATTTTAGAACCGAGTAGTCCGAGGTTCGGGTTATATCAGAATTTTTTTCTGATTATTTTCTGGCGGTTCTGGAACTTAGGAGGGAGGAATTAAACCTATTTCTTTCGTAATTTGAAATGTTTTAATTTTATCTGCATCTGTTAACAGAAATAAACAAATCTAACATAGATGGTTACAAAGCGTGCATAAATTGTTATTGGTATAATTAATATCATCAAGGGTTTTCACCAATTTTGGGTGCGCAGTGGTCGAAGCGTATTCTCCCCACTCTATATCTCTGGGTTTAATATTGACAACTGACATGCAATGGACGCGTGTTGACATTTGAAAGAAAAGGATGTCAGAGTTGTCAACCACAAAACGAAAAATATAACTAAAAACAATGCTGTAATGAGTTCATTACAGCACTGTTTTTAGTACTGTAATGAACTCATTACGACAGTGAAATAGAGAAAGAATATAACTGATTTATTATGAATTATATTATTTTTAGATAGTTTTTACTTCAGACTATATATAGTCATATAATGTATCTGAGCGGGCTAATTGAACTTTGCGAGAAACATTTGGTTGAAGTACGTGTCGTCATCGATCACAAGTAGCAGGCAGACTATAGTTTCGGAATTATTATTCCTCATCAGTGTCTGTATGCGCCGTGCCAATCCGGGTGATATGCGCCGATTAGAATAATTTTAGCGGGTTTTTGTTGGGTTGACATGTGAAGGTTAGAGTTAGTAAGTTAGCATTTGGAAATTTGGACAGTTCGTTTGAATTGATTTGAATTTTGATTTGATTTGTACCGAAGAATATTGGTAATTTTAGTTAGTTTTGTGATTTCGAAATTTGTGGGAGCTGAAAACCAGTGAAGAAATATATCTTCACAACCAAAGAAGCAGATCGTCAGGTAAAATCCTTTACTTTCTCCTATCCTTAAAAAACCTGACGATTTTTAGCAGAAGAAATGGATTTATATTGGTAAGCAGTCCACTGTTATTTAGTTTGATAATTCAACAGTGTCGCTCAACTTGATTAATGATGACGGCCAAACGAACCCACAGAACTTATCTCAGACCAGAGAGCAAAGTTTCAATTAGTCCGCTCAGATACATTAAATTATCTTTGTCTTATGACTTAAGCCTATTCATACACTATCTATTATAATAATATGATGCATAGTAAGGTCTAGCGCCTAAACCAATCAACCGATTTGCATCATTTTTTTTTTAATTAACGGTAGGTATCTAAACTGATGCAGAACAATAATAACAAATGCTTAAAAATTAAGGGTGAAGTAGATGTAACTGATAGCGAGCATTCCAAGCAAATGCAATGGAATGAAGTATCAGCTTTGCTCAGGGAACTTTACACAGGAAGAATCGAAGAATTTCCAAAACAATATACGCCAGTAGAACAGTGCCTTTGCGTTTCCCAAAAAGTTAGCTTAAGAGAATTTGCATCAACTGTCCCTTATTCATTTTGTCTGCATGGAACATCATACAACAGAATTGGTTCCATTGTTCCGCAACCTGGAAACACGCCCAGATTCTGTCAACTTTACACACTTGATACTAATGAAGCTCTGCAAAATAGATTCCAACACCCAGCTCACCAAGGATGCATTCCAGTGACAATGCTTCGACTAGATGAAATGCTTCGTGAAAATAACCCATTTGCAAGCGCTTTTTACACAATGAGAGAAAGATTACGAGAAGAACGTCGCAAAGCTATAGCTGCAAATCGTGAATTACCAGATATTCGAATTGTTTTTGCGCGTACAGACAACGATCCTAGAGGATACAATTTGCCGACAGGAGACAGTGTTGCAACAATATTTGTCGGCGAAAATGGAGAACCGCCAGAACATATTGATTACGCGGTTCATTCAAAAAATGGACCATTGCAAACAATATCAAATCTTAGCCCACGCATAGATCCAATGGCGTACCCACTACTTTTTCCGAAGGGCGAATTTGGTTTCAGCCTCAACATAAGCCACTGAAACGAACGTGCAACAGCCCAGCGTAACCGTTTGACCATGCTTCAATACTAAGCTTATCGAATTGCCGTAAGACCGGGGTTTAGTGCATTACACAGTGCGGGAAAATTGTTTCAGCAGTACGTTTGCTGTTCATACGTCAATCAAGAAAGTAATAACTTAAATTGGATAAGACAGAATCAGCCAAAAGTAAGAACAGAAAGGTATCAAGGTTTAATGTATTATGTAGAACAAGAAGCGCAGCAGAGAAATGTTCCTCCAGGAAGAGTTATCATCTTGCCATCAAGCTATAAAGGAAGTCCACGGAACATGTAGCAAAATTACCAAGATGCCATGGCAATTGTGAGGAAATATGGTAAACCAGACCTTTTCATAACCTTTACCTGTAACCCAAAATGAAACCTGCGGTTTCACCCATTGTCCTTCTTTTATATCCAATTTCACCGCATTATATCCTTTTCTGTAATTTGATTATATATAGACTTATATAGTTTAAGTTTTTACGCATCTGTGATAAGATTAATGGACGCATCAGGTTTTAATTAGTTCAACATTTTTTCAAAATACGTCTGCAATTAGTTTTACATTTTAGATATGTAGAAAATACCAATATTTTCAGAGTTATTCATTCTAGAATGTCACCCTCTATAATTCATAGCAGAGCATTCAACGCTGTCTTTTGAAATAAGTTCTTTAAAGGGATTTCAAAATTATACTAATATAGCGTATCCCATTTAAGTAACACACACCTGAATTCAAAAGTTCGCATGTCTCAGCATTTATTATTTTCTAAAATAATGATATAATGAATTTCATTCTATAAGTGGTTTCCACACTGTATGTTTGGATATAGTTCATCTGGCTGACCCACTCCAACAGGGCACGAGCCATCACTAGGGTATGCGAAAATCAATTATTCATAAAATATTCCTTTAATAAAATCATTCCATCAAACGTGTTATTAAAAGTTAGTTTCTGGTTAAAATACTAATAATGTACATGAAAAATTTAACTTATAACTCACAAACATTATGATAAAATAACGTACAATTTTTTTTTCAAAAGAAATTAGCTAATTTGAGTGCTTAAATCTTGACTAGATTTGTTGTCATTAACTGGGGAAGAAGGCACACTGGGTAAATTCAGATCCAAATCTTCTAATGCTTTCGATATGCTCTCATCACTATCTTTGTTAGGGCTTCCCTTATTGTTTGTGGATTTATCTTCGTCCAAAAGATCATCCAGTTCTTTCTCTAAATCTTCATCTCCATCATCCAATACTGATTTTCCCAAGGCATCTTCCATATCTGACTGGATTTCCAACATCTGGAAAATTGAATTAATTACTCAAAGTTCGAAATGTTGAGCGATATTTAGTTTTCTACCATCAAGTAAGCGCTCTGTTTAGCCTTCACCTATTTGAAATAATATGCCTTCAATTGCATACAAGATTCTCTGAGTTAAACCCCATATATCTGCAGCTCCTAGCTATAGTATTTGCTTTACATTTGCTCTACATTTCAAAACCCCCTTTACATTTTGACTGAATTTCAAAAGCCCTTGGTACGTTTTGGGAGCCCCCTGTAGGTTTCTGAAGCCCCTTATTATTAATTATTATATATTTATTAATTATTATTTGGAACCCTCTGTATATTATTATTAAAATATCTTTTATCTTAAGTAGAATTCACAGAAGTATGTGAAATTTTCTGATGCACCATGTACATTGCTTGAGTCTAAATAAGAATGACAAATCGCACTTTGATAAGCAGAAATGACAGAAAAGTAGGAACTGTTTATTGTGATTTTCAAAAGTTCTAGTTTATCAAGCCTGCCAACTTTTCTGAAGCGTCTTGTATATTTAAGGCTAATACTGGAAATAACAGAGAGCCTTGCCAACAATAAATGAATGTTTCAGTGAATTTCATATTTGAACCAGATTTCTAACTTTACCTCAGCTACTTTGGCCATTGTATCATCAATAGAATCAATATTGACCCCTTTCTTGAGTGTTCCCTCAAATGCCTCCAAAGCCTTTTTGTAAGAGTCCACAACTTCACCTGTGAGGGTCATATCTAACAATTTGTTCAATAAAATGTGAATGTTATAAAGTGTTTCAGCTTTTTTATTGATCCTATTTTCAATTTCATGTTTTTTCTTCAAACTAGCTTTTGCCTAAAATTTGAAAACATTTTCGGTCAATTGCATCCAAATGATGTTCAAACACTTACTAACTGTTTTTGTCCTTTCATCAAATAAGCCTTAGCTTCTTCATTGCATTTATTGGCACTATCGGTTAAAAATTCAATATTTTTCTCCAGAGCCTTCTGATTTGTCTTTAATGTGCGAATACTCAAATCAGTATCTGATATAGGCTCATAATGGTTTGGATCACAAATTTTTATCAGCATATTCTCCAACTTACTAGAATTAACAGAGATCTCAAACATGTCTACTTTATTTGAATTGTACAGATCAACAAATAATATTTCAAAATCCTTCTGTTTTGTTTTATCTAGATTCTTTTCTCTAAGTATTTCATCTAGGCTCAGAATTTCATTTTTATGATTGATCAACAGTTCTTTGTGTATTACATCCGAGTCTAAATGTACAACTGTTAACGGTACATATTCAATTTTATTCAGATCAGGAGAAATTACAAAATTCTTCATCTTATTGAATGACCATGTTATTGGTGAAGATATCAAAGACTTCTTTGCCCATTCGGCCCATGTCTTGGGATTTTTTTCTGAAAATATCACGAATGCTTCGATTTCTTTGTTCATAAGCATATTTGCCAACACTTCATCCAAGCATTTGGGTGTTCTTCCATTGTCTTGAAAGGCAACCTTCAGAGATTCTAATGAAAACGAATATACTTTATTTAGACTGCAATATAAATTTATTAGTTGCTTCCAGGAAGTTATTTTGAAATCCCAATCTATAGGATTTACTGTTTTTGATCTTAAGGGAGCGTAAAGTACATTCTTTCTTGTTTCGTCTAGAAAAAACTCAGGTAACTTTTCTCTCGGAATAGGAACCATAATCAATTAATTATTATTAACATAAATAAACAGATTAATAACATAAACAGAAGATATTTTGCACTTTTTTTATTGACATTACGTCAAAAGTTAGAGGTTAGAATTAGAAATGCACTGCCAAAAAGGTATGACGTTTAACGACTGGTTGTCAAGTTGACAGAAAAATTAACATGAATGTTAACACGCCACTGGTCGATATGGTAACTTTGGAATCTCAGCTGGTCCCTGGCCCGCTGTCATCACACCGGTACTGATTGATAGGTATATGGGAATGTCAAAATCTTCTAGCAAGCGTCAAGATGGTAAGTAATTGTTTTTTGGGTAAATTTGCAGATTAAGGACCCACCATATAATTTCATTTATCTATGGGACCCACCGTATTTTTTGTTTTTGCAATTTTAATTAAAACAGGAAAGAAATAGAGAACTGGTCTGCAATGGAACTGCCTGTCGTAGCGTTGGAGGATACAATTGAGCCAATATCGGAGAAAGAATATTACACAGCACTAAGTCATGGAAAAAACACAACAAAATCGGTAGCAAGATGAACTTTGAAGAGCATTTAGCCAAAAGCAATCAGCCATATTGAGATAAGGTCCCTAACTAGAAAAATCAAGGAATCATAAAACGGCAGATAATTAAAATCTATAATTACTGCGTTGTTGAACTCATGGACATTAATTTTCCATAAGAATAAAATAAAAGGTATTATTGATCATAATCGAAAAGATTACAAAAATAAGACAACAGACAGACCCATCTAAGAAGAAGTAGAACCAATAATGGAAAGAACAAACTCTTAGCAAGAAATTCATCACTAACCAGATAACATCAACACTATTGAACCACTACTACATTACAACAGACAAAAACTTTGCCACTTTTTGAACATTTAGAATCTTTAGGAGAAAATAGATTTGATTAAAGAGGCAGGAAAATTTGTTTATATAAATTTTTGGTTTCATAAATGTAGAAATAGGAAGATCGGTCTATTCATTTGATTGCTGATCAATAAAGTTTTTCTCTCTTCAAACATCTCTCTAGGAAGAGTCCTTAAACTGCAAATGACCGTTTTTTGATGCTAATTTTTTTTCTAATTGGTTTTGCATTTTATTCAAGGATATAACAGCTTTTTCTGACGATAATTTCGATACAAAAAAATGGGTGAACGAAGTTCTTGAGAAAGGGGAAACACAAGATAAGAAAGAGGTGAGTAAAGTCCTGTATTACAGGAGTTGATGTATTAAAAATAGTTTTCAGAACTACACAATGTCACTGGTTATGAAGTTACAACTTTATGTGCAACAAATAAATAAGTCTTTGGAGGAGACAAGTCAAGACGTTCTATCTTCGTTACCAAAAATCATTCGAAATACTAAGCAACTTCAGGAAGAAGCTGAAGCTTTACGGTTAAAAATGGGGGTGGTACAAGAGGAAATAGCTAGAATTGAGAACGAAACTGGAAAATCAATAAACACTATTGAAAAACTAGATAACATGAAAAGCAATTTAGAAATAGCTAAGCAAGGACTTCAGGAAAGTGACAATTGGGCTGTTTTAGGTAATAATTTGAGTTTTAAGGAAACCTAGTGCAGTTTTTTTGTATTTCAGTGAATGATTTGGAGGATGTTTTTGATACCAAAAATATAGAACAAATTTCAAGAAAAATCTTTGGAATGCAGCAGTCTCTCAAACTGTTGGTGAATGTAAGTGACTATGAAGTACGCAAAATGCAATTAGAAGGGTTGAAGAATCGTTTGGAAGCTATAGCTAGTCCCTTAATTGTTCAAGCATTTACATCTAACGATACCGGTAAATTTTTTTTCTCAAATGGAAAATCGTACTGTCTCTTTTGTTTCAGAAAATTCCAAAACATACGCAGAAATCTTCATTACAATCGAGAGACTACCCCAGCTGTTGAAATATTATCATAAATGTCAAAAAGAAGTGCTCTTAAAAAAATGGAGGAGTAACTTGGAGAAAGATCAGGATGAGTCTGTATCACAATTAATACATAACTTTTATAATCTCTTGATATCCAACTGGCACACTCAAAATAAATGGTTTAATCAGGTGTTTACCCATACAACTTCTTCAGAAACCCTGATAGATATTTACATCGATGTGGTGACATCTGTTGATCCTAGTTTTAATGAATGTATAGATGCAGCCCTGAAGCAAGTCGGAGACAAATTGAGTTTTTTGCAAGAAATCAAGCAAACTATGATACAGTTCTGCAGCAATTTGAATAATATAGTTAAACAAACATCGCAATGTATGTTAGACTCAAACTTGGCTTTAATATTTGTATAAACAATTTTTCAAGCAAAGTTTAGGCTTCAACGAAATCAACTTAATATCCTGCTCATTACATATAAAGGTATTTCAAGCGATGAACCAAGAGTAACCAGGTTATGATTTTGGTCCATCTAGCGGTTATTGCTGGTTCTTCTTGGTTATTCCTTCGAAATCCAGAAAGAATAACCAGAAATTATCGCTTGAATGCTCGGGTATGGTTATCCTGCTGTCATTTTTTATTAACGTTTATTTATGCTCATAGGTTATCTGAGCATTTATCTGATTCAGATAAAAAGGCCCATTCCTCAAGCTTATTATAAACAAAAAGACATTTTTATAAGCAATTTTTATTAGCCAATATATCCTTATAATGGAATTACTGAAACTACAATAAATTTAACAAGGAAAAAATACCAAATTAGACTCATATAATATCTATACATGTAAAAAAATGATCATAAAAAAAATTATTTTGTGAGTAACTAGGAATGAAGAAAATGACAAGAAATGATTAAAATGAAAAATATCAATATTAACAGCTAGTAAAAGGAAGAAAATTAAGTCAAAGAGGAATGTTTTAATTTAAAAAGTCAATGACGAATTTTTTTCCAGAGTTAGAAATTAAATCTATTTTTGCATTATTTCAAGATTAGATTGATGAAAATTTGAAACAAACACAAAAAGGCAATGAAAGAACTTCTTAATCTCTTAACCTTAGGAACGGCAATGACAAATCTCATGATGGTTTTAACAAACAATATTTTGAATTTGTATATTTCAGTTTATTCCGTTAAAAAAAAAAAAAGTTATTTGGTCACTTCTACTAGTTCTTCTTTCAATTTAATGATCTACCTTAAAATTGCTACCATATTGTGCATTCTCAGAACACCCAAACTATTGAAACGATGCTTTGCAGATACTCTCAGTATTGCACACATAACATAAATTTGAAGCAACCTGAAAATTTATCTTTTCATAGTTTCATTAACAGAATTCTCAATGGATTTTTATTGATTTCTTGTGGCTTTAATTTTCAGGTTCTTCTTGTAATTTTCAAATCATTATTAATCTAGATTGCTTCACACAAATGACATTTTCTCTTTGAACCTTTTATTTCTTCTCTTATAGAGTTATTCTGAAATTTGAAATAGAATTTAATATTATCTTTATAACAAATTCAATAAGAAGACATGGTTTTTCTGTGTTACTTCAACGTACTTTCAGTTGATGACTGGTTAAGTTTCTCACTGCATACAATGCTTGCAGCTGCTGATAAAATTTTTGATTACTGCAACTAACAAAATACACAAGGAATTCTGTTTTTCTCTAATGCAAAGCAAACCTAATTTGTACATTCTACAATGCTTCTAATGTTTTCCAAATAATTTTTTACCTAGGTGATTTATAGAAATGAAATTTTTTCTCTATTGAATGTACAGTTTCTGCTTCAATTTAATTTTTGAGTTTTCCTGAAATTTAAATTGTGATCAAATACCTACAGCACTCAAAGTTAAAATTCAAGAAAATCATTGGATTTATAAGTTTCATTCCAACGCATCTTCAGTTGACAGACCAGTTGTATTACTGATCTGTAATTTACAATTTCCACATGATTTTCAGCAACATTATTCAGATATTAACATTATATTAGATCCTGAGTATTTTCTTCTTTCAAGAACTGTATTTCATAATTGCTCTGTTTTTTATTATGTTGAAACACTCTACATTTGAGTTCTTTCAATCTAAACGACACAACATTTCACCCACTTTCTTTAAGTTTTCTTTTGAACCTGTGAATTTAGGAAGAGCGTATTATTTTTAATTTTTTAAACCAGTAGTACTCCATTTTAGAATGGATGATTATTAATTATCTCTGTGAAAAATTATTTTGCATCATTCAAAGTCCTTGCTATTGTTTACTATTGACTTACTTGACCTTGATATTTCTCGAAAATCTTCACCATAACCAAAGGTATTTACCACAAAAGACCAAAGAAAAATTGTTTTACAGGCAAAATAGATCATGCATCATTCGAAATGACCTTGATGCTTTCTGTTTTCCAATCATGATCTGCAATCATTTCATACTTTATGTAAATAAATATGCAACCTACGAACAGGCTCATCAATTGAAGAAGCTCTCTGGCATCAATTTCATGCAAGAAGAATTATCTGACACTATTCAAAACTTAGGATTAAGCGTTCACTCTGTAATGGATATAGCAAGAGAATCCAAATATCGATGTGCAGAAATAACAGAAAATTGTGGTTTTTGTGGTCTTCTAACAGCCTTAAGGGCTTTTTTTTCGAATTACGTCGATCATTTCAGGGTCGCTCTCAGACAGATCGAGAGAAATAAGAAGAATGTTGAGGATTGGACGACTTTACAGCTTTGCTTCTCTTTGCTGCAAATTTCTGGTGATGTTTTATTGAAGGTATATGTTCTAAGTGACTATTGCATACAAACTTCTAATACTAAAATCTTTGTAGGTAAAACAGTTTGAGAAAGAACTGACAGAAACTGTCTTGGTTGACCTGAACAGAAGATTCGAGGATGTGGAATTCAAACATCTAATTCTAAACAAGGAGGATCGCAGAGAATTTGAGTCTTTGGTAAAGTGCGTTACCGAAGGTACCAAACTCTCCTTGTTAGACTATGTAACAAATGAGTTTGTTTCCTTGTGTTCCGATATCCATGATACGACTTATCAGGTGGTGCTGTCTCCAATATCGAGTCAATTGAATGTTGTACCATCAGCTAAGACATGGGCACAGTTTGCCAATTCGAGCTTTCATGCTTCCGATATGCCAGATTACAGTTTAACGCCACAGGAATATATTACAGAGGTGAGATATTTCTGTAGAAAAAAAAATTTTTCAAGCACTGAATATCTCGGTGAATTTCTGCAATTATATATTATATTACAGATAGGTCAGTACTTGATGACCTTGCCTCAACATTTAGAACCCTTCCTTTTCAAAGACAATCCTTCATTGACTTATGTTATGAGATCCATAAATGAGGAATATAGCACAGCTGATGATGCTGAAGGTGCTTTGGCAACAGTGTTTCTCAAATTGGTGGCAAAAGGGACTTGTCAGGTATTTTCAGATAAAATATTGACCATCTATGAGCTCACTAACCCTGCAAGCAGACAGTTGGCACATGACATTGGTAAGTCGAATTGGTATTCAGAAACATATTCCGAAGAACATCTGTTGAGTCTGAAGCCTTCATAAACTTACTCTGTGTTACTTGAGAGAAGACCGGTGCTCATAAACATATACAAAGGAAATTCGCTAACTCGACAGGTAGACAATAGAAGAACTTTGACAATTTTGACCTTGAAAGCAGCCATTGTTGCCTGATATACTGTTTTTCAGTGAACTTTTTCAGGTATTTTCTTGTTTTTCAATTCTTATACTTAATCTTTTTGGGATAGTTCTGGTTCAGCTTATGCTAAGAATATTTTGTTTTTTTTTATAATGCTTCACTTCAAAGTTGTAGGATGTAGAAACAATTTTTTTTCCTTATTTTTTTGATGACCTTGGTATCGTAGTGATTAGAGGTTTCTTTTTGGTCGAAATTCCAGAGACTCAATTAGACAAAATGCCGACGTTTCGATTTTATTTTAATATCATCTTTGAGGCTCTAAAATAAATCACAAACGTTATAGTATAAACAAGTAAAAATTCCAAGGAACAGAGATCAGAAGTCTTGAAACAGGACACATATAACAATTATTGAATAAGAACATTAATCAGACTGACAAATTAATAAATATCATCAAAAATGTCTTTGAAATTATCTCATATATACAAATAACAATTAGAAGCTACTCAATTGCCAGTTGGTCTCTATTGTCAATTTGAAAATTAAAAATAACGAGGATGAAATAATAAAAGACATTATATATGGTTGACTAAATTGTAAAAAATAAAATACGTCAAAGGAAAATGAACTGGACGGATGACATTCAGTGTTAATCATCTGATAATTATCAAATAAGAAAAACGAAATAATATGTAGGTAAACTCAAGCGAACACGAATCTGTGGATGTTATAAATCTCTGTATAAGATGAAAATAGGCCGTATTCAAGTTATCAATGTCGCTTCTCTTGTTATCAGTCTTCGCATCTTTTTTAATTTCAAGCATTTGACAGAACAATCTTTTTTTCCAGTTGGTTTGAGTATCTAAAATAGTGACACCTTCAAAATCAAAAGAGTATAACGTATTCAAAGTATGTTCAGCTAATGTTGTGTTATTATCTTTATTTTAATGGGATTGTGAATATTATCAGTCTCTTTTGTGTTCAGTTATCCTTGTTTTAAGGTATCTATTCGTTTGACCTATGTATACTACTATGCAATCACGGCAAGGTATTCTATAAACAACATTGGATTTTGAGTCTAGTGCAGTTTTTGACTTCAATCTGGAATAAAATGCCTTAACAGTATTGACCGGTTTGTACGCTATTTCTACTATTTCATCTCTTAAGAGATGACCGACCCTATCAGATAACCTTGAAAAATCTTTTCGCCGTGGAGTGCGTTCTGGGATGATGTTTATCATCTTTATTTAAAATTCTCTTAATCAGTGTTACAGGGTAATTATTTTTTATGAAGAAACTACTAATTTTATTCAAATTATCATAACGAAACTCCGTGCTAGCTAAACAGGCATATCTTAATTTGAGATTTTCTATAAGGTTTATTTTTTTGTGTGAAAGGATGTTGAGAATTAAAATTCAAAAATTTTCCAGAAAAGCTTGCCTTATTATACCAGTCCGTCTTTAATCCGCCTGATGACCTAATCACAAGTACATCCAGAAAAGGTAATTTGCTGTTATTCTCAATTAAGAGAATTTTAAATAAAAATGATATAGATCACCCTAGAATGTATAAGAAGAACAATTCTGTGGTACATATATATATTTTTCTGTGTTCATGTTCTGTGCTCAGCATGCTGTGTGCAGCATGGTTCACTTCAGAAAGTAATGCATATAGAGTGGAAACTGAGATAGTTCACAATAATAGTTCAATTTGCCGCCGCATGGCGTCTCTGGCTTCTCTGATTTTTGTTTTGTTGATATTTCCATAACTTCGTCATTTCCACAGAACATACATGTACTCTCTACTCTCTTTGAGAAATCAGAAGTGTAACATCCACAAAGGATCAAAACAGAAATGCCGAGGTTATGAAAATATCAACAAACCAAAAATCAGAGAAGCCAGAGACGCCATGCGGCGGCAAATTGAACTATTACCTACCTCTCAGTTTCCACTCTATATGTAATTACTTTATGGTTCACTTCACTTCCTGTTCTGTTCATGTAACATGTAACGATCTCCTGTAAGTAAGTTGTACTCAAGTCTATACTTTTGTTCATTGATTAAATAACGGGTGGTCCATCTAGTGTTTGGAATTTGAACTACCGATTATTTGACATTATAAACGTCAACTATTCTTTTTGACGTGACTAATATTTAGTTGAAAGTTTGAAGTTTACGAAATGGGACGCTATTCGCTTGAAGAAAGTTGGGAAATATTAAAAACTTATTTCCAAAGTAAATGTAACCGTCAATGCCGAGCGCTACCGCGCAATGTTGAACGATTGGTTCTTTCAAGAAATTGAAGCTAACGACTTGGACGATGTTTGGTTTCAACAGGACGGTGCAACGAGCCATACAGCACACGCCACAATCGATGTTTTACGCCACATTTTCGGAAATCGAATAATCAGCAGAAATGCTGATGTGAATTGGCCACCAAGAAGCTGCGATCTGACGCCATTGGATTATTATCTTTGGGGAGCGGTGAAAGATAAGTGTTACGCCAACAATCCAGAAACAATTCAAGACCTCAAGACCGAAATTCGAGCTGCTATTGGTGAAATAGAGCCCCAAACAATCGAAAATGTATTAAAAAATTGGGTGGAACGAATAGGCTACTGCCAAGTCAGCCGTGGTGGTCATTTGGCCGAAATTATTTTTCATAAATAAATGTCATGAACCAACCTTTTAAATAAATGTTCAACCATTGGAAAATATTGAGCAGTTTTTTTTATAGCAAAATTAAATTCCAATTTTCAAATGGGCCACCCTTAATATAGTTAGACACTGTGCTGTGTTTTTTACCCATGATTAGAGGATATGGGCCCAGACTCTGTATTTTAATCTGAATAGTGAACTGTAAAAGTGTTGAGTAACCTATAAAACAATAAAAAAAAAGTGAAGTTTTAAAAATGGCGTGCAAGGTGACCTCAAATATTCGTCCATTTGATGGAACAAACTTCGAAAACTGGAGATTCAGACTGGAACGAGTGCTTGAAAGAAATGGGGTTCTATCTATACTGGAAGAAACGTACCCGGAAGAAATAGAAAAGGTGCCTGACTTCAAAAGTAGAGATGCCAAAGCACGTGATATAATTGTTCAATGCATTGATGATTCAGTGCTGGAATTGGTTAAATCCAAAGGTACGGCCAAGGACATGATGGAGACACTAAAAATTACTTATGTACGAAAAAGCTTGATGTCAAGAATTTCTTTGCAGAAACGCCTTAGAAATATGACTTTTGATGGATGCAGTTCCTTGAATGGGTATATCATTGAATTTGATAAGGTGGTGTCTGAACTTAAGAATATTGGAGGATACGTTGACAGTGAGGAATATGTAACACAACTGCTTTCCTCGATGCCAAATGAATATCAATCTGTGATAACGTCGATTGATATCCTACTAGCTTCTGATCCAGACGTTGTAAATGAAGACTTTGTCAAGAGTAAACTCTTATCTGAGGAAGAAAGGATGCTAAAATCCAGAGAAGGAAGGGAGGCCAGTGGAAATGCATTTTTTACTCAAAGAAAATTTTCCAACAGAAACAAGGGTTCTTCGAATAACGGTTCGAAACGCTCTTTATGCAACCAACAAAACTTCGAGTAGAGATACAGGGAACTCAAGAGAGTATTCGGTGAGGTGTTGGACATGCAAAGCTGTGGGACACAAACGATCCGAATGTCCTCAGCGAAACAGATCAAATGCCAACATGGCATTGAATAAAAATCAGAATGGAGACATTGCTTTTATGTCAGATAACATTAGTTCTCAATGCCCGTCGAAGTAGTTCAAAGTGACGAATCCGTATTTGCTGGAAATGTAACCTCAAATGAAGAAATTGTGATGGTGATCGATTCTGGCGCTTCAAATCACCTAATAAATGCAGAATATGGACGCTTTTGTAAAAATTTGAAGAAGATATCCCATACCATAAATGTAGCAAAAGAAGGTGAAACTGTGACGTCAACAACTTCAGGCGATCTACCTCTTATCACGGAAAACAACACACCAATTATATTAAAGGACGTGTTCACCTGTGAAAAATTATTCCACAATTTACTGTCGGTAAGGAAGATGGTAGAGTCAGGATTGAAGGTTGAATTTCATCCTCATCCATATAGTTGGTTATGGGGGGAAAACTTTCTCAACAATAATACTTTCATAAAAAAATTTAAAGAGAAATATAGTAATGTCATTATCATCGAACAACATCGTGGGAAGCAACCGGTTTTCTTTTACAAATCTCCCAATATAATGGAGCTTAGTAAAGATTGGCTTTTAATCCCGATTCTCTCAGTAATTATCAAAAAAATTTAATTTTACGGATAGCTGGACAAATCGTTGTAGCTGATATAAAAAACCGAGATTATAACTATGAAATTTTTGCCCTCTCAAGTAAATTCTAGGATAGCACTATATTTGAAATTCCAGAAAGTTTGAAAACTCCCCTATTCCATTTACTAGATTCAAAATGTAGTGCAAGGAAAGATGTGAAACGTGATAAAATAGCATATTCCATAATTTCCATTGTTCGTCCAAGAACATTCATTTCCAAATTTCAGTTAGCTGTAGGAACTCATGTTTACAGATAAACAGGTTCTCGTTTGATAATTGACAAGACGAGTTAATTAGGAGTATCGGCTTCATACCACAATATTCAATTATATGAATCTTCCGTTATTAGGCAACCTGCAAAATTAACGCATCCAAACTCTTTCATTCAATTCGTTTTTGATAACACAGATCACAATGTAAGTACGTCGGATGGTCATGAAACATTTCACTGTTTGGGAGGTATTAAAGTAATTACACCATAATATGATGTAGAATATGCAGGAGGTTCCAAAAGGCTGATGGAAATGCCACCTGCTTCTATTTTAGCTTCACAAAAGCTGATATAATTGATACCATTCAGTTACACGAATACTGATGGATTGAAGAGTGTAGAATTCGTTGATAAATCTAAAGTTCATATAAAAGTACAACCTGAAGCTCCAAAATCATATATTGCGTATTTATGTGCGAAATCTCTCGAAATAGAAAATATTCCAACATGGAAGGGTTTTCATTAAATTTTATCACGAGACGTTACATATATGATGTCGCATGTTAATTGTCTCCCATTCATTAATGCACCACCATCCAGTTTAACCACATTACACACAACTTTGCTCTATGCAGTTGAAGAAACGAAGAGAAATGAAAGTAAAACAACTTTTGTAACATTCGATCAGCCTCCTTATTTCAATGCTGACTCTATCATTGTGCAGTTGGACAATCCTGAATTTAGGGTGTGTGTATTGCTGTGAGATTAGGAGGGTTCCATTTACTGATGTCATATATGGGCGCCATTGGCATACGCTGCTCAATCAGTGAAGAAAATGTCTGAAGGGCATGCTTTCAGCAGAGCTTCACGTGCTGACATATTTACTTTCACTGCTATAGGAATTCATATTTTGAAAACAAGCAATACAACTGCGACTGATGAAATTGAGAAATAAGTGAAAATGATGTTCGAAAAATGTAAAGAAAATTCTCCTACTTTGGGCGACTGTAATATTGACCCAATGATAGTATGTTCAACTCGGAAATTCGAGGAAACACTTCATAATTTGTTAAATTATGGCCCCACTGCTAAATTATGGATTCAATATTTGAAGAGCGTGATTATTTTACTCCAGTTTGTCGAAGTAGAACGTATTGGAGATTGAGATTTGCACTTAAGCAGTGTCATGAAAATGTTAGCACAAAAATGCTCAATGGTACTTACAGGATATGGTGCATTTGGAAACAACGATGGATCCATTAGAATTCGACAGGTTCACAAGAAAAGGATATTTCACTATTCCTAGGACAGACAAAGCTTGGAGTGGTGTCTGGATTGATATGACAAACACTGAATAGATTTTTCGGTACCGATTTAAGGCATGGTAGAGGAGTCACACCCAGTGTTGTTGCACGTTACCTTCTGGGGATGCCATCGGCATTTGACGTCATGGAATGTTTGGAGGAATATGCTGATTTGATAACAGCAAATAGTGAACAGCACGTGGATTTATCTGAAAGTCGTATGAAGAGAGAGAAAGAGGACATAAAAAAAATTTGTATTCTGGCTAACGGCTTAACTTGTAGCAGAAGAAGATGCCGACGTAGATATAGTAATGGCAGCAATAAAATGCCTCTGACCTGATAAACAGAATATAAATGAACTCTGATGTCGGTGCAAGGATTCTACTAATGCTATGAATGGAATCTAGATGACGCTGAGGAGATGATATTGATGCATTTAATTGAAGAATTATTAGTAAAAATGAAAAAACAGTTTTTTCCGATATTATTGGATGCAGAAACTTTAATTATTATTCATTAATGCTATTGATCTTCAAATAATTACTCCAGTTTTGACGTGACAACGTCTTATAAATTGGTTTTTGCCGGGTGACACTTCAAGAAACTGCGTTACGCTCCGCTCACGTTATGCTGTGAAAATTTTTATTTGCTCACAATGAGAGCGAGTGAGAGGCACGTGTCCCTTCCACTCGGGCATGGTCAGCCCGCCTAGGAGCGAGAGAGACAGACAAAAAAGTGAAAGGCACGCGTCCCTTCCACTCGAGCACAGTTAGCCCGCCTAAGAGCGAGAGAGACAGTGCGAGAGAGAGAGAGTGAGAGAGATAGGCATACACACCGGTTCATGTCTTGCGTTGTCCCTGTAAAACTTTCATGCCTGTGTACCGACTTTACAGGCAACCAATTTACTCTGAATTTATTTCTTTCAATTAAATTTTAAGCGTTTTGAAGAATTACTATTATTTTACTATCAAAAGCATACCTACCTACAACTAAATTATTAATCGTATATCGTATGCATCTTAAGGAAATTCAGCTAGGAATTTGTTCATAATTGCGGCTGAAAACTATTTTAGTTTTTGAATTAATAAAATTTGAATTTCAATTTCGTCAAATTACAAAATTTCCTTTTTAAAATTTATCCAATTTTTGACTTTTCTATTTTTCATATTACTTCTAGCCTCCATTGAAGAATCTATATCGCCTTCGCTAGCACATCAGATTAGAAAACCGAACATCGTTTTACCCAAACTGTCCGTTTCCAACCAACTCAACATTATATGCTAGGGTTCGATGTAATAAATGCAATACAATAACAAAACGAGACGAGAGTCCAACTCTGGTGAATATCTGCCAGATGTTTGGTTCAGCGTTCAGGTAGTCATTTCATCGAGCGCCAAATTTAAAACTCGTTGCTATATTGCGCTACTAAAGAAATACGCTGTTTATCAATATACAAATTCACTTTCGAGAACAGTAAAGTACATAATTTGGACTAGAATTTTCCGCTCTACAACTTTTTTTAAAACTTTTTCTTACTAAACCTTCTAATTCGCGAAAATATCAGAAAAACCGTATTTTTCTCTATATTTTCAAGAATTTTTCAATGTTCCTGAAAATTTTAACACCTGCATTTTGACCATATGTTTCTCTCATTATAACAATCTACATATCAAAAATGCAGCTCTTTCCGAAAAAAAGTGATTTCAGCCCTTCCTTTACTGGACTACTATATTGATCTCATATAGAGATTTATAACATCCACAGATTGGTATTGTTTGTGTTCGCTTGAGTTTACGTACATATTATTTCGTTTTTGGCGCTCTTGTTCACCCGAACATAGTGCCTATCATTTTGCCCAAATGTCTGCAATTTTCGAATATTGAGCCGAAAATGGTCTCAATCGATTGGGTTTGACTCCCCGATGAAGAATCCGTGGCGAAAGTTGAGTCTGTCCGGCCGTATCCTCTCTAGCATCCAAACGAGATGAGCTAGAGTTTTCATATTTTTAAAATAGGTTATTGTCCAAATATCTTGGTGAAGGTCGTTATTGGGCCAAATCCGTCGGATGGTTCAGTAGCATCTGAAATTTTGTTTCCTCAATAACTACTAGAATATCAATCCGATCAAGTTGATACTTGAAATATCGTTGGGGAAGGCTGGAACAAAACGGCTCGCAAAATTTCGCAGAAATCGTCACGCTAGAAAATTTGAAAAAAATCCTCATAAGACATTTTTCAGATTTCAATAAAAATTCGTGAATATATTGAGGTGATCGATATCTTACTCATCCTCAAATTTCATTGTCGTAGCTCTTTTCCATCTAAAGATATGATCTTTTTTTAATTACTCAAGAGAAATGACATGAAGTTCCGGTGATTTTCTTTGAACGATGGCCATCACAGATCGATATTCGATTGACAAATGCCGGGCTCATTAATCAGTGTCAGTTGGCATAAAATTAATCAAAATTTTTCATAACGGGTAATCATAGAGATAGAATACAATCTCGGTGTCTGAAATAATATACGTTGTCAAAATTCAGAAAAGCACTGACCTAAGTTTTTAGGGGAAGGGAATTATAGCTTCTAACAAAACTTGGGTAAAATTATGAGTAGTTATTTTTAATTTGAGATATAGGTTTGTTCATTCATTAGGCGTTCATATTTGCATCACATTGTCCCATAGTATAATGTCTTTTATTTTTTTTTTATTATTTATTTTATTTCATCCTCGTTATTTTTTATTTTCAAATTGACAATAGAGACCAAATGGTAATGTGAGTAGCTTCTAATTGTTATTTGTATATATGAGATAATTTCAAAGATATTTTTGATCATATTTATTAGTCTTTGTTAGTCTAATTAATGTTCTTATTCAATAATTGTTATAGGTGTCCTGTTTCGAGACTTCTGTTCCTCTGAATTTTTACTTGTTTTTACTATAAAGTTTGTCAGTTATTTTAAAGCCCTGAAGATGATTTCAAAATAAAATCGAAACGTCGGCATTTTGTCTAATTGAGTCTCTGAAATTTCGACCGATACATGTAGAAACTGTTATATATTTTTGATATTTGTTAAATGTTCAAAAATCGATTTTTTATGAACAAGATAATTCTCGAACAGAATGAGCTTGAGTGTGCAAATTGTAAGGCTAATTTTTTGGTGTAATGGATAAATTTTCACTTTAAAAGCTTTTCTAAGAGCTGTTTCATCTTCAAGGAATAAATATTTTGGAGATATGATTTAGCATAGTCGGAATAGTTCGGCAAGGAGTTTGACAAAACAACTTAACCTCACATCGGTGCTCGCAAACTGACTGCTCTCAAAATTTCGAAGATATTTTCAGAGTAAGATTTTGAAAGCTTTGTGCAGAGTATAGATTGGAGTAAATGTCTGATGATGTGTTCATGCTTTTACCCCTAAGTTTCTGGAGGCACCCTGAATTCATCTTTGACATTTTTTTTAGGTTATCTGAGCAATGTGCTGCAAGATTTAGGTTTGACACTTTCCGATAACTTACAACAGTTATCGGTTTTATTGAAAATACCTGCCGATCAGTATCAAACACAAAGTTCAGGTTATTCTGCAAGAAATGTAGCTGCAGTGAGGCAAATGAGGAATATAACATCCAACTGATTTGGACTGTAATTCCTAGTAGTTAAGTGTTTCAAGGTAAGAGGGTCCTTCAGTGAGTGAACTGAATAACTGCTATAAAAATAGTAAGAATGCATATATTTTCTTCAAATTAGTTACGTCTCGACGAATTTTCCTCTGAACGTATACACCAATTGCGGTACCATGTGTATTTAAACCCTGCTGTTTGTCATATGTAGGTACTCATCTACCTGTAATAGTTCCCTTCCAGCTTTCTTTTTATAAATAATAATAATATTCACTTCATTCAGCATAAGCTATTAAGTACAAAGCAACATAATTATCAAATTAGAAAAAATTCTATCCTATTGCTTTCCTATTTATATCACTCCACAACCATTTTAGCACATAGACGTCTAAAAGTACCAAAATTATTACAATGTTCAACCTCATTTGATAATTTATTAAACAACAACAATCCCCCATAAAAAAAACACACCTTAGCATAATACTTCTATTAAAAAAATCAACATAAAACTTGCCAACATTTCTTGTCTGGTAACCATGTACTGAACTAACATGATTAAGTCTCTCAGTTAGATATAAAGGCAACATTTTCATTTTATATACAAATTGAAGAGTTCTTTAAACAATTCTTT
This sequence comes from Micraspis discolor, assembly GCA_030674115.1. Lineage (NCBI taxonomy): Eukaryota > Metazoa > Arthropoda > Insecta > Coleoptera > Coccinellidae > Micraspis > Micraspis discolor. Next base: position 302,073 of record JARTUT010001333.1, read on the forward strand.
GTTTGACCGTCATGATATCCAAGACTCCAATCATCAACTTGATTGGGGTATATCTGTTACAACCTAAAATACATCTTATAGCTCTATTCTGTTAACTTATTGAAGGACCCTCATATATTTAGTATTAATTCACTTTTGTACATGATTGATAATATTATTTATGTTTCAATACTAAATGTAGGTCCTGCTCTTAACCTGTTGTCTGTTATAGAGAGCAGGTAGTATCTTGTATTTTATAAAAATATTTAATATCATTTTGTTGAATATTTTGTACTGTGAAAATTTTATTTGCCACCTCAACCTTATTGTTAAGCGATTCTTCGATATATCCTTCAGCAACGTTTGATCACTTCCATCCGCCATGCCTCTTAAACTTGTTATGTCGGCACCAGAGTCAACCAATATTGTTGCAGAAGACCGATAAAAAGCAGTGACCAGTATATTCTGTCGGATTTACCAAGTTCAAATAAGTAGCAACTATTTTGGGCATTTTCTAAATTGATGAATTCCTACCACTTGTCTACAACCCTTTCCGCTTTGATATTTAAAGAAAAATCGGTCACTGTTCATATTTTCTGGTCTTAACGAAACATACTTTCGATAAACATTCAAGTAGATCTGATTAATTACAAATGATCTTGGTTTGTTGGTTTTCAATCAGGTATGCTGATTAAAAGCTTAGATTCTAAGTCTTCTACATCGTGTACAGTCATTCGACTAACTCATCCATTCTGCAGGCCCCAGAAATACCAAATATTACAGCCACCTAAAAAATAAATAAAGCTATAATCTAAATAGAAATTAAAAACTTGTAAATTACCTTAATCATTAAATTTTCTTTATCTGGAGCTTCCTGGATACATTTTTTCAATTTCTTCCTTCGTTAAAATCTTAGATTTCTTTTCCTATAACCTTGAGCTTGCCGTTTCAATAAAGAACGAAGTTTTGAGTATGTAGATATATCTACATTGTGTTTAAGTGCAACGGTTGACTTCAGCATTGAATAATTGGCCCATAATGTTGAAGATTTTTTCTTTAAACAAAGGTCTAGGAAGTATGCCATTACAACATTTTCTGAGAAAGAACTCGTATTTTTACTCATGCGATAATCCATAAAACGTCTGTATGCATTTTCGTACTTTTCTCTTGATTTCTTTGGCAATAATTCTAATGAAGCAGTATTCACTGCCTCAACCAGCTCTGGAGGAGTCCCAGGAATGGAAATTTCATCATCACTTATCATTTTACTTTCGAGGACACCAGCAATTAAATTTATAAGCGTCAAGTTTGACAATTCAACCTCAATACGTTTCCATAGTAACCCAAGTAATTTTATTAGGAATTTCAAAGCACCATTTATTTGGGGATAAAATTATCGCGTTTTTTTTTTAAATCAATCAATATCTGTCGAATTTTAAACGATTTGCGGAAAAATAGTATGTTTACCTCGTAGGAAAAGCCACATTCCTGAACTCTGTGTTGCTATCTTCACAGTCGTCCAGGAATGTTAAGCTTTTCCTACCCGGTAAACAATGTACTATTCCTGATATTATTCGATGCAGAAACTTTAATTATTATTCATTAATGCTATTGATCTTCAAATAATTACTCCAGTTTTTTAAATCAACTCTTTTGCCCCATTACTCTGAATAAATTTCTTTCTTTCGAAGAATTACTATTATTTTACTATCAAAAGCATACCTACCTACAACTAAATTATTAATCGTATAGCTTATGCATCTTAAGGAAATTCAGCTAGGAATTTGTTCATAATTGCGGCTGAAAACTATTTTAGTTTTTGAATTAATAAAATTTGAATTTCAATTTCGTCAAATTACAAAATTTCCTTTTTAAAATTTATCCAATTTTTGACTTTTCTATTTTTCATATTACTTCTAGCCTCCATTGAAGAATCTATATCGCCTTCGCTAGCGCATCAGATTAGAAAACCGAACATCGTTTTACCCAAACTGTCCTTTTCCAACCAACTCAACATTATATGCTAGGTTTCGATGTAATAAATGCAATACAATTACAAAACGAGACGAGAGTCCAACTCTGGCGAATATCTGCCAGATGTTTGGTTCAGCGTTCAGGTAGTCATTTCATCGAGCGCCAAATTTAAAACTCGTTGCTATATTGCGCTACTAAAGAAATACGCTGTTTATCAATATACAAATTCACTTTCGAGAACAGTAAAGTACATAATTTGGACTAGAATTTTCCGCTCTACAACTTTTTTTTTTAACTTTTTCTTACTAAACCTTCTAATTCGCGAAAATATCAGAAAAACCGTATTTTTCTCTATATTTTCAAGAATTTTTCAATGTTCCTGAAAATTTTAACACCTGCATTTTGACCATATGTTTTCTCATTATAACAATCTACATATCAAAAATGCAGCTCTTCCCGAAAAAAAGTGATTTCAGCCCTTCCTTTACTGGACTACTATATTGATCTCATATAGAGATTTATAACATCCACAGATTGGTATTGTTTGTGTTCGCTTGAGTTTACGTACATATTATTTCGTTTTTGGCGCTCTTGTTCACCCGAACGTAGTGCCTATCATTTTGCCCAAATGTCTGCAATTTTCGAATATTGAGCCGAAAATGGTCTCAATCGATTGGGTTTGACTCCCCGATGAAGAATCCGTGGCGAAAGTTGAGTCTGTCCGGCCGTATCCTCTCTAGCATCCAAACGAGATGAGCTAGAGTTTTCATATTTTTAAAATAGGTTATGTTACCATGTGTATTTAAACCCTGCTGTTTGTCATATGTGTAGTTACTCATCTACCTGTAATAGTTCCCTTCCAGCTTTCTTTTATAAATAATAATAATATTCACTTCATTCAGCATAAGCTATTAAGTACAAAGCAACATAATTATCAAATTAGAAAAAATTCTATCCTATTGCTTTCCTATTTATATCACTCCACAACCATTTTAGCACATAGACGTCTAAAAGTACCAAAATTATTACAATGTTCAACCTCATTTGATAATTTATTAAACAACAACAATCCCCCATAAAAAAACACACCTTAGCATAATACTTTTATTAAAAAAATCAACATAAAAGTTGCCAACATTTCTTGTCTGGTAACCATGTACTGAACTAACATGATTAAGTCTCTCAGTTAGATATAAAGGCAACATTTTCATTTTATATACAAATTGAAGAGTTCTTTAAACAATTCTTTGTTTGACCGTCATGATATCCAAGACTCCAATCATCAACTTGATTGGGGTATATCTGTTACAACCAAAAATACATCTTATAGCTCTATTCTGTTAACTTATTGAAGGACCCTCATATATTTAGTATTAATTCACTTCTGTACATGATTGATAATATTATTTATGTTTCAATACTAAATGTAGGTCCTGCTCTTAACCTGTTGTCTGTTATAGAGAGCAGGTAGTATCTTGTATTTTATAAAAAATATTTAATACTACTAAAAAATGGTTATTGTTGATTTACCCCAGGAAGACCTACAATTTAACGATTGGAAGTAAATGTACATGGTGCGGAAAAATAAATAGTGCATGCGCTATTTGTTTTGAAAAAAATTTTACACAACATAACATAATAAAAAATTGATTCATTCTGCTAGGTTCAATACTACTACTCATTTTTCACTTGATCGTTTTCAAAAAACGTTCGAACGACGAAGCCACGTTGCTATCGGCTTTATACAGAGAAGCAAGTTTCAATCCCTACCAGAGCAGCTATTGCTAATGAAGTATTTGTTTTTCCGCACCCTGTATTATTATAGTTACTAGAAGAACAAGTAGGTTCGTTTTCTTAAACTTAACCTTGTAATTTACTAAAAATGTAGATTTTCGAAACTTTGGAGGCCAGCTCAGGTGAGAAAGTGCCTGAACAGTAGGTTCCCTGTATGTTGTATAGACTTCAGTTAGTGCAGCCAGAAAGCTCGGTATATCAGGTGTCCCAAGGTGGGTGACCTATTTAATTATTATGGAAATTATTCAAGCAAAATATTTCAAATTTTGTGAATCAATATAAGGTTATGTACATTTCTAAAATACTTTGGAAGTTCCAGTGTTTCTAGAAGTAGGTATGCCAATTTGGCTTTTTTGTTCTAAATGGGACATTCCATATTTCTAGTTTTTATGATACCCTATAAGAAATTAAATTACTTAACTTCACTTTCCTTTATCTATCTTTAACGGTTTCTTAGTTTTAAATTATTTTCAGAAATGTTTTATCAAATTTGTGAGTTACGAAAATGCGCATGCGCGAACGAGTACCTAATATGGTGTTCGGAAACTCGAATCGCTCATTTCGAAAGGAATGTCTCTTAAATTGAAATGCGCAGGTATAAATTATGCTGCACTCATTGATAACAATAGTACATAACTACATATTCACAACCCTAATAAGATAACCCCCGAAAGAATTATATTACTTGTCCAGTTCGCCTGAGAAATGCGCGCCAAATTCAATAGCGGGGATCTTGACATTTTAGTTTTGCGCATGCGCAGTAGTGATGCTACTACATATCCATTCTGACATCAATTTTCAGTGCGTTTTAACAACAAGACATTCACAATATGTCTAATATACAGGCTGCGGCAAAAGTCAGTTTACCGTTTTGCATATGAGAAAAAAAAGCAGAAATAATTGCTAATAATTATATTTTCGAGAAAAATCATTAATTATTTGTGGCCTCTCATTTTATGTTCGAATTGTTCCCCCCCCTCTTCAATACACATGCGGCATCGTTTAGTCACGGTAAAACAAATTTTACGAAAAAATTAGCACGGCGACCTGAACGCCGCGCATCGACTATGGAGCCAGTACTTAGGAATTTACGATACAGTTTATGCACCATTTGTCTGATGGAGACTTGCTTATTTGGAAAGCGCAGGCGAAATTCTTCGAAAATTTCAGCATAATCGCCGTCAAGTTCTAGGTAAGAAGTGAGCAAACAAACACGTTCTTCTTTCGTGTACTTTACACGTGCAGCCATGGCAACGAACGCATTGTAAACGTACACAACACTACTACACGCGGATTCAACTCAACTCGCTACGTTTCAGCTGCCTCCTTCCGCCCTAGGTACGATACTGGCCGAGAATACGCGCATGTGCGAATACCAGACAGTATAAACTGAATTTTGCCGCACTCTGTATATATGGAAATATACCTTACATAACCTAATATTGATCTACAAAATCTGGAAAATTTGGCATGAATAGCTTCCTTACTAATTTAATGGGACATCCCACATACCAATTGCTTAGCGTCTTAGTGTAAGATGAAATCGATGAAGCTGTTCACGGCATTCAGCAGCACAAGTATGATATGATGATGACTATTTTGACTGATATTAAAGACAAGAATTCCTCTTTACATTGAAGTAAGTACACTCCATTCGTTAAAAAAAAATTCATATAATTTTCATTCAATATCGATATTTTTTAATTCCTTTTTTGCCAAAGAAAAGTGAACACTATTGAGTTACACCCTGTACATTAAGACCTTATATATAAATACAAAATATGTAACCTTACGAAAAATTAATTCATTCAGGTGACCAAAGCTTAAACGTTCTATCGTATGAACTCGTGGCAATATATTGACTATCTGGAGAAATATCGACACACATGATTTTCCCATCGTGTCCGGATAATGTTTTCAAAGGTTGCCATGTACGATTTGTCCACAATTTTGCTGTATTATCATAGGATGCAGTCACAAGATAGTCGCCTCCGTCCTTTTGAAATTTAACATCAGATATTAAATTTGTGTGTGCAGGTATTGTGTACAAGATGTTTCTTTTACGGAGATCCCATATTTTGCATGTGTTGTCTTCGCTTGCTGTCGCTATGTGATATCCGTTGGGCGAGAAATCTATACCAATTATGGACTGTAGATGACCTTCCATGAACATGATACATCTGCCAGTTCTCAGATCCCAGACTCTTCCGAAAGAATCCAATCCACTAAAAAAAATCAAACAAAGCCACAATGCTATAAACAAATCTATAATAAATGATGGAGTAATAACACAAATAATGATAAAAACAAATACATACCCTGTGGCACATACAGAACCATCTGTCTGGAACGAGATACAGTGTACTGGTTTAACATGACCTTCTTGATGGAGTACCTCAGTACACTGTTGTAGGTCCCATAATCTCCATGAGTTATCATAGCAACAAGTTCCTAGGAAGCGTCCAGATGGGTGGAATCCCATCTTAGACACCCTGTGAGGCATGTGTCCTTCTATATCTGCTATGGGTTCCTTACTGAAAAAGAAACTCATTAATTAGGTATTTAGGAGATTTAAGTAAGTTCTGAAGGCAATATAAACACAAATAAAAATTAAAAGCAAGTACTCTTGTTTCTTACTGAGAAGAAGTTGGACATATACATTCCTTTGAATAATTTTGTTTGGAGTCATCATTTCAAGTATTTTCGAGACTGAATGATCAGAAAGAACTTGTTTTAACCCTTCAAAATTGAATTGTTTGCTTATTCAAGCTCCAAATATACATCAAGAGACGTCCCTTAGACAAATTTACTGGCCACTAGCATGGCTATGTCGAGTGCCTTCCACAGCAATAAATAGATAAGTTACCTCTTCAAATCCCACAGCTTGACTGATCCATCAGAAGCGCATGAAGCCATATTGCAAGCATTCTCATCAAGAGATAAGGTTGCCTTCGGATGGAAAACAATAGCCCCAACATTACAGGTATGACCTTCAAGAACTTGCTTCAGTTCACAGTCTGGTACAGACCATATTTTGCATAACCCCGTCCTGAAAATTCAAAGTAATGAATCCAATAACTTATTGAATATATTGAGAAATAATAAAAAATAATATTTTGAAATATTTAAGTTACCATGAAGCTGTAGCTAATAACTGTGAATTAGGGCTGAACTGACAATAAGATAATGGCCTTGTATCCCCTATCTGGCTAGCATAAATTGACAAAGCCTGAATTTTCTTTTGTAGTTCTTGCATCTTAGCAGTTTTCGTAGCAGTAGGACAATCAGCCATTCTTCTAGCTTCTTCTAAACGAGCTTTAGCTCGTGGAAGTGAATATTCGGCTATCCACAGTCTAGCAACTCTAAGAGAATCAGGCCCTTCGTGATACCACGTAGTTTCTTGATCTTTTTCAAAAAGTTTACGTTCTTCTTCTGCTTCTCTTCGAATAACTGCATCTTCACCTATTCTGAAAATTAACTGTTGTAATAACAGTTTCGAATATTACTAATTTTAAACCAACCTGCTCAATATCTCTCGAAGCCTACTCCTTCGTTCTGCAGGGCCTTCCCCGAATAAACAAATAGGTTCGGAGAGTTGTCTCAAATTCCTCTTCACTTCAGCATCATCAGTTGAAACATTTATTGACCTAGCTTTTTTCCTTCTTTCAAATTCTTCAAGCAAAGCTTGTTTATCTCTGGACATAGCATCTTCAAGTTCCATATATTCTGAAAAATCATGAAGATTAAATGATGCTCAGGAGGCAAAGGAAAATACGCACCATTTGAAATATGAACTTGGGATGCAATATTGGGTTCCTCATCGTCGCTTTTATCATCGTCTTTTTGTTCTAATCTAGTTCTTTCGGATTCTTCTAGTGATCCATAATGGATAGTTTTAATTTTTTTTACGTATTGGATTTCATCGTCAGACATTATTCCTGATTATTTGATTTGTTTTTGTTATCGTTTACATTCAAGTTTGTTTAGAGATTTTTGAGTGAGATGTAGGGTTAATTAGACCATAGAAAATAAACTTTCTTTTTCTTTTAGTAGATTGCTGCTCTATGCGTAAATTTGTGTGAATTTATCCATGTTTTTTTTTAGTAAGGAGGGGATTCTCACGCGGTGGTGCCAAACCTACTTATTTTTCCGGAATCGCTGTCATCTACTGAGTTATATGCGAAAATCTTCATTCATTCAATTTTCCGATTTCTTATTATGGGAGAGCATTCAAAAACAAATATTTCGGCGAAAGCAGTCTTTCTGAGCATAAAGTATTTTAAGAGATATTTTCTGAGAGTAAAAACCGTAACTGAATCTTACTTTATAGAATGGAATGTTATCTGAGCTGAAAGTGGAATATTATCTCATTGTAAAAAATCAATCAATTCCCCAATGATCTTTTCATACTGGTTTACCAAATTTCATATTCATTGAACTATGAATTATATATTGAGTTCAATGTGTTGTAATTATATAAAGATGATATGATGCCATTGTATAAAGAATAGTTACACAAAGATATTCTTTATACAATATTATCGTTACACACCGAAGATCCGTAGCCGCAAACGTATATGAAGATAGATAGGTCTGGCAACACCGCTCGAGAATCTTAACCTGATCGGATAACGGTGAATAAGTTCACGCAAGTAATTTTTGAAATATTTACATGTTTAAGGTTTCATAGTTTAATGGAGTATGTTTTTTCTATATTGACGAAGGGATTATCTTTTAAATGGTGCATAGATTTTTTTCTGGGGATGAATTGTCATTTGTCGATCTATGGGTTTCCTTCTCGCACTTCTGAAATTTGTATTTATTGTGATGTGCGCATTATATGTCGCTCCTCGTCTAATAATTTTTCAAAATAAGCGATTAAGCGCAGGGAAGAGAGAGAGAGAGATGATTGCATATTGTGTTACTCATGAAAGAAGTCTTATTTTATAAAAGATCTTGAAAACTATTGCTTGGTTTTTGAATTATTGTTATGTTGAATTCATGAGTTTAATTGTCTTAATTAGTGGCGTGAATATAAAGAAGTGTGGGATCGTTGAACCTTGGTGCAGTCAGTTCGATAGATTTTCTATTTCTTTTTATAGTTTCTGAAATGAAAATTTCTCAAGATTCCAAATTATAAAAATAAATACGAAACTACAGTGTTGCGGCGTACATTCAGTGTTTTGACCCCGTTTTGATTTCAAGTTAGCAGCGGACTGGTGCCGTTAGATTGTACTGAAAAGTCTAATATTCTTTGTGGAAATCTGACGATGCTTGTAGTTTCTCTTCAACTGGGAGAGTGTCAATCTAGCGAAATTTGAAGATATTTTGGAAAGGTGAAATATCGATTTGACTGGAAAGGCTTGGCCCGGCTAATATAGCAGAGTATTCATGTTTTATGTAGGGAACCTACGTTATTTCTATTGGTTCACTGAGTCATAAAAAATAAAGGGACCTATTTTGTATGGAATTTTCCATATGACCGAATAGCAGGATTTTGAGAAAATGATTATGTGAACGGTACATGGTGATGTGACGTACTCTTGCTGGTTTTGTGCATTGTGAAAAATGTTTTTGAAGGAACTTGTGTTCAGGATTGAAAAAAATTGAACCTAACCAGAAAATTGTGCTTTCTGTTTTTTGTGACTTTGTGAATACATTTATCGCCCCAAGAAACCAATTGGACATCCCAAAATGTTGCCACAACAGTATTGTTTAAGATGGAGATATCATCATTCAAATCTTCAAACTATGTTTTCTCAATTACTTGAGAAAGAATCCTTTTGTGATGTTACCTTGGCATGCGAGGGAAAGATAATCAAAGCCCACAAAATAGTATTATCTGCTTGCAGTACCTATTTTGAAACTATCCTTTCCCAGTACGAGGAAAAAGATCCAATTTTAATAATGAGGGACGTCAAATTTGTGGATATTAAATGCCTCGTCGAATTTATGTACAAAGGAGAGATCAATGTTGAACACGTAAGTTGACTTTTTGGAATTCCAATTTTGTTTGCACTATTAGATATTCGTCATATATGTTTTCCTAATATAGCTTTAAGGTTATTTATTTTATTGGTATCAAGAATTTTCGAGATATCCGATATTACACAAGGTAAGTTCCTTAAATTTTGATGAAAATTTATATTGGAGAACTAGTTAGCGTTGATTCGTAAAAACTTCGAATCTTATGTGGAAAATTTTAATGTTATTCAAGCTATTTTTGTTCTAACTGTACCTTACAGTTATATCCATTTATTTTCCAAATAGAGATAATGAGAAATTAATTAGATAGAAATGGTATGAATTGCGCAAAACTTTTAAATCTTCATGGTATACAGGGAGTTATGAACTGTAAACAATTTATTTTTGTCTCAAAGGTAGTTTGTGCAGATGTGTTAAGTAGGTACATAGGAATCAAAGATTTAAACTATTTTCTTAATCTATGGTAGGAAGCAGTACAGAAATTGAATTTTTTTATAGATTGCTTCCGGTTATACCGGAAATTGACTACCTACTACTGAAAATTCGGTGCTAGTACAATCAATTTTACCCTTATATTTTTTTCCAACAACAACAAGATATACATAATTGAATAATTCATTAAATCATAGACTGAACAAACATTACCTATTTCTTAGGTGAATCCATATGAAATGTCAAATTTAATGATCTGACAATGCATTTCTTTTCTTTCTCTACTTTCGGAAGTCACCGACTACCTAATTTTACTCATTTAGAAATTGGGCATTTCCCTTATTTCATTTTTTTGTTAAGTTGTTTAATTTAAGTAATTTAAGTGTTCAATTTATGCAAAGGGTTTATTTGAGTTATTAAGGAACAACTTCAAGGAAAATCTGCAATTTCAGATGTCAGTGACTTCCGGAATCACAGAAAGAAGCTAAAATTCGGTGTTCCGAAAATAAATTTGACTTTGTAATTGAGATTGTTAGTAGTTAAAAAGAGATAAAAAAGTAAAAATGTCAACCCTAATTGAAGCTCTGAATTTTATTTTGTTCTCGGAAGACATAGACTACTTCCACTAAGTTAAATATTATGTTTACCTTTTTCGAGTTCTTCCTTCAATTGAGGTATGGGATTTCCTTAAGTAACCCTCGCCACTTTTTGACGCTTTTTCTCTTCGTTTGAGTACCTACTTATAGATTCGTTCAAAAGTCTGTATTTTTGAATATTTCAATCGTTTAGTTTGGACTCCCTGCTAAAGAATCCGTGGCCAAAGTGGATTCTGTAAGTCCGTAAGCACGATAACATTCGAACGAAATGTTCTAGATAGCTGAAATTTTCAGGGTAGGTTCGAGGAATAAACATCACAGCTGAGTTCGTTATTCGGCTTAGTCGGCCCAGTAGTTTTGGACTGACGGGATTTTTTTTAATTACACTTCCCGAATTAATTATTCCTTATTATGCAGTTTGACTATATAAATACATTGATTTTATTCTCCACAAACCGATAGTTTCGAGGTATGATCATTCAAGAATTGAATAATTACTCGCTAGGATTTGTTTCAATAAAACTTAAAGTTATCAACTACCTGGCGTAATGAGTAAGTCTCCTGCTTCTCGCCCAGAAGTCCTCAGTTCAATATCGGGCAAAACAAAATTTTCTATTGTAGCATTATGTGGGTGTGATTGAATAATGTCAAATTGACAGAAATCGGAAAACTAGATTAAATTTGTATTTATCTGTGGTTTGAAGACTTCGAACAAGTTGGCCATAATATTTCCAGCAACTAAATTGATGATACTACCTTTTCGATTTTTCTTCTTGTAGGCGTCTCTACTTTGGATATGATAGATATATCGTTCCATTTTATCAGATGATTTCTATCCACAGCATGTTGGACCATATTGGATCAATCGTCTAACATTTGAGAAAGCTTCTTATGTTCTTTTATTCTCATTTTCAAGGGACGTTTTGTTTCACCGATATAAGATCTCCCGCATTCGCATGGTATCTCATTAATGCAATTTTTCGTTCTTTGATTTTAATTATCAGGTTTAACTTTTGTTAGATTAGACCTGATGGTATCTGTTGTCCTGAATGTGATTTTGTTTTATTTATTTAAAATTTTTCTTATTTCTTCTGATTAACCTTTCACATAAAGAATTACGCTTTTTATGGTTTGTCCCATATCTACTTGTGTTATATTATTATGAGGTTCATGTTGATTTTCTGTTATTTATTTAATTCTTTCTAATATCATTTTGGGAGAGCCGTTACATTTGAGTGTTTTTATGATGTTATTCATTTCCTCATATTTAATTGTTGCTCTATCAGATGAACATTTCGCCAATCCCAATTTAGTATTTAGTTAATGGTTTTTAGATTTCCATTGTGAATTTAATAGATTTTCTTGATGGTTAAGATGTTGAAGGAATTCATTCCATGTTGCCAAATGATGAAAGTATCATCTACATACCTCTTTCATAATTTGGCTTTTAGTATACAGGGTGTCTCAAGTTCTTGTCCTATTAAACGTTTCTGAAGAACTAGACATATTTGAAATCTGAAAATTTGGATTAGGATATTGTTCGAAGTTCTCTACAGAGCTAAAATATTTTCGAAGCCCAAAAACTTCCGGTTATACAGGGAGTGAAAATAAATTCGACGAAAAAATTTTTTTTCAGGTTTTCCATTCCTGGTATGAACGAGTATTCAATAGTGAATACATTTCTGTTAAAACCATTGTATTAAATCGAATAGTTTTCAAAATATCTAAAAAAACTGGAAAAAAAGTAAAATATGTTCAGTCAGTAATATGTTCATTATTCTTATTTTAAATATCCTGAGCGTAAACCGTTTTTACAACATCGAAGAGGAAGGATGTGAAAAGGTCATGCATCTTTTGGATTTCAAAAATATCATCACAGGGTGTTTCAAATTTTGTGTTGAAAATTGTGATCTTAAATTGGCCATAACTTCTGTTTTTCAACTTAGAACCCTATTTTTTATAATTGTGTTGGATTCTGTGGTCAAAAATAATTATAGTTTTCTCATTATTCTCATGATTATGCTCCTAAATTCAATAATTTGAGATTATTTGAGATTTTCTGGATTTATGGTGTACGTAGAGTCAAATTAATTGCATCTAAAAAAATTCAATGAATATTCTTTCGAAACCATGGGAACACTCTGTACCCATAGAAGATAAATTATCTGTTAATAATTCACCAGTGTCCTCTTCGATGTTGTGAAAACGGTTTACGCTCAGGATATTTAAAATAAAAATAATGAACATATTACTGACTGAACATAATTGACTTTTCTTCCAGTTTTTTTTTGGATATTTTGAAAACTATTCGATTTAATACAATGGTTTTCACAGAAAAGTATTCACTATTGAATACTCGATCATACCAGTAATGGAAAACTTGAAAAAAAAATTTCGCGAATTTATTTTCACTCCCTGTATAACCGGAAGTTTTTGAGCTTCGAAAATATTTTAGCTCTGTAGAGAACTTCGAACAATATCATAATCCCAATTTTCAGATTTCAAATATGTCTAGTTCTCCAGAAACGTCTAATAGGCACTCGAACTTGAGACACCCTGTATATGGGTCGAGAGTTTTTTGCTCGAAATTCTCCACATTAAATCAGATAACAGTGGTGAACCCATGGCCATTCCAAATTCTTGTTGATACATGTCTTCAAATTTGAAGTATATTGATTTGATGCAAATGGAGACATTTCAACTATAGCATTCACGCCAAGTGTAGTTCTTTCACTGTTTGAATTGAAAACGACACAAGATGTCTGTCGAAACGAACAATAAGTGATGATGGCTATTGCCCAAATAATTCTACACGTGTTCCATCATCAGAAATTTCAAGTCCACAACGGATTTTCAACATCCTTTCCAAATCGATAACCCAACCAACCGATGTTTTTATATACCCCAAAACCGTTGGATCAATTTTCCTTTATATTTCTCTGCAGTTTGAGATTCACCGCTTCTAGTTCCAAATTTGTTTTTATACCATAGGTCCGAAGGGATGGCACAGCGCTTTTTTAGTTCACCCCACATGAAAACATCTGTCGCATTTTCAAACCAGTCGTTAAAATTTGATTGGTGTACCTGAACTGAGAGAGGAACCATAAGGCATATACGAGGTCTATTCAAAAGAAAAAGTGAATTTTTAATTTCCAATTTATCACCTTTCGATTTGTACCATTCATCATTCGCCGAAGTTCATAAAAATGGAATATTCTTACTTTATTGTGTGAACTTCTGTGATTCCATTACACAATGAAATTCATAAATTTACTCTGCGAAGATGAAATTTCAGAATATGCAAGATATCAACAACCTCCATACAGGGTGTCTCACTTGAAAGTGTCAACCTTCAATGACAAATCAGAATATGTGAAACAATCAGACAAGTCGATTTTTTATGTCGGGGAGACTTGTTCTGGGATACAAACGTTGTTTCTACTAGCAACCCTCAGAGAGGGTTGCAATATCTTCAGAAATTTGAATAGGGAAAGTGGGTAGTTTTGTAGCGAGGATTCAACGATGTCTGCACCTGCAGTTTCTGTTTATAAAGTGAATATTATGTTTATACAGTGAGAGGGTGTTCTTATGGAATTAAGGTTCCGGTAAAACTGAAAGAAACAGATATGTTTTAATCGATGGTATAATTTTTTTACAAGTATTAAAAAAAATTAGCTTAAAATTATCAAACTTCTCACCATTCAGTCGTTTGATTGCTGAATTATTAGATAGGCTTTTTATCAGTTCTTACTAAATATTACAAAAGGGTTGGAGGAGAGAAAAGAAACGTTAAAAATTGATCCTGATTGAAATGTTTATCGTTGCATATTTTTCCTTAACGTAGATTGAAGAATAAATTAATTACTTTCGGGTCTTGAAAGAAAAAGGAACAAAACAATATTGTAAACAAAACGAGGTAAAAAACAAACTGAACGTTATCGGTCAGTGCTACAGTTAGTTACAGGGTGGCCCATCCATAACTTTCCACCCCGAGTTTTGAGCTTTGGGATGGAATAACGAAAAAACGCTCGAACAGTTCAAATTTTGTTGAAAGGGGACAAATAAGGGTGTTCAAATGAGTTTAATATCACTACCCCTCTTGGCGCAACCCCTAACAGTTCTCATTTTTTAATAGAGAAGGTGGTCTATCAACACCTTGTTGGAAAGGCAATCCATTTTCCTGCACGAGTGTATTTTTTTTTCATCGCTTTATTATTATTATACATAGTGTTTCAGTATTTCATCAATAACTTTCATAAGACGAATTTGGATCTTTGAGATGAAAAAAACTCTTGGACGGGTCGAAAAATGAATTCGATATCGCTCTCTAGCCGCTTCCCTAACAGCAATTATTTCAATTTAAACGAAAGCGCACAATTAATTTACTTTGTAAATATTTTTTTCACGTTTTCAGTTACTGTCTCGGTTCCACCATTTTTAACATGTGTTTGGCATACGTATAGTGATCGAGAAATTGCAAAAAAAAGGCGGCTATAACAGATTTCCTTGATATTAAGATGGAGAAGCTGTTTGAACATGATAATTCATATAGTTATTTCAGACTTTAATTAAGCTTGTGACTCTCAAAATGGGATATACTACTGCATATCGAGTGGAAATGATGACAATTTTTTTTGCGCAAGAAGAACTTACACCCTGGATTTGGTCAGAAAGCTTAGAGAGACGGGCTCAGTTGTTAATTTGAAAAAAAAAATTGAAGGAGTTTTAGGACATTTCGTTAATGACCCTACTTCAAGTACAAGAAAAATTGAAGAAATACCTGGGATTCCTCTTAGGACTATTAGAAGGATACTTGAAAACATCCATATAAGATGAGTTTGCTTCACGAAATTAACAAAGATGACTTTCATGGCCGATTACAATTATGCGAAACAATGAGTGATATAAGTTACAATCCGGACTTCATTTTTAATCATTTAATTGAACAAGTCTATTCTTGAAAGTGTAAATAAACCAAAATATCTAAAATTGACAATTATAGGCTTACACTTCTGAAAAAGTATCACTGGTACCTGATTATTCTAGAAAACACCTTTTTCTTTGATGAATGAAAGAGAATTTTTCATTCTTATCATAACATCAAACAATTTAAAAAAAATTACAGAAAAATTAATAAAAAAATTAAATAGAATTCTATTTTATTTTTTGATTAATTGTTCTGTAATTTTTTTGAATTGCTTGATGTTATGATAAGAATGAAAAATTCTCTTTTATTCATCTAAGAAAACGGTGTTTTCTAGAATAATCAGGTTTTTTAGATGTGTAAGACTATAATTGTCAATTTTAGATTCATTTTTAATGTCTGCTTCTCTGATGAATGCTCTTTTTGGCGCTCTTGTTCACCCGAACAGAGTGCCTATTATTTTTCCCAAATATCGAGCCGAGAAAATGGTCTCAATCGATTGGGTTCGATTCCCCGATGAAGAATCCGTGGCGAAAGTTGAGTCTGTCCGGCCTACCGGCCGGCCGTATCCACCCTAGCATCCAAACGAGATGAGCTAGAATTTTCATATTTTCAGAATAGGTTAATTGTCCAAATATCTCGGTCAAGTTCGTTATTGGGCCAAATCCGTCGGATGGTTCAGTAGTCATGAGCATCTGAAATTTTGTTTCCTCAATAACTACTAGAATATCAATCCGATCAAGTTGATACTTGAAATATCGTTGAGGAAGGCTGAAACAAAACGACTCGCAAAATTTCGCAGAAATCGTCACGCTAGAAAATTTTAAAAAAATTCCCAAAGAAAAATTTTTTAATACTCACTATCTCATAAGACATTTTTCGGATTTCAATAAAAATTCGTGAATATATTGAGGTGATCGATATCTTACTCATATTCAAATTTCATTGTCGTTGCTTTCTTCCATCTAAAGATATGATCATGTTTTTCATTTACTCAAGAGAAAGAGAAATGACATGAAGTTCCGGTGATTTTCTTTGAACGATGGCCATCACAGATCGATATTCGCTTGACAAATGCCGGGCTCATTAATCAGTGTCAGTTGGCGTAATATTAATCAAAATTTTTCATAACGGGAAATCATAAAGTATTCAATCTCGATGGCTGAAATAATATAAGTTGTCAAAATTCAGAAAAGCACTGACGTAAGTTTTTAGGGGAAGGGAATTATAACTTCGAACAGAACTTGGGGAAAATTATGAGTAGTTACTTTAAATTTGAGATATAGGTTTGTTCATTCATTAGGCGTTCATATTTGCATCACATTGTCCCATAGTACGAGAAAAGACTATTGTTCACCTGATCAGAGTTCTTATAGATTGTTATGGTTTGAATATTTACTCGCAAGTAGCTCAACAAGAGCGCCAAAGCAATCTGACCTCACGTCAGTGCTTTCTAAATTTTCATTTGAATGGATCTGTAAATCGTCACAATTGTCGATATTGGTCTGATAGCAACCCAAGGCTATTTAGAGAGATTCACACTCAATATCCTGAAAAGTTGAATGTCTGGGACGGTACTTATGGCGACAATATTGTGAGCCCTTTTTTCATAGACGGTAATCTCAATGGTGTTGATTACTTAGATCTCTTAGGAAACAATGTCGGTCCTATGTTGACAGATATTTGGAGAACGATCATCGTTATTGAGAAGCTGAACTGAGATTTTAGAAAGACGGAGCGCCTCCCCATTATATGGCGCCCGTGTGGCACTATTCAGATGAAAGATTTCCAGAGCGTTGGATTGGAAGGAGGGGTACCATAGAATGTCCTGCTCGTTCCCCTGATCTGTCGCCCCCTGTATATCTTTTATGGGGACATTTGGAAAGTAAAATTTATGCGACGGAGCCTGCAAACTTGAATGAATTACGCCAGCGCATAGTAAACGAATGTCTCTTGATATAACACCCGAAATACTAAGGAATGTGAGGAATCGCTTCGAGAACTGCTGTATGTATGCATGGGGGTAGGTGGAGGCCACTTTGAGCATCTACTAAGTTGAAGTACTTATCATTATGTCAATTCATTTTTTCGTTATCCGTAATTCAATAAAGAGAACAGTTTTTTCATTCAATTACGCGTTCGTAGCATTGCTTCAAATTCATCCAAGTGTTTTTTCGTTTTCTCATCGCGAAGGTCATTTGAGTAGAATTTCATATATTGAAATACTGTTTCATGCCGTTTAATAGTTATGCGATCGAAGAAAAAAATAATGCTCATGCAGGTAATTGAATTACCTTTTCAACAAAGCTACTCGACCTATTATCTCTATTCAATTCAATTCAATAATTGTTGTAAGTGGTAGCGGCTAGAGGGGTAGTGATATCGAATTCATTCTTTGACCCGTCCGAGCGTTTTTTCTACCCCAAAGATCCAAATTTGGCGTCTGAAAGTTATTGATGGAATACTTAGTCACTATGTATAATAATACAGCGATGGAAAAAAAAACTCATGCAGGAAATTGAATCGGGGATGCTGCCCGACACCCTTCCCTATTCAAAAATGAGAACTGTTACGGGTTGCGGCAAAAAACTCATTTGAACACCCTTATTTGTCCCTCTTTCAACAAAATTTGACCTGTCCTTACGTTTTTTCGTTATTCCATCCCAAAGCTGAAAATTCGGGGTGGCCCACCCTGTATGACACAAGCAGAGATGAAATTTTGCCACCCAGAATTTCTCGATTGTAATATGAAAGTTTGCTCAGTCAATGTCGTGAATGATATTCGTATTTTGGAAAAAATTTCATGTGCGAAATTGCCGATCAGCGAAAAACTTGAATGTTACATGAGAGAAATTTTACCTGCTGATATTTAATATCTGTTGAACGATTTATATCTTTTGTTTCAAAATGGGCCTCAGTTTCAGCGATAACCTCTTCATTCGTGCTACCCGGTATACCGGTATGTAGTGAGCGTCAAGATACAAATGTCTCGATAGGGAATATTTGTTGTGAATGAGCCTTTTTTTTGTTTGTTTGCTATGATTAAACATATTTAGTACATATCAAGTCATTGAACAGACATCATATTTTTTCATCGTGTTAAAAATGTCGAATTTTGTTCCAGAAAGTGATGATTTGCGGGAAACATTAATTTTTGTTTTCATTTGAAGAAAAGTGCTGCAGAGTCGAATCGAATGCTTGTCGAGGCAAGAGATATAGAGTGGGGAGAATACGCTTCGACCACTGCGCATCCAAAATTGGTGGCTAAATTCTTATGTCAAATTTCAACCATTTTTATACTTTCGTATACTTGACGTACTTGTCAGATGAGTTAGAAATTGCTCGAATTTTACATTATGCTGATAGATACTTCGATACTTTGAACATGTCTTGTATTGTTAAAACCTGTAAAAGCTATAAAACAAAGAAGGTCGTGGAAATATCATTTTATACGCAAGTTAAATTATTGAAATTATCCGACTGATCATACCGCATGATATTGTTTATTTGCTCAGTGGCATGTTGTTTACTTTCCAAAGTAATATGATTTTTTTAGTTTCCCAAATTCAGTTGATATGAGGACAGTTTGGACTGATATTCTGAGTGTAGATTCTGAAGCTATAGATTTATCTAAGAAATTGATATGCTCTGTACATTTCATTTTCATTTTATACAAACTATCCCTCAGATACACTGTTTTCTACGCCAATGAACCGAAAGTATAAAAATGGCGGACGAAAAATTAGCCACTTCGCGCATCTCGAAGATCATTCTCACCACTCTATATCTCTGGTCGAGGCATATGCTGATCATGCTCTATCAGAAGCAACATGTAAAAGGTGGTTTCAACGGTTCAGAAATAATGATTTGATGTGAGAAATGAAGAACGTGGAAACCACCAATAAAGTTTGAAGACGCCAAATTGCAAACGATATTAGATGGAGATGACTCTTTGAATCAAAAGCAAATGGCAGAAATGTTGAATGTTGCACAACAAACGATTTCTGACCACTTAAAAGCCATGAGAAAGATCCAGAAGTGGAAAAATGAGTGCCACATGAATTGATTGAAACACAGATGGAAAACCGAAAACACTTGTGAAATTTGGCTCCAAAGACATGGATTTATTTTAAGAATCCTAAACGGAAAAAATCATGGGTTAATCCGGGACAACCATCAACATCGACTGCAAAACCAGATCGATTCGGCAAGAAGACACTGCTGTGTGTTTTTGGTGGGACCGGAAAGGTTTCGTTCTAAAACCTGTTGAAACCCCTAATACTGATCGCTACCGACAACAAATGATCAATTTGAACCATACATTGATCGAGAAACAAACAGAATGGGCCAGAAGACACGGCAAGGTAATTTTGTGCCATGACAATGCACCTGCACACAAAGCAAAACCGGTTCTGGATACAATTAAAACACTTGGCTGGGACCTGCTACCCCACCCGCCGTATTCACCAGACTTGGTTCCTTCCGACCACCATTTGTTCTCATCGATGGGACACGCATTGGCTGAGCAGCATTTTGATTCCTACAAGGAGGTCGAAAATTGGATGACTGGTTAGTTTGCTTTAAAAGACAATTTTATTGGCGTGGTATCCACAAATTGCCAGAAAGCTGGTCAAAATGTGTAGAAAACAATGGCCAATACTTTGAATGAAATGTACTTTCCGATTAATAATTAGTGTTTCATTTTCACAAAAAAACGCTCATTTCATACCGGTATACCTGATAAATTTCTCACACTACGCTCATTCCAAAATACCGAGGCTATAACCTTTCCAGCCGATTGTTGTGCTTTCGTTCGCTTTGGACTAGGTTCACCAGTTGCTGACCACTCAGATGACGATCATTTTGATTCTGGAGTGAAGTGATGGATCCATGTCGATTTGTTCAGTTTAAACATGACCAAACACTGCTTAGATTCATCAACACATTCTCTCAACAGTGAACAGACCTTTCTCACTCGAAGGCTCATGCAATATAAAGCTAACACGTTCTTTTGATAACTTCCCCATGTTAGCTAACTCACGCAACTTCATATTTCGATCATTCAAAACGATTTTGTGGATTTTTTATGTTTTCTGGTGTTACTACCTCATTTGGACGTCCACTGCGTTCTGTATCATCGGTGTCTCCATGACCACGTTTGAAGTCAGCAAAGCAACGCTTTATTGTTGTTTCTGATCGAACGGAGTTTTTTTAATTTTTCGCTTTGCTTGAACGGAATTTTTCTCATCAAGAAGAAGTTTAGAATTAAAACATGAAATTGTTTTTGATCATTTGTTTTGAAAATAACAAAATTAGCATCTCTCTTAGCACAGTCTTTTGAAGGTTGGTATCAACTGAAAAAATGGTGACTGCAATAAAACTAGCGATATCTATGTGTTAGGCATAGGACTTTTCAGTCTATGTAGTATGAGAAAAGTTAAGATCTGTTTCTTAAAATTCGTGATACTATTTGAACAGCGCTCATACTTTAGACACAGTATAAAATAAGGCTGTACATCATCTTGAGTCAAAACTCGAAATCCCCCAGATGGCACTAGGAGATGATTTTTAGAAATTTGGTAAAGGCAGATCTAATTTCAAAAGTAGCACGTTTTATCAATTCCTAAAGTAATGATGTAAAGATTTTATTCACTGTATAAAGGAGTTTATTTTATATATTTTCGTTAACAAGTTTCTGTCAGTTCGAACAGATATAATCTTTTGAGTTGTCGAAACGTTCAATGATTTATGAAAATTGTGGTATTCATGTTTGAAATATTCAACATTCCACATCGTAAATCATTGGTACCAAAAATTTTAGCAGTCATTTAATGACTTGGTAGAAAAATACTCAAATACGTCACCAAGAATTCAATTAGGAGATTCAAGGATACAAACCTTTTGTTTAATTTATGGGGTTTTTTCCCTAGGCTTTTATGCCATACGCCGAATTGTATGACACCCCGTCACTAACCCCTGATCTATATGCTTTATTGTTTGCTAACTAAATATTGTCAGCCAAAAGTTCAAAAGAATATATATATAAATACCTGAAAATGCAATTATTTTCCTAAAAAAGGTACTGATCTTTGGAAACACAACCATGTGGTGATTTTTCATTTTTGATTGCTTTGCTTAACGGTATTTTTTCTCATCAAGAAGCAGTTTTAAATTAAAACACGAAATTGTTTTGGATCCATTGTTTTGAAAATAACAAAAGTAGCATTTCTCTTAGCACAATAACTCATTAACCAATGGATAGATTATCATCAAATTTTATCAGCTGTCTTTTGAAGGTTAGTATTAGCTGAAAAAAGGCGACTGCAATAAAACTAGCACCATCTATGTGTTAGGCCTGGGACTTTCAAGCCCATGTTATAGATAAACTAAACGTTGTTTGATTTCTTTATTTATTCATTTCCCAAGCTACATATGAATGTGATAAATGACTATGTATTACTTCCTAAGTTTTGCCGACTTTCATGTTTTGTGTCTGTGAAACGAGAGTTGTTATAGAAACTTCCCAACTAAGAATTCGGTAACTAATCAGTGAAAAATGGGATAACTGCAAATTTGACAGTAACGGCGTTTGAAGGTCTTTTAGAAGGTTTTTGTGTACCTCTGACCTCACGTTCGACATTTTTTGTCCCAAGGAATTCTACCAATGTTCATTTCGTTCAAAATGCGGATTTCCTATTTATTTGCATTGTAACCAGGTCGACTTTTGTGTCCTCTTTCTCGGATTAGTCTAGTATTCTCAGTATTTCAGGTAGTTATCGTTGGAAATTTTGAATTCTACCTACTGGGTCATCTTTTTGACTCTCTTTATGTTTTTCGAATAAAGTGCTTATAGATTTTCTCAGAAGTCTTTATTATTATACAGGGTGAGTTTTTGACCACTGCGTTAATTTTAACCGTAGATTCTTGACGTCAAAAGAAACATTTTCTTCCTATAACATTTTTATAAATTTGGCCCCGTTCAAAAGATATAGGGTGTTGAAATTTCATAAAAAAAATTGCATTTTCACCTGTAATATTCAAACGACAACATCTATTGATATGAGCCCTAGAAGGTTTTTGATAACAGTCATGCATATTTTGGCATCATTAGATTTATTCCATTTCTTGTGGGTTCCTCACTACTACTCTACAGATTGGTTAAATTGCATGAAAAACAAATATCACTTGAACTAAAGGTCCGTATCTTGTACTTCCTGAAATCGTTAGTATTTTTTGCAGATAAAATCATTCCTCATCTTTTCTTCTAAATTGCACCATTCTTGAGATATTTGAAGTTGAAAGGAATTAAATCTATATATTTTTTTTCAAATTTTCTGATTTTCCCAAATCCAACTCTGTGCTAAAAAAGATTCAATAATCAGATTTGTTCAATGTTGCCATATTTCAGGTCTTTCTACAAAAGGTTGGGGAAATCTCTCTTGTCTCTCTTTTTGTCTTACATTCACTACAAAATCTAAATTGCCATTTACTGTATTCATTATTAATGATGTCTAGCACCTAGTTTAATATTGAATCCAGAGTAATATTCCATAATAAATAGAGAAAAAGATTTCCATCACTCACATAGGTAGTTCGGTATATTTTCATGATGATCATTGAAATAGGTAATATATATTCTGTCAGGACCTGTTAAATTGAAGACTTGTCTTTATGAAGAGCTGGTTCTTTATAGCTTCAGACTTTCAGGGTTCATCAAATTGTATCTATTCTAACATAGGAATGCTTCAAATTAAGCTCATATGAGTTTTAAAAACTTCGAACCTAGTCTCCTAGATTGGTTTTGTACATTTATAGAAGTTTTTTCACATCTTTATTTCATACACCGATTCAACCTGGTTCACAAACTTAGGAGATAATAGAATTTGACTTAGTTTTAATATTTCTGAATGTTTGTTATGATGCATGGTTAATTAAAATTCAATCAATATTGAAACTGGAAGCTATAAGCTCACAAACAAGAAAGATTAGAATGCATTTTCTGACCATAATCATTTCATACTGAATTGAATAATTCCAAACTATCGAAGTTATCCTTACAATATTTTCCACATTTTTTTGAAGAAAGGTACAAATAACTGTTGACAGTTTCAAACAGAATCGAAACAACAAGGAACCACAGAACACTTTTATTGAGAACTACCCACCACAGAGACGTAATAAACATTTTAATGTGATAATAATTCACTCTAGTTATCCTGAGAAAAGTTATAACTGAACATCAATAATGGTTTCAGATATTATCTTTCATTTAAAAAAACTGCTATTATTAATTTTTTTCTCCTGGGGTTCGGCAATAAATTAATATTCTTTGATAAGGTATTAAAATTGACATAATCTATGATTAACCATTATTCAATATTCATGTTTTTGTTTACATAATTAAAACAAATACTCTGATTACAAAAACCAAAAATTTACCATTTTCAGTAATTAATTATAGTCTAAACAGAATAGATTCATATTGATGATCTAACAAAATTTTTTTATTAAAGAACACCTGGTTGGTTTTTCAGAAGCAAATTTAGGTGATCAAACTCAATTTCTTCAAGCAAGTATAATTGCATACCTAAATCTGGGAATACTTGTAATCTGTCCAAGTAAAGTTTTATTGGGATTCAGTACAGAAAATAATCATCAAGCAAAGTAACATCACTTTAAAATAGATATTCTTAGTGACATCATTCATTGTTGTTGAAGCTTTCGAAAAAGATTTTCATATTTTTAACAGTATGATATCAAGAGACCTCATAGACCTGTTCACTGGTCTCTGTCAAGGAGAAGAAACTTCAGAAATATCAGTGTTCGAAAAAACATAGATGATTTTTTCGGGATTTGAGTGAAAAAAAGCAATGTGACAACCTCATGTTTTGGAAGTTTTCATAGAAATGATGGTTTTCATGATTTGGAAATCTTAAGAAGAAAATTACAAATGTATGATGATAACATCCAATAATTCGGAGTTTTTTTTTTGGAATTTCTCACTAGAAAAGGATGATATATAATCTTCAATCAGAAAGAAATTATGACAGAACAATAAAAATCTATTTTTAAAGGTTTAAATGGTGGTAGCAGGATAAAAAAACGGGAAAATGATACTATGTCAGTTCGCCGACGTTTCGAAAATATATTTTTCCATCTTCAGGGCTCTACAAAAGAATATGGAGCATATAATGATAAATTTCAAAAACATGCAAATATATAAAACAGCAGGAAAGACAAACCAAGACAAATGTGTATCATCAAACAATTAAACATGAATATAGTTCAAAAAGTGAAAACAACATAAACAATCAGCAATAATGTTTAGGGTTTTCGTGAAAAAATGAAAATGTACTTACAGACTAAACAATTGTATCCTCAAACATTATTGCTAATTGTTTATGTTGTTTTCACTGTTTGAGCTGTATCCATGTGTTATTGTTTGATGTTACACATTTTAGACTGTAATTATGAGGTGTTGTCTTGGTTTGTCAGTCCTGCTGTTTTTATTAATTTGGCAAATGATGGAAAATACATGTAATGTTTGAAACTTATTTGAATATTTTGTTTGTTTTTGGAATTTTTCATTATACGCTCCATATTCTTTTGAAGAGCTCTGAAGATGTAAAAATATATTTCCGAAACGTCGGCGAACTGACATAGTATCATTTTCCCGTTTTTTGATCCTACAACCACCATTTAAACCTTTAAAAATACAATTTTGGATCACCAATTTGAATTTAACAAAAATCTATGTTTGTGGCGTTGAATTTTTTTTTACCAGAATATTAGTATTTTGTATCTTCCTTCTGAATATGGACCTCATCGGATGAAATATAAGTGAATCATTTTTTAGAGGGAAAATAATGTTTTTAAACAATTCAGATTCAATAGTGGATGCTGTGGAAAGTATTTTTCATTCAAACTATACTGGACTACAGAGGGGTATTTGCCCAATGTGAAAACTTAAAATGCTTATAACTTTTTAACGCAGCTGAATATGGAAAAACTGTAATGGAAAAAGTGTTTGTTTTGATCTCAAGAACCTATGGTTAATGTTAATATTAACGCAGTGGTCAAAGACTCACCATGTATATATTATTTTTTTTATTGAGAAAAAAATGTTTCTTCTTAAGGCACTTCTAGTATAATAAATACTAATACATCTATTCTCGGCTACTAAGTAATTCCTTAGATATGATCTGTGAGTGAATAATTATTCGGTAGGATCTATATCAGTAAGTTCCCTGGTTATCAACAACCTCAGTTTCAATATTATCAGTATGTGAGTGACATTCATAGGTGTATTTGAAGGTCCTGTCAAATATCCTGTCAATTTTGCATGATTCTTGATTTAAAAAAAAATCAGAAAAGCACTGACGTGGGGTCAGGAGGTTTTACGCACTTTCCCGTACTCTGACAATGTGATACAGATGCGACCTCCACGATACAAACTCATATCAAATTAAAAATAAGTACTGATAGTTTTTTCTAAGCTTAAATTCCCTTCTAAAAACCCAAGTCAATGATTTTCTAAATTTTGGTTCATTTTCCCCTAGCTGACACTGATTGATAAGTCCGACTGATGTCAATCGAATACGTATCTTTGAAATCTATTGAAATTACTAACGGACTTTTCGGCATTCTTATTTTCTCTTAAGTAAATGAAAGAATCATACTTCTGGTGGAAAGGAAGCTACGCCAATAAAATCAAAGAATATTTATTATTAGATGTGAATGAACAACTTCCATACATGTACAAATTTTCATTTAAATAATCTTATGAGGTATGAAGTCTAAGAAAATATTTTCGGGAATTTTTCAAAAATTTTTTAGCCCTTTGATTTCTTTCAACCTAATTCAAATATTTTCCATGTTACAACTAAGCCTATTGTTATTCTAAGAGTTACAGAGGAAACCAAATTTCAGATGATCATAAATAACACTTCATCCATTGGACGGATTTGGCCCAATAACGAACTTACTCGAGATATTTGGACAGTTAACCTATTCTGAAAGTATCAGAACACTTATCTCTTTCGCAAGATGGATTGTATACGGCCGGTTGGACGGACATACGCAAGTTTGACCCCGTCTTCATCAGTAAGTCAACCCCAATCAATTGAGACAATTTTCGGCAAATTACAGGCATTTGGGCAAAACGATAGCACTCTGTTCTACTAGAACAACAGCACAAAAGTATATGGTGTAGCGGAAATTCAGATTTTAACTACACAATACGGGGTATCACAAGTTCAAGTGCCTATTAGACGTTCATGAAAGACTGAAACTATTTGAAATCTGAAAATTGGGATTATGATAATGTACCCTTCAAAGCTAACATTTCCGGTTTTACAGGGTGCGAAAGGAGTTCGCCAAAAAAGTTGTTCACCTGAATAGAGTGATCTCAGATTCTCTCGAATATTTTAAATTTTTTAATGAAAATTGTATCAATAGGAATGGCTAGAATTGATTCTATCCAAAAGTGACCTTGTCAGACCCTGCTCCAGGTCTGACAACGTTTTTCAATGGAATCATAATCAGGGGGTGTCAGATATGAATTTTGAACCAGGTCTGAAAAGTCGGTGAAACATCATATTTTATACAGAAATACTTCGGGGATCGGCCAGTGCGAGGGCGCATCCGGCGACCTCGTCTTGCTGACCTTGCTGTATGTAAACGGTATACTCGATCTACGTCTCCAATCCCTAAATCTAGCAACGCTGTGTGCTTGTGTATAAACCCGAAATTCTCCCTTCTCTACAACTTATACAAACCCGATATAGGGAATCGTCCTCCAGAAGATTGTTCATTCATTTCTTTCAAGCGGACCGAAAATATGATCTCATCTCACTGATATTTTCTTCTTCAAACGAGTATAGTTGAGAGTCATAAAAATGGGGTACAAGAGCTCGTCGTTAGAAGAAAACTACTTGGAAAATTTCTCGCGTAAAAATTTTATTATCATTCTTTGGATAACAACTGACTTACGAATTATATTCATATAAGTCATGGAAATTTTAATCACCCTTTATAGGGAGTCGTTACGGAAAATTTTCGAATACTTCTAGTTATCCAGGTAGAAAAATGAGTAATTTGAAGAAGTTATCTCTCTGATATTTTCTTTCCGGAAATGATATCTTGAAGATCTAGTATCATATCGGTATTCGTCAAATTTGTTTTCAAAATACCGTAAAAAAACTGAAAAACTGCAAATATTTCGCAATTACTGAATTTTTCAAACACACCAGTGTGTTCCAAATTGTAAAAAAATTGTTCATAATTTTTGTTTTTCAATAATGAAAAAAGTTTTATATTATTATCATGTCGTAAAATATTGAAAATTTTCCTTAACAAAAACGGGAATGAAAAGTCGGTGTAGGGTATCGGGCTTCAAAACGTGAATCAAGTATATCACTTTTTTTGAATGAAAAAATTTTCCCTCTAAAGTTGCCTGAGGTGTTATATTTCACTTATCACACGGGTCTCGGGTAGCCTGTCGAATATACCGGGACTGAACACGTCTAAGGCCAGTCCTACATTGGAAGTGGAATTTCTCCAGACCAGACAGTCTGGCAGGTCTGGACGGGTCTTCCTGGGTCTGGAGGAAACAAAGTAAACGTACTTTCCTCCTACATTGGAGGCAGTGTTCGATCTGGTCTGGACTGTTCTGAAGAGAATCAAATCGGGTCAGGTTGGCTGGCCAGACCAAATCCGCTTCCAATGTAGGACCAGTGATGTCAAGTCTCCTCTGTAAAAAGTACCTAGAATTGATTCGGAAAATCCCTAGAATTCCCTATATTAGTGCAGAGGTGGCTCCATTCGCCCAGTGTAGGAAATATGTGAATAGGGGGGGGTGTTGTTCTCAAAGTTTCGCGGAATATTAGGAAATAACGAAACGAAAATTCTTGGGATATGAGTGATTTTATTTCTGGTTCACATTCATTTCCTGAATAAACTAATTATAATTATTTCATATATCACTATTTGGAAATAAGGTTAAGAATAAAACATTATCGAACAAAAGTTTTATTTGACTTAATAATAAAAACAACAACGAATTTATATATGTGTATATTATATAGGCTTTAAAAAACTAATCATTTATTTTATACAAACTTTTATATTGCATCAGCTTCAAATGTTCAGGTGTTACTTCGAATAATTTACAACATTTTTCATCATTTGAAAATCTAATGACTGAAACAGCGTTTAATGCTTCACTACCTATTTTATTTCTTTTTTTTTGTTTTTACATCTGTAACAAGAGAAAAACCCGTTCTGTTTCGGCATTACTATGAGGTAATGCCATACATAATCTAGCTAATTGTACTACATCTTGGTATTCTTTAACTCCATTAAAATCTTTGTGGTCACCTAAGCTATTCCAAAATTCTTCTACATTAATTTTCATATATAATAATTTTTTTATTGTTGTCATCAGAAAAGTCTATTGCAATATTTTTCCACTGCCTATCAATATCATCTCCTTTGATGCCTTCGACTGAAGCGAATTTACTCCAAACGATTTTGAGAGACGAAAGCTCATCGTGTTTTTTAAAATCTAAAGCTACTTCCGGTGATAAAAATTTCAATGAATCGAAAAAAAATATCATCAAGGGGAAATCTTTGCTGTATTTCAGTTGCAGCAGTAACGAAAAAATTCAAACAAGACTTTCTTATTGAAGTTTGAACTTCTGGCGGTAGAAGGAAAGTAAATTGTTACAAGAAGAACCGAGATCTATTTGCTCTAATTCTAAAAAGTGATGGGGTTTTTACAATTCATTTTGGGGTCATTTAAAAATTCGGGTTTAATGAAATGAGCTGTGAGTTTACGAAAAATCTTTTTGCAATTATATGATAATTCACGAATCAATATTTTTTTTGATTGAAAAAGGGCATTGAATTTATTGAACAAATTTAGAATATGATTCAAAAATAGTAATATTCCTTTAGTCGAATTATTATGCAGTTCATCAAATATGAAATTTACACATTTCGAGTTATCTTCTAATTTCGCAACTTTAAAATAAAAGTCGGGCGGACGGGGTTGAATGAAGTTATAACATCTGTTGTTCACATTGTAAACAACAGATGTAACTTTACAACTCAAAGATTGAATATTCTTTCAGAGATTTTTTTTCAAAGGAACCGACCATGGAAGTAATTTTTGTCGAATTATACCACACTTAGAAATGTTTCATCCACATTCCTCAGCATAGAATACATATTGTGTTTGTTTAAGTGATTCAAGGGCCAGAAGTGAAATTTTTTCTACCTCTACGTTTGAGGATTGAAAATTCCCTAGAATTTCCCTATTTCCCTAAAATTCCCTAAACTCAAAATTTTTCCCTAGATCTAGGGACAATTCCCTAGACTTAACATCACTCTGTAGGACTGGCCTAATGCTACCTAGGGGCTCCGAGAAGAGTACGAGGAAGTGGCAACATCGGCACGGCGTATTACGGTAATTTAGTTATGATGGGTATATAGGTATTTGAAATGGTAGGTTAAAATTTTGAAAGCCTTCCGCTTGGGACGTTTCATTTTGAAAAATCACCACATGGTTGTGTTTCCAAAGATCAGGACCTTTTTTAGGAGAATAATGGTATTTTCAGGTATAATTGAACAAAAGGTTTGTATCCTTGAATCTTCTAATTGAATCCTTGGTGACGTATTTCAGTATTTTTCTACCAAGTCATTAAATGACTGTTAAAATTGTTGGTACCAATGATTTACGATGTGGAATGTTGAATATTTCAAACTTGAATACCACAATTTTCATAAATCATTGAACGTTTCGACAACTCAAAAGTTCTGTTCGAACTGACAGAAACTTGTTCACGAAAATATATAAAATAAACTCCTTTATACAGTGAATAAAATTTTTACATCATTACTTTAGGAAATGATAAAACGTGCTATGAGCGTGAATCCAGCAACAGATTTCAACAACACTTTTATCGCTTAGCGGACGGTGCCTTGCGCATGCTGTAACTATTGATCCCGGCTGAAAATTTGCCCTAAAGAATTATTCGCTTCTGAATTTCAACAGTTGACTCATTGAGTTGTTATTATAAGATAATAAAGGAACTCTATGATTTAAAATGTTCGGCGCGATCCATGCGCTTGAGGTACCGCAAATAGTATTTGAATCTTTGGAATGGGCTATTCCATAGAGTAAGACGAATTCCTGAAATGACGTTGTCGCATAAATTGAATGAATTTAAGGTGATAGATTGAATAATCATTAGAATCGATGAAATCCAGTGTCGCGCTTCAGGGATGGTACGGAGTGATTGGAAAAAATGCAAAGTCCATCAAAAATCAAAAACAGCGTTGTCGCACCATCTGACGATATTGAGGTTGTTAATTATGATATTAAGAATACTCTGTTTGCAATGGAATCGATTGTCGGGGCTTCAGGAAGGGTAGGACCGGACTTTGAAAATTTCTACTAAAAAAAATTTAAAGTCCAACAAAAATAAAAAAACCTTAAATTCATTTAACATATGCGACAACGTCTTTTCAGGAATTCGTCTTACTCTATCGAAAAGCCCATTCCAAAGATTCAAATTCTATTTGTAGCACCTCAAGCGCATGGCAATTGATCACGCCGAATATTTTAAATCTTAGAGTTCCTTTATTATCTTATTATAACAACTCAATTAGTCAACTGTTGAAATTCAGAAGCGAATAATCCTTTTGAGCAAATTTTCAGCCGGGATCAATAGTTACAGCATGCGCAAGGCACCGTCCGCTAAGCGATAAAAGTGTTGCTGGAAACCGTTGCTGGATTCACGCTCATAAAGGTGCTAAGATACTTATACTTTTGAAATTAGATCTGCCTTTACCAAATTTCTAAAAATTCTCTCCTAGTGTCATCTAGGGGATTTCGAGTTTTGACCCAAGGTGATGTACAGCCTTATTTTATTTTGTGGCTAAAGTATGAGCGCTGTTCAAATAGTATCACGAATTTTAAGAAACAGATTCTAACTTTTCTCATACTACATGGTCTGAAAAGTCCCGTGCCTAACACATAGATGTAGCTAGTTTTATTGCAGTCACCTTTTTTTCAGTTAATACTAACCTTCAAAAGACAGCTGATAAAATTTCATAATAATCTATTCATTAGTTTACGAGTTATTCTGCTACTTTTGCTATTTTCGAAACTGGAGAAATTGCAGTTAGCTTTAAATCTCATAGTTGAGAAAAACACCAATAGGCGGCGTCGGCGTCAATTCTCTTATTTATAAATTCTAGTATTTGTTTTATATTTTTGTACTCCTTTCTTCCTTATTATGAGATTTTGTAATGTTAATATGATGATTTGTGTATTTATGTATAATTTGGGATAAGCTTTTTGTTGTTTGTATTCTAAATTAACCTTCTATGGTTGAATTTTGTGACGTCCCAGAAACTAACCGTTATTCATTCTCTTTCGTCGTCAGCTGTTGAAGAAACATAACCTGACTGGGGTTATGTTGTATGTAAATATATAACGTTTAAAATATATTTGTCTAGTGTTTTTTGTGTGTACTTGCAAGTAAACCAGCGCAGGCCTTAAATAATACAGTCCACTATATCGTCAATTTTTTCCAGAAACAATGGATGAAAAACAATTTCCTGTTTCAAATTTAAACTGATTGTTGATGAGAAAAAATACCGTTCAAGCCAAGCAATAATGATGTGTTTTTTTTGGCCCGAGACTTTTCAGCCCAGTGTTATAATGCCATTTGTTAAAATGGACTGTACCAATGCAAAATATATAATTTTCAAATCCTTAATTCCTGTGATACATTATCCCTCTGATCTTCTTGGTTACATTGTCCATCTAAGGTGACAATCCACTCTAACCCTCAAGTAATTTTCAACTCCCTCCACCCTGTGTTTCACTAATTTGAAATAATTTCT
Source organism: Micraspis discolor (assembly GCA_030674115.1). Classification (NCBI taxonomy): domain Eukaryota; kingdom Metazoa; phylum Arthropoda; class Insecta; order Coleoptera; family Coccinellidae; genus Micraspis; species Micraspis discolor. The sequence goes on from JARTUT010001333.1 coordinate 334,671, forward strand.
TAGAATCTTCAAATCAGTTGATAGTATGTTGTCCAAAGTATGGAAATCCGAATAGTGGGCAATATCATCAGCATATACAAATTTCTGAGTCTATGTCGTATGAAATAGAGGTGGGCGATTATCAGATATTCTAACGAAATCATACGATTATAAAAATGTCTCGAGATATCTCGATTATAACAGTTAGTAGATACTAATACTAATCTTCACAGGGCAGCCGCGTCAGGCGGGGACAAGGACAACGATTAAACATTTTTCTTTGAATAAAATGATTCGTAGTTTTTTCAAATATTTGTTTAGATGTAAAAAAACATGGAACTGTCAATTAATTCCTATTACACGAAAGAAATGAACATTTATTCATTAGTTATTTGAGCAAGCTATAAAAGCGAGCGAAAAGAGTCGCGTAAATTGCTTAAAACAATCTATCAATATGAAAAACCGTTTAATGAAAGCACAAAATTCATGTCTCGCACCATTGTAATAAAACGAACTAAATCAATGACTACTAAACCTTCTACTACTAATGAAGTCACGGTTCAATGGTCTACTTTATAAAACACGATTAGTAGTTCTAATTAGTAACATCATTAGATTATGAAAAAATATTAGTTACTGATTACATAATCGATTATCAACATTAGTAACACAAAATAAATCGCTTATGCCGATCATTGATAATCGTCCACCTCTAGTCTGAAATATGAATTGAATAGTAAAGGGGCTAGAACTGATCCTTGCGGAATAACGTTTTCAATGTTTTAAAATTGTTACTTTCGTCCACAAAATTACCAAACTTCTACCCGACAGTTGGGTCCCGACTATATATTTCCTGAGAAATAATTATTTCTACAAATGCCTCTGAGTCGACACGGCTAAATAGTATTATAAAAAGGAACGCCATTTACTAAGATCTATCGTTCCAGAGGTTCGAGTTAATCACGATTGACGTATGATAATCCCTAAGTATCAAGACATCTGGTGTACCTGTTGTCCAGATATGAGGTAATTGCTGCATAACTGCACAGTGTGGCACTGCGGTACGTCTTAACAAAGAATGTGATGAACTTTCCAGACATGTCTAGAAAAAGCGCCATCTACATCTTGATGTAGAAATAATTTCTCCTCGGGTAGGATTTGAATTTGGGAAGTAATCTGTTGTTTATAAATCTACATAGAAAGTGAGTCTGGTTTCACTCTTCAATGTCAGGAAGGTTCATCACATTCTGTGTTAAGACTGGCAGCCTTCTTCAAGACCGGTTCACAGTTGCACCTAAGGTCTTGATTCTCTGGGATATACAGGGTGAGTCTTTGACCACTGCGTTAATTTTAACCATCCAACCACTTGACGTCAAAAGAAACATTTTCTTCCTATAATATTTTTCCAAATTTGGCCCCGTTCAAAAGATTGTTTTGAAATATCATAAAAAAATTGCATTTTCATCTGTAATATTCAAAGGACAATGTCAATTGAAGTGATCTCTCGTAGAAGGTTTTTGATAACAGTCATGCATATTTTGGTGTCAATAGATTTATTCCGTTTCTTGTGGGTTTCTCACTTCTGCAGTACAGATTGGTTAAATTGCATGAAAATTACTTGAACTAAAGGTCCGTATCTTGTGCTTCCTAGAATCATTAGACTTTTTTGCAGATAAAATCATTCATCATTTTTTTTCCCTAAATTGTACCATTTTTGAGATATTTCAAGTTGAAAGGAATTAAATTGATATAATCATCTGATGGTAAAAATTAACGCAGTGGTCATACTCACCCTGTATGTATAGGATTATGCGTCAGTCGTGACTAATTCCATAAAGTAATTATATATACAGGGTCTTTCACGAGGAATCTCACCCATATTTATACGGGAAACTACTGAACGTATTTTCATGAAATTCAGCACTTATAAGTATTTCACGATGCTGCTGAAATCTAAAGTATTTTCAAGGCATGAGCACCTCCGGTTTTTTCGAAAATGACGTCAACTTCCGTTTTTTAAATTACAACACCATTTTTTTATTGCAGAAATAGATTCCTTAGAAAATTTCAAGTTATTTTGATGTAACATTTTTCAGTTTTGGTTGGAAAATTCTCTCTGAGCGGGAAAATTCGAAAAAAAAATCGAAAATAGAGCTCCGCTGAAACAAGAATGACAGATATTGAATCTACGTTAAAAAATAATGTGAATGCATGCATCACACCCTTGCCCTAAAGTTGATATTTTCTGAGTTATTCACAAAAAACTGTTTTTCGTCTTGAATTTTCAGCTATTTCTTTTCCCTTCACGCCAAAAAGATGAAATTTTCAGGAACTGTTATTTGAACCATGCTGTAGATTTTTCACCCCTTCTTGTAACCGACTTCAAGTTACTATTAGGAGAACCATGGCAAACTCTCGCAGCTATAACTAGAGAAGATGCTCAAAGTATTGACCGTTAATTTCTAGACATTTATTTATACGTCTCAGGAATGCTTGGTACGTTGCTCTTCTTATTTCATTGGGAGGAAGAGATCTGCAAAAGTGTTTAAAAACCAAATTGAGTTTCAAAACTATGAATCTAAAAATCTAAACAAACCTGAACGCATTTCTGACTCGTTCTATGCAGTCCTCTTTATCAGTCAGGGGGATTGAGTAGATAATATTTTATATCCTACCCCAAACATAATAGTCTAAAGGAGTTAAATCGGGAGAACGTGGTGGCCAAAGATGTGGACCATTGTTCGCCAACCATCGATCTTCAAATAGCCTGTATAGGATATTTGACACATTGAGTGAATTGTGTGGAGGCGCGCCATCTTGTTGATACCATAAGTCATTATGGTTCTGTACTAGCGGCTCAATTATTTGAGTCAATATGTCAGAATATCTATCTCCTAAGGGAGAACATTCTTTATATAATGCAAACATGTGTAGTGTTCTATCTTACCGGTTAAAGTCCCATCATAAATGTGAACATCGAGAATTGCATTATTTTTGATGGCGCAAAAAACATTGAAACTCCAGGTCTCTTGAAAGTTCCATTGTCTGAAGTGGTGGTTGTTCTCTTCATCCCAATAATGACTGTTATGCCTATTGAAAAAACCATTCTTTGTGAATTTAGATTCATCTGTCCAAATTATACAGTCCAAAAAGTTTTCATTTTCTTGAAATCGATTCATCATAGCTTCGCAAAACTATGTTCTCCTGACGAAATCAGTTTCCTTCAAATGCTGTACCCTATTGAATTTATATGGGTGCCGTTTTTTTAATATTCTCCAAACACTCGATTGAGATAATCCCAGAGCAATATCGGCATCTTTGAGAGAATTTTGAGGATTCAATCGAAAATATGCAAGAACTGTAATTTCGTTGTTCTCATCTTCTACTACACTTTTTTCTCTGTGTATAGTTTCCTTAAGGAAAGATCCGACATTTCTCAAGTTTGTCATGGTTCTGTTAATGGTATCTCTCGTTGGTCTGGGTCGGTCAGGAAACATCTCAATGAACAGTCGAATCGTTCTACCTACAACTTTATTACATTCTCCATTAAGGAGAATGAGATTTAAATAATCTTCCTTGGTAGAATTAGGCATAGTGATCGATTTTATAACTTAATACGAATTATCACCAAATTAATAGTTAACACAAAATGCAACTGAATAAAGAGGAATTTGGCAGATGTAATTAATGATATCTATCATTTAAAAAAAAGAATGTAAAACATGGTAAGTTTTTGCATATGGTTCATAAGGAATTATTTATTTATTACTGGAGAGAAAACCGATGGCCGATTAGTTGAAATAAAGAGGTTTCCGATACAAATTCGAATCCAAATTCGCCATCTATTTAGGAACAACCTGTAACTTTTTTCTCTTGCATATTAGGGTAGTAAAATCTAAAACATGGTTCAAATAGCAGTTCCTGAAAATTTCATCTTTTTGGCGTGAAGGGAAAAGAAATAGCTGAAAATTCAAGACGAAAAACAGTTTTTTGTGAATAACTCAGAAAATATCAACTTTAGGGCAAGGGTGTGATGCATACACTAACATTATTTTTTAACGTAGATTCAATATCTGCCATAAAAAAATGGGGTTCTAATTTGAAAAAATTGATTTTTCACGATTTTGTCATCCCTAACTTTGAAAGCGATTTTTTCACCCCCTGTATCATGAATCGCGATTTCGATTTTTAAAGTGGATACATCAATCTTACATCTTGAAAAATCCCAATAATGAAAATTTTCCATCCAAAAACCTCGAAGTTATTCTTGTTTTAGCGGAACTCTATTTTCGATTTTTTTTTCGAATTTTCCCGCTCAGAAAAAATTTTCCAACAAAAACTGAAAAATGTTACATCAAAATAACTTGAAATTTTCTAAAGAATCTATTTCTGCAATAAAAAAATGGTGTTGTAATTTGAAAAACGGAAATTCACGTCATTTCCGGAAAAACCGGAGGTGCTCATGACTTGGAAATATTTTGGATTCCATCAGCATCGTGAAATACTCATAAGTGCTGAATTTCATGAAAATACGTTCAGTAGTTTCCCGTATAAATATGGCTGAGGTTCCTCGTGAAAGACCCTGTAGAGTTCTAAAATTCACCCATCATTCCAAACGGTGTCGTATACCGAAGATGTATGATTGTATTAAAGCAGCTCCTATTTTTAATTTATTATTGACACTAGATTTTATGAAAGTTCTAAGGCTGACAACCAGATCTGAACGATTTCTATATTTATAAAACCCTCGATAAAACCTTCAGTTCTAGAAAGAAATTACCATTCTAATATCTTGAAAATAACGTTGATCAAACTGATAGGCGGATAACTATTGGAACACAAAAACTCTTTCTCCGTTAAAAATAGCTATTAATTTAGCCTTATGAAATACGGTAGGAAGGTTTCCAGAATTCTCAATCTTGTTTTGTGAGAGTCTCATCTATGCACTGTTTATTTAGTCTACGTCAGAAGTCTGAACAAAAATCATTTACAAGTACGAAGAAGCCGAATTGACAACACCGCATCAACATATTCCTCGATTTACTTCTAATAACGCGAAAGATCCAACTGGTATCGGAAGACATTGCCTCATTGTATAACAACAACAAAGACGTTTCTCTCAACAACACGCGGAAGACATTTAGAATCCCTCGAGTACTAAAGAAGCCATGCCAGAGTTCTCTAACCGTCACGGTCGGTTGGCCCGAACGAACATCGGGTTTCGTGGTCGCATTTTTCTGATATTCCGTGTTTAATTTTATTGTTGACTCTTCGAAACAAGTAAAGGCTGCTATCGACAGCAGGTGTTGAAATCGGACCCGGTACATGGCCAAATGGCAACAGGGGGGACATTCTATAGAATATTTTTGCGCGCTTTTGCACAGTATTTGGCCGTACTCTGGAACACTGTTATACTGATAAAACCGCCACAATGAATTAATGAACAAAATCCTCTAGAATGAATTTATTCTAATCAACTCCCTAAGATAGTGTATGCGAATCTACTGGCACATATTTTTGTCAAACCCCATCGATCTTAAAGTATTAAGAAAAAGAAACCAATAATTTTAAGTCATTTAATGACTTGGTTCAGAAATATTCAAATACTTCACCCAGGATTCAATTCAGAGATTCAAGGATACAAACCTTTTACCTTAAAATGCCATGTCTCCTTAAAACGTCCTGAGTTTTGGAAGCGCAAAGCTTTCTAAACCTAAAATTCAAAATACCGTTACGCATTACAAGTGTACCAAAAAAAAAATTAGAAAGCACTGACGTGAGGTCAGTGAGTGAGGTTTTCGAATTAATACATCACCAACTAGTGAAACCATCAAAACTTAGTATAAAATAAACAGTTACTGAACACATCTTTGCATTTTCTGTATGCTTGAGCATATAAGAAAAAATCATCTATCTTCCTAAAATGCACCGTTTCCAATATATTCCATATTGAATGATTTGAAATTTGAAAAAAAAAATTGTGAAATTCTTCTTGGATTCTACCCTGACTGGAAAAAATCACTGCCATTGCTTTTTTCTTTAAACATCATGATCATCATTGAAAATTTTCCTATTGAATTATGCAAAAAACTTCTTATTTTTTGTGGATCCATCAAAATGATATTTTAATGTTTCTTCCGTTTCAATTCGACAGCGTACATAGATTAATACAAACTGATTGGCAACTCCCTTGCTAAGACCTGAAACAGAGTCTCAGCGTCATCTTTCAACTTGGGTGAGAATTAATGAGTTCATTTGAAGATTTAGTCAACAGATGTCGCTAGTATAAACCAATGACTGCTTAGTGCTGTCCTATTTTTAATGAAGTTGGGTAAATTTTTATCGCGCTAATTCTAAGTTGGGATGGGACATCGATAGGTTTTCGTCGATGTTTAAGATCGAACTGTTCCATCGATGTGGTTTTACACTTTAATTATACCTCATACAAGGAATAAGGGTAATGTATAACCTAAACAAACAGAATAATATAACATAGACATGGACCTTGAACAACCGTGCAAAAAAATTGTATAATTGATATGATCAAATGATTCAATCCAACTAAATAAAATACAGGGTGGCCATTTGAAAACGAAACAGACGAGATTACAGACGAAATAAATTTTTTCGATAGAAATGCTCGGACAGGTCGATTTTTGTTTCGAGGGGGACAACTTAAGATGTAGGTTACGGACGCATAGCGCTTCAACCCTTGCTACTACAACCCTCACACCCAAATTTTGAATAGAGAAGATGGGGTGAGTGATACCTCATTTGAAAGGTTTTTTATACTGATTTCAGCACAGTAATTGTTTTTTCATTTGATGCATTAGTTCTCGAAATATTCTTAACTAAGTATTTGAAAATGAAGTGGTGTTTTCATGGCACTTGGATTGTTTTTTTGTGATAAATCGACATTTTGAGCTTCAAAACAACCATGACTGTGAATTCCTTCCTTCAATCCACTGACATAGAAATCTTTAATCAAGATACTGGAAATTATGTGGAAGATCAGATTGTGTTTCAGCAGGATGGAGCTCCTCCACATTACGCCTTACCAGTTCGAGAATATCTGGATCAAAGATTTCCAAATCGGTGGATTGGAAGAAGAGGTCCCACTGAATGGCCAGCCAGATCACCAGATCGGTCACCACTAGATTTCTTTCTTTGGGGCCCCTTGAAGAGTAAAATTTACTCTACACAGCCCGATTCCATAGAAGATTTAAGAAGACTTATAGTGAACGAATGTCGTCAAATCACTCCAGCAATGCTGCTGAATGTGCGCCATCGTTCCAAACAAAACTTATTTCGTTGTATGGAAGCTAATGGTGAACAATTTGAATATTTAATTCATTGATGTGAGTTTTTGATAAATTATTTACTTTACTTTGAAAACTCTTATTTCTTAGATCTGTCACGGTTTCAAAATTCCCGCTCCAGTTAGTACCTGCCAATCGAACTGGTGGCGTTGGTCGCAGTAGTTTACCAGCTTATCTCGTACGTTTCAATGAACGGTTGTCGGTGGTCCTGTTCTGTGCATGTGACGTAGGTTGTCAATTACGTCGTTCTTCCGGCATATATTTGGTTGAAATCTCCTGGAATTAATTAATCGCAATTTTGCGGATCTGAACAGGATTTTAACTGAAGCCCTGAGAGAAATCTTATCATTGTTGGTTTGGTTTGTTCGTTGGTGAGATTTTTGCGCTTTAGCGGAGTGGCGTATTTGTTTGGAAAAACGACGTGGGATTGGTGAGTTAATCTATGTTTGTCACGAGGTATTTTAGATTTTTGTTCGTATTTTTAGCATCATTTTGCTTCGAGTTGGGAGTTGTTATTGTACCGTTGCGAGGTACCGCAGATTCTGAACTGTCTTTGAAGTCTTCGAGCTGTTTGTCTAGGCTGCCTTTTTGAATTACCGTCGAACTGCCGTGGGAGCTGTCTTTGGGGACCTCCACCAGATTTCGCCATCTAAGATACCACACCTGTCGTCTACCCAGGGCGCATTATTGTGAGAAATTGTACTACGTTGGCCCAGGAATATATTTGAGCCCAGTTTCCATCTTCGAGACTGTGAGAATAATTATGGGTTGAGAAACTATATCCTTTTGTACTTCAGTCAAGCCACGACCTAGACTGTTATAGAAGGTTAGTCTGTAGAATTTAGTTAAGATTGATTAGTATCAAAGAGGCCCAATTCAGTGAATACTGTTTAGTACATAAACCGACCTATCGAGAAGGTCGCTTAGATATAAGTAAAGAGCTATTTGTAACGATTACCATCGAGGCTCTAAGTATATACCTTGGGGTGATATTACTGTTTGTTTAGTAAGAGATAAAGCATTATATCGAATATTCGGGTTGTGAAGTAAGAACTAGTTAGTGATCTACCTTCTGTGAGATATATCCTCGTCTGAGGGACCTTGTGTATTTTATTTGGGCTCATTATATTATTAAATAATTGCTCTATATTCTTTCTACCAGCCACTACCTCCCGCTTGTGTGATCGGGCTCGTTTGGCATCCTGAGAGTGCGTTCGTTATTTTCTCTCTTTTGCGACCCTGAGATCTTTAGTGTACTTTCCTCTTTTTTTTTTCTTTGTATTATCATAAAAGAGAGTGGCGCCCCTTTATAAGTAGTCTCAGCTCTAGAGCTAGCCGAGGAGGTACTTTGTGCACTCTCTGGAGCCGAGTGGGTTTGGTGACAGATCAATACTTCAAATCGTTCTGATACCGTACAGTTGGAGAATGATTTCAGTGAATAAAACAGCTAGTCGAACATCTGACCCCAGTAGCATTAGCACGTACGGTATGACTTCATTTGCCCACTGGTAGATGTTTTGCAATTTCAAATACAAGTACGGAAATTTTGGTGTTTCGGAAGCACGAAATGTTAATTATTCGCAAAAAATTGATTTAAGTGATAAAATTAACTAACGCATGAATATTTCGAGAACTAATGCATAAAATGAAAAAACAATTACTCTGCTAAAATCAGTATAAAAATACCTTTGAATTGAGGGTCACTCACCTCATCTTCCTTATTCAAAAATTGGGGGTGGGGGTTGTAGCAGCAAGGGTTGAAGCGCTATGCGTCCGTAACCTACATCTTAAGTTGTCCCCCTCGAAACAGAAATCGACCTGTCCGAGCATTTCTATCGAAAAAACTTATTTCGTCTGTAATCTCGTCTGTTTCATTTTCATATGGCCACCTTGTATAATGAATGTAATTTCCACAGATTAAATCTTCTGTCTACTGACCGTTTTTTTTTCAATTTTAGTGAATGATTTTCTAAACAAAATACGGTCTATATTCATACATCATTATTGGGGGTTAAATTAAAAAAAGACGAAAAATTTTTACAAATGGCCATTCAGAAAGATATTTACTGCTAACATCTATTCGTTCTGAAGAATTCTTTGTGTTAAGAATCTGTTAATCTTTTTATTTCCAGGACTTTTGGGCCAGATTGGTTAATTTGGTACTTTCACTTTTATGTGGAGGATTTCAGACTTATGATTAAAATTATTTATACTTTGATCTATCAGGTTTAAATTAAAGTTTGCACACCTGTCAAGGACCGATGACAATACAAAAATTCTATTGAAATATCCGATTATCCTGATTAGATTCGCCAGGATTCATAAAACTTTTGTGAATAAAGTTGCACCACTATATCTCTCCGTTCATATTAGCAACATAGAAATCTTTAGATATGTATTTTAAATAGAGATCCAATTGTTAATTCATCTGTACATATTGAAGACTGTTGATGGATAGCAAATTAAACTAAATAGCAAAAAATAAATATTATTGAAAACCGAAAGAACACGCTTTCATAGAAAATTCATCTAAAAAATGAAAAATAAATTGAAATTTGAAAAACTATGAAAACACGCCTCAATTGAAAATCCAACTAAAAAGTACAAAATAAATTTCAATGGGTTTGAATTAAGAATAGTGTAAATATAAGAAATAAATGTATATTATTTCAAAAAGCGTAAGATGCATTTCAAGATATTTCCAAAATGATAATACATCTACTCATCTCTGTGAATTATATATTTAAACTCATGACAATATGCACTCCACGCTTTTTCACATATACATATATCTATTTATTTCTTATTCACACTATTCCTAAGTTAAACCTATTAGAATTTATTTACCAGTATCCTTGAGTTACGAAGGAAAAGTTTAGTCGTACAAATAATTTCTGACGACTTACTAACAAATGCACAAATATTTCCAGTTAAATAGAAAATGGATTATTTTTTGCATATTTGATGGCAAAAAAATTTTCATTGTATTTTTCATTCTGAGTACGACGCTGACTGAAAACTGATTTAATTGCTCAATTTCTATAAATATATATAAAACATCGAGAAACCGATGTTGAATATTCTATCCGCTACATCGATGTCAGCATCGATGTTGAAAATCAGTTTACATCGATGGTAAAAACATCGATGATGATGTCCCATCCCTAATTCTAAGTTCTAATATTTAAAATATTATCGTTCCGAATAAAAATTAATTGACAAAATCAGAACATTTTATACAATATTTAGCTTACTTTGTATTCAAATTACAGTTGTTATGATTTTCCCGTGCTCGGCCTTATTTTACTTCTTTTCAGGCTTATAGAGGTCTGTTCCAAAATATCGCGTGAGTTTCTTATCTATGTAACTTTGATCTTTGCAAGCATACCACTTACCTTGTGTATTTGAACATGTTATAAAAACTTTCATTTTTTTGAAATTCAAATAAATCGTAGATTAGGTCTGGGAAGATTGCTGTTTCCATAGATATAGAAACTAGATGTCTAAGGCTCGTTTGCACCAACCACGCTTAGCGTTCAGCCTTAGCGAGCCTTAAATTTAAGTGCTCATTCATGACCACTTAACTTCACATAGACAACCCATAGATGGGCCACTCTTTCACTAAGGCTGAATTTTGGCGGTGCAATCTTTCGAAAGATTCCGTGTCTTTCAAAAGATTCGTATTTTAGCGTTGCAACGGTGACGTCACACGCAAAATCTTTCCAAAGATCTTTCAATCTTTTGAAAGAACATTTTTGGGTAGTTGGAATGTTTTGTAAATATGTCAAATGTCAATTATGGCGGATAATTTGAATTTTGCTTGTGATTGTAATTTGTAATATTGCATTGAAAAAGCTAAGCACACGTTTATATTTATTGATGAAGTAATGGCGAAATGAATAAGAAAGTGATTATTTACAATAATTCTGTGATTCAAGAAATGGGGTTAGCCATGCTTTGCAAGATATCTGCCTTTTTCGTTTTAGTATTTCTGAAAGTAGTCATTTTATTGAATCAAAACTTCCAGATATTTTAACTATGGAGACTTTCCAACATTTTAAAGGTAAGTCTTTATAGTATCATAATAATTATTAGTTTGGCTTGCTTTAAATACATTGAATTGTAATGTATTTTTTGGTTTTTAGATCCTGCAACCAGTGTACAAATAGTTGCAGGAAGTTCATGTAATGCTAAACAGGAACCTGTGGAAGCAACCCACAATGAAATATTGTGGAAATGTTCCAGAACACAATCAGTGGAGGATGAGCGTGCAACTCATTTATTATTGGAACTAAGGCTAAGGTTGAATGAGAAGTTCAACGATAAAAAAACTTCTAAGAAGGATCTATGGGATTCCATAGCTAATGAAATTAGTCAACATGGATTCAATATTGGGGAAAGTCCTGTAGCAAGGGAAAGAGTGAGACAGAAGTTTTACAACCTTCAATCTTCGTATATAAGATATAAAGATGCCCAAAGAAAAACTGGACAAGGAAGATTGAAGGTTCCTAAATATTATGATCAATTAGATGAAATACTTGGAGACAAGCACAAAGCAAATCCTGTGCTTGTCATTGATTCATTACAAAAAGAAGTTTCATTATCTGGAAAAACAGTAAGTACTACTCAAGTAGTATCAGATGCTGAAAATTCCACATTCGAAAGCAGCCAAACAAGCCCCGAAATGTCATCGCAGGTGAGCGCTCCACTGATAGATGAAAACATATCACCTGGACATTTGAATGCAGTACGGAGAACTGTAAGACCATCATCAGATAGAAATAAATATCTTCAACAATTAGTAGAAAACGATGCAAAAAAAATCTCGCAGTTCTCCGAAATGATGCTGATGTTTCGTACCATGGAGGAGGAAAGAATGAAACAAATTGCACAACTTGTAACCAACACTTCCCGCATTGTTGAAATGCTAGAATGTAGAGATCGGCGAAGAAATTCCAAAAAAAGAAGAAGATCCAGTAGTGAGGATGATTGATGTGTAATGTTATTTCAATATGTATATATAGATGTTAATATTAGCTTTTATTAACAAAAAAAATTTATATTTCTATATGTTTTGCATTTGTTATGTAGTGTTTCATATGATACAATTGTTCTTTTTTCAATATCATTCGATAATAAGTTATTGAAAAAATGATGAATATACATTTACAAGTACAAATTTTACATTTTGATTTATGAAATAATGTCTCTCCATAGAATGTTTGTTATATTGCTTCTTTTCGTATCTGCTTCCGCCTCTGTGTAACCTTGTGTGCCATGGTACGTCATATCAGTCATGTCTTCAAACTCGTTCCATTCGTCTGAATGAACTTAACAAAAGTTATGTAATATGCAGCATGCAGCAATAATTTTAATTGCTTTTTCAATACAATTCACGTTTATCATCTTGAGAATCCTCCATCTAGATTTTAGAATGCCAAAGGTTTGTTCCACAACAACACGGGTTTTACTGTGAGCATAGTTGTGGTAACGTTGACTTGCATCCAACAGTCTATCATCCCTTAAACAATAAAATTTTGTGTAGAAATGAGCAAAATCACTATTTTTTTATAATTACTTATATGGTGTCATCAACCACTTCTTTAAAGGATAAGCCTTATCACCAACAAGATGAAAATCCTTGAAGAAATACTTTGTTGACAGACCATTTTCTTCAATATCAGTCCATATTTGAGAATTTTGTAGAACCTGTAGTATCAAAACAACATTGAGTATATTGAAATAAAATTATTGAATAACATTACCCTACTATCATGTGCAGAGCCAGGAAATCCAACCATTATGTTTGTGAAAATCCTTTTCGTGGTAGCAATTCCCTGCAGTTTTATAGAATGATTCCTATTCTTGTCAATATAACTTTCTTGCTGTCCAAGTGCACATTTAAAATGGATATTACATCCGTCTATTGCTCCAATCACACCTGAAATTAATTCAATTTATTAAATATGTATATGAATGCTTTCCCAAATGCATTACCTGGATAGCTACATTTTTCTTTGAATTCTCTCTCGATAATTTCAGCTTCATTGGAAGAAGGCCACGAAATATATTTTGACTGCAGTTGAAGGATCTTCGGTAATAAAAATTCAATAGCATTAAATACTGTTGATGTTGATACATTGAATCTGTCCGAAACTGATAACAAAGTATCACCTTTTCCTAACCACCAGAGCAGCATGAGAGTACATTTCTCGGTACTTACTGGTGATTGTCCCCCAGTAAATAATCTGTCAGGGCAATTTATTGCTGCTAACAAGTGTAATAGTGTATCCTTCGTAACTCGAAAAAGATTGAAAAAATCTCTTTCAAGATAATTTGGCAACCAATCTTCATAGTAGTCAGGCATGCGAGTATGCACTAGAGTTGAAGACATTGCCAAAATTGGCAAGGATATATCGTTATGATCTCTCCAATATACATACAGCATATATTTTTGAATATCTCTTTCGGCTTCTAACTGGATGAGGATATGTGATATGTTATCAATAACAGAAATAACTGCATCCTCCATTTTAATGAACATTAAAAATTTAAATTAAATATTTTATACAATTTATAACAATCGCAATATACTCTTAAAGCACAAATAACGAACTACTCCTATCAGAGATAACCACTGCAATGGGTATCGAAAAACTAACCTAAAATCTACAACACAGATTTTAAATTTCGCGGCTTCTATGACGTCACCAGTTCGAAAGATAACGTTTTAGCGAGTATTGAACCCATGACGTCACAGCTAAAATCTTTTGAAAGATCTTTTGAAAGATTGCACCGCCAAAATTCAGCCTAAATATTTCGATAAATTGAGCCAATTTTAACTGCTCGAACCGCCGCATGAGGCGTTCGCATCTCTGTTAACGTCCTCGCCACGTGATTGTCGCCATTACGATACGAGACGTCATTTGCATTTCATTAGCAACGTGGTTAAGAAGTAAAGTTAAGAAAGTGACAAGTGCCCAGTTTATTTTAGTTCTATAAAAATTTTCAATACATAATTATGTATAATAAAATGGAATAGATGCCTAATTTAAAAAATAACTGTGTTCCAAATTGTGAAGATAAGAGCTCTAAGCGACACAGATTTTCTATTCCAGACAAATACCCGAGTCTGTTCAATGTGTGGTTAGATAAAGTAAATAATCCACTTCTGAGGCAAAATTTGTTGCTTTTATCCTTTCACTTTTTTATTTCACATTTCAGTTCTATATATTTTTTATAAACCCCTTTGGATTCTTGAAACTTTTTTATGTAAATATTTTTAGATTTGTATGTTTATTGATTTTTCCTCTCTGTTAGCCTTTTTATACTGTTAATGATGCAGATATAATGCTTTTTATCTTATAATTTTTGTTTTTCTGAATGCTTTAATGATATTAATATGAATCCAGTCTTTTGAATTATTAGGGTTTAATCATTCTACGACAACTATTTATAGGCCTGAACTGACAAGTTTACACTTGATATTGGTGGAAGAATCTATCATTTTGCGACATTTTATGTCTCGACAATTGGTTCAAACGCATGCAAAAGTGTATAGATCAGAATTAGGAATAATTCTATATACAATAAAGCGATTTTCGATGTTTAATATCTAATCCTGAAATATAAAAAAAACCCTCGTATGTGTCTAATATTTCATGGAATGTCATGAGCATAAAGCTGAATATTTTGTGTTATCTCTGAAGGAATCCAGTTGCGGCTTAGCCCAACTTGAAATCGTAAATCGCTCATAATTTTGAAACGGGACAGATTTGAAAAAGTGGTATAGGAAAAAAGTGTTTCTTTCCGCTTCACGAATCAATTGGTCAAAGACTCACCTTGTATAAGGCATTCAAAAGGAAATTATGGTATGTTGAGCAATATTTGCAATATGCATTCAAGTGATTAAATCGACAAGAAGTAGTGAAAGAAAGATATTCTTATTGGTTTTTTAGATGGAGCAGGTTACCTAAGTTTGATTTGTTTTTAGAAGGGAATTTGAGCTTCGAATAAAACTTTAGGAAAACTGTGAATAGTTATTTTTCATTTGGGATACAGGCGATTTTATTAGTTTCACACTGTTTTAGAGTACAGGAAGACATTGTAGAACAAGAGCTCAAAAGCTTTTGACCTCACGTCATTGCTTTGTAAAATTATATCTCTCCATGTCTATCAGAATCTGCTTTGCCAATCCATACGTTGAAATATTATTGTTTTTGAAAAATTCGTTTCGGTTTTCTCATTGCAGAATTATAAGAGGTTCTCGATATATATATATTTTTGAACTTTTGGCTTTACATTTTTTTGGTTAGCAGGGGTTAATGACGGGGTGCCATACAATTCGGCGTATGACATGAAAGCCTAGGGAAAAAACCCCAGTAAAAGAAACCCTGGCTCCCCGCATGTGTGTTGTTGTGTATACAGAAATAAGCTTAAATATATTTGAGGGACTGCTTTTTTCAAGAGTTGTCTTCTATTGATAAACACAGAGGCTTCTTCAAGTTGCACATATCGAATCTGAAAATATAAAGACAAAAGCAGAAAAAAAGAACTGAATACATGCGTATCAGATTTGTTGAAATTTATAACCCATTCCAAGAAAGAATCGGAAACATCACACATATTATTGATGAGATGAGGCATTGTTTCTTTTGCATATCCGCATTCACAACTTTCCCTTGGAACTAAGCTCCATCTGAATAACATGCTATTGGTACTGACCTGGTTTCAAACGATTTAGAACTGTCCAAATTTTTCTTGGAAGATCAAAACCCGGAATTTTTTCAGAAGGATGAGTAATGAGATCTTTATTGAACCATTCATAAGAGTTCCATTCAATCTTCCATAATTCTCAATCGCTAATGTTTATATTGAAGAACGTATTATACCAGAATGGTTGACGGGATTTCAATCTGGGAATAATTTTTTTTTTTTTGGAATATATGAAATAATTGGGAATAAATTGGGAATAGAATATTTGTTCCAAGAATTCAGAGCTGCAGTCTGTCTGCGAATATGGGGAGGGACAATGTTAGACAAAACTGGTAACCAATGAACTGTTGTAGATCTTATGGTGCCAATAATTAGTTTCATGGATGTATTCAATTGTGCATCAATTTTTTGTGTATGTGCACTATTAAACCAAACAGAGCAACAATACTCAGCTGCAGAAAAAACTAGGGCTAGAGATGCTGTGCGAAGAGTGGAAGCATCAGCACCCTAAGATGATCCAGCTAATTTCTGAACAATATTATTCCTAGTTAAGTTTAGGCTTAGATCATTTAAATGAGCCTTGTAATTGAGAGATGAATCTAATTTAACTCCTAAGTATTTTGGATAGAAATTATGTTCGATAGGAGAATCATTGAAAATTACACCTAATTTCCCATATTTTTCATGATTATTCAAATGGAAAAAAGATACCTCTGTTTTGTTGGGATTTGGACATAATCGTCACTCAATAAAATAATTCTTTAAAATTTCCAAATCAGATGATAGTATGTTTTCCAGAGTCTGGAAATCCGAATGTTGGTTAGCAATAGCAATGTCGTCAAATTTCTGAGATGATGTCGTGGGTAAATCACTTAGATATAAATTGAAAAGTAAAGGAGCTAAAACTCCTCCTTGAGGAAGACCGTTTTTCAATGTTTCGAAATTGCTACTCTTATTGTCAATAAAAACACGAAATCTTCTATCAGATAACTTATTTTCTAATAATCGTACCATTTTCCCACACTTAAGATGAGTATAGAATTTGAAAATTTATCCATCTTTCCACACAGTGTCATATGCTGAAGATAAATCAATGAAAGCAGCTCCTGTTTTCAACCTATTGTTCAAGCCTGATTCTATGAAATTTGTAAGGCTGAAAACCTGATCTGAACTATTCTGTTTTTCCTAAAGCCTCCCTGGAAATTTTGTACATCATTTTATATAGAAGATTCAATTCTAAAAAGAATTAACATCTTAATATCTTGAAAGGAACACTCAAAAAACTGATTCGTCGATAACTACTAGGATCATAACGAATTTTTCGCGTTTCCAAATACCTATTACTTTGGCCTTACGGAATTCGGAAAGAAAGTTTCCGGAATTCAGAATATTGTTATAGAAAGATAATAACCAAGACGAGGTTCTCGATAATAATTATAATACGGTTTACACGTTGGGAGGAGAAAAAGAAAATATTGAAAATTTATTTTCAGAACAATGACTTTGCATTCTGATAAAAATGTTCATCATTGTGTTGGTATATAAATTTAAGGTATCAGGATCAGTCACAAACAAAAAACATAATCGTACTTGTACAGTTTCTGGTGAAAAGGATCAAGTCGCTGTAATTATTAGCTAAACGGGAACTATTCGGAAATTTTTACAGTAAACAGGTTCTTCAAGGGCAACAGAAAATAATTTTCTGGACCAAAACTCTTAAAAACTCAATTTATTTGATTGTGCACTTTGATTTGTGGGTGCGATTCATAGCACTGTTATTTGAGAGTACATTTTCAAAAAAGTCTAAAAATAGTGTTAATTGCGATCACAGTACTTGCCAATTTATTTATTTCATTTTTATTATCATTTATTTTATTGAATATAAATAGGGGTCTGTATGATGGAATGCGCCGAGATTATTACACAAATTTAATTCATACCGCCGTAAGAAAAAAAATTGCAACCACAAGAAATTCCCTCGTTAGTCGAGGAATTTCGCTGGTTAATTTTTATCTCTCGCGATATTATATGAACGAAAAGGAACTGCCTCAATTCAGCTCGGGTAATTTCTAGAAACGGCAACATCTGAACCAAATTAGACGATATCAAAAGTTGATTACGGCGAATTTCAGAAACGTCATCATCAGGTATGATTCAACGCCAGCGCTAATTCTAAGCTATGATGAATAATTGACACACTGCAAATTGGTTGCCGGCCGACCGCCAGACTTTCCAGATAGAGATTGAATAAAAAAAATAGAAGAGCACTGATGTTAGGTCAGGAGCTTTTCGCGCTTGTTCTAGAGACTTTCCCCGTACTCTGGAACTATGTGATACTTACACAACCGCCATGATGAATCCTATATCTAATTCACATATCTTTTAAGTGATAACTCGATCCGATGTATATTGTAGTAATTAAAGAAGAAACCAAAGTTCAGAAGCTCACATAACTTTTGATTCATTGGACAGATTTGGCCCAATACTGAACTTGACCGAGATATTCGGACAGTTCACTTATTCTGAAAATATGAAAACTCTAGTTTGACCTTTTATTCTTCATCGGGAAGACCAATAGATTGGGACCATTTTCGGCTCGATATTCGAAAATTATAGACATTTGGGCAGAAAGATAGCACGTTGTTCTACAAGATGACCAGAAAGGGTATCGGATATTTGTAAGTTCAATAAAACAAAAAATATTTGTGAGCGATAAAAAAGTTTATTGTTCATTATTTTTACAGGGTGAGTCTCTGACCACTGCGATAGGTTCTTGAGATCAAAAGAAACACTTTTTCCATCACGGTTTTTCCATATTCAGCTGTGTTAAAAAGTTATAAGCATTTTAAGTTTTCACATTGGGCAAATACCCCTCTGTAGTTCAGTTTAGTTTGAATGAAAATTAGCTTCCAGAGCATCCACTAATGAATCTGAATTGTTTAATAACATTATTTTCCCTCTAAAAAATGATTCACTCACTCATGTTTCATCCGATGAGGTCCATATCCAGAAGGAAGATACAAAATACTAATTTTCTGATAAAAAAAATTCAACACCATAGACATAGATTTTTGTTGTTCTACTATAATTTCTTTCTTCTTTCAGATTAGAAACCATCCCTTTGTAGTGAGAAATTCCAAAAAAACCTCAGAATTATTGGATGTTATCATCATACATTAGTAATTTTCTTCTTAAAATTTCCAAATCATGAAAACCATCATTTCTATGAAAACTTCCAAGCAAGAGGTTGTCACTCAAAGCCAGGAAAAATCATCTATGATTTTCCAAACACTGATATTTCTGAAGTTTCTTCTCCTTGACAGAGGCCAGTGAACAGGTCTACGAGGTCTCTTGATATCATACTGTTAAAAATATGAAAATCTTTAACAACAATGAATGATGTCACTACGAATAATTATTTTAAAGTGATGTTACTTTGCTTGATGATTATTTTCTGTAATAAATCCCAATAACAATTTACTTGGATAGATCAAAAGTATTCCCAGATTTAGGTGTGCAATTATACTTGCTTGAAGAAATTGAGTTTGATCACCTAAATTTGATTCTGAAAAATCAACTTTGATAAAAAATTTTTTGTTAAATCATTAATATGAATCTATTCTGTTTAGATTATAATTAATTACTGAACATGCGTAAATTTTTGGTTTTTATAATCAGAGTATCTGTTTTAATGACGTAAACAAAAACATAAATATTGAATAATGCTTATTCATAGATTATGTCAAATTTTAATACCTTACCATAGAATATTAATTTATTACCGAACCCCAGGAGAGAAAAATTTAATAATTGCAAAGTTTTTGTAAATGAAAGATAATATCTGTAACCATTATTGATCTTTAGTTATAATTTTCCTCAGAATAACTAGAGGTAATTATTATCGCTTTAAAATATTAAAACGTCTCTGTGGTGGGTAGTTCCCAATAAAATAGTGTTCTATGGTTCCTTGTTGTTTTGATTCTGTTTGAAACTATCAACAGTTATTTGTAGCTTTCTTTAAAAAAAATGTGGAAAATATTTTAATGATAATTTCGTTAGTTTGAAATTATTCAATTCGGTATGAAATGATTATGGACAGAACATGCATTCTATTCTAATCTTGGATGGGCCAGAAGACACGGCAAGGTAATTTTGTGCCATGACAATGCACCAGCACAAAACCGATTCAGGATACAATCAAAACACTTGGCTGGGAGCGCTACTCCATCCGCCGTATTCACCAGACTTGTCTCCTTCCGACTACCATTTGTTTTCATCGATGGGACCCGCAGTGGCTGTGCAGCACTCTGATTCCTACGAGGAGGTCGAAAATTACGTGTCTGGTTGGTTTGCTTTAAAATACGAACAATTTTATTGGCGTGGTATCCACAAATTGCCAGAAAGGTGGTCAAAATGTGTAGAAAACAATGGCCAATACTTTGAATGAAATGTTTTTTACTTTTCCATTAATAATAAGTGTTTCATTTTCACAAAAAAAAACGCTCATTTTATACCGGTATACCTGATAGGCAATCTATTGCAGTATCCATCTTCAAATTTCATTTTGATATCTCCAATAATACCAGAGATATTTACTTGGTTCCACACATTTGCCTATCACTGTTTAGATAATTCAATCAAAAACAAAACTAAAATTACCCAAACCATTCAAAAATTATCAGAAGAAAACAGTCGATGTGAAACAGAAACTTTGCCGTCTTGTTCTTCAACAAAAGGAAGAATGAATACAGGGTGTCTCAAGTTCGAGTGCCTATTAGACGTTTCTGGAGAACTAGACATATTTGAAATCTGAAAATTGGGATTATGATATTGTTCGAAGTTCTCTACAGAGCTAAAATATTTTCGAAGCCCAAAAATATCCGGTTATACAGGGAGTGAAAATAAATTCGACGAAAAAAATTTTTTCAAGTTGTCCATTCCTGGTATGATCGAGTATTCAATAGTGAATACATTTCTGTTAAAACCATTGTATTAAATCGAATAGTTTTCAAAATATCTAAAAAACTGGGAAAAAAAGTCAAATATGTTCAGTCAGTAATATGTTCATTATTCTTATTTTAAATATCTTGAGCGTAAACCGTTTTTACAACATCTGAGAGGAAGGATGTGAAAAGGTCATGCATCTTTTGGATTTCAAAAATATCATCACAGGGTGTTTCAAATTTTGTATTGAAAATTGTGATCTTAAATTGGCCATAACTTCTGTTTTTCAAATTAGAACCCTATTTTTTTTATAATTATGTTGGATTCTGCGGTCAAAAATAATGATAGTTTTCTCACATGTTATGAGTTATTTGAGATTTTCTGGATTTATGTAGTACGTAGAGTCAAATTCTTCGAATCTGATTCATAAGGATATTCTGTGAGTATCATCCCATTTATAATTCACAAGTGTCAGACAGGTCTTATTGTTATTTGTTATGAAATTTTTTGATTTCACAAAATGAATCGTTGCTATTCTAATAATGAGATTTTGGATTTATTTCTTATATTGTATTTTTTCAATTGTATACGCAATACACATTCAAAAAATCAAATCTCAAATAACTCAGAAATTAATGAATTTAGGAGCATAATCATGTGAGAAAACTATCATTATTTTTGACCGCAGAATCCAACACAATTATCAAAAAATAGGGTTCTAATTTGAAAAACAGAAGTTATGGCCAATTTAAGATCACCATTTTCAACACAAAATTTGAAACACCCTGTGATGATATTTTCGAAATCCAAAAGATGCATGACCTTTTCACATCCTTCCTCTTCGATGTTGTAAAAACGGTTTACGATCAGGATATTTAAAATAAGAATAATGAACATATTACTGAATGAACATATTTGACCTTTTTTCCAGTTTTTTTTTTTTTTTTGATATTTTGAAAACTATTCGATTTAATACAATGGTTCTAACAGAAATGTATTCACTATTGAATACTCGATCATACCAGGAATGGAAAACTTGAAGAAAAAATTTTTCGTCGAATTTATTTTCACTCCCTGTATAACCGGAAGTTTTTGGGCTTCGAAAATATTTTAGCTCTGCAGAGAACTTCGAACAATATCATAATCCCAATTTTCCGATTTCAAATATGTCTAGTTCTCCAGAAACGTCTAATAGGCACTTGAACTTGAGACACCCTGTATATTAGGCATTTCATACAAATTGAATCTTTTCAATATTAGTTAATGTTTTAATTTTAATATAAATAATAATATTAATAAGAATTATAATGTTTATTGCTAATATGTGGTGTTTTCTGATCGGTTTGATTTAAATCAGAATTAAAATGTATACAGATGTCCCGTAACTCTACGTCAAGTGGTTACTTTGCGATATGATAGATTATACCAGTTCTAGCGAAAATTTAATAAAAATTGGTTAAGTGGTAATAGATATATTTTGTTGTCACAAATTTTTACAATTTTGCATTGATTTTTTTTAATCGTAATCCTAAATAACCATGATATTGATTACAGTCACAAATCCATTGTTAGGTACAATTATTTGTTTTTATTTTTTAATTTTTTTATGTTTGCTAGAACTGGTATAACCTAGCATATCGCCCAGTAACCGCTTGACGACGTTGAGTTACGGGACATCCTGTATAAAAGAAATGTGTCGTTTCATTGATTTGTTAATCTACACGGTTGTCGAAAAAAGTGGTTTTTTTGGGTTCACAGTCGCCCACGTTCGTCCTGGAATTTTGTCTGTTCGTCCAAAAAAAACCAATTTTCCGGACTTTTACGTTGATTACTGTGTATTTTTCAAGATTTCTGCCAGCGAGGTTAAAAAATTATTTTCGTAGTACGTATTTTGCAGTCTTTTTGAATGTGACTTGATTGTCTTGAATCGTATTTTGATTAAAAAATAACACAGCTTGTTATTGCTTGCCCTTAACTAAATGAAAAAATAATTATATCTTGTGATGTAAGGAAGCTACGAGAATTGATTTTGAGAATGCGTAAGATATCAATAACGCCCATACAGGCACATTTTTTGCAACGGCAGATATCTTATGAGGTATAAAGAATAAAAAAAATTTTTTTTTTGGAGAATCAAAAAAAAATTCTAGCCTGTGCCGATTCTTATTGTCCTCATCTCAACCAATTGTTATTGATATACAGGCTGCGCGATGGAAACGACTAAACAAAAGATAACACTCCAGCCGCCGAAAAAAAAAAACCGGACCTTCCCTTCTAGGTGTGTTCGCCCCCTAACAAGCACATATAATACACACTCGTCTTTTTGAATAGAACCGAGATGGAAAAATCAATAGTTCGCCCGGCAAAATCCCAACGAAATTTCGTGGCGCAAAAGAAAAACTGGGGCGGGGTCGTCCGGAGGGGCGGCCGATATTTCGATGACGGAATTTCCAGCATTTTCCGACACTTGGCCTTCTCCTCGTCGTAGTTTTCGTCATATATGAGAAAAGTCTCTTCGACGGTTTTCCCCCCCGCGAGCGTATTGATTTTTGCGTGTTCGATTGGTATAAGACGCGATGGGCGAGAGGGGTAAGGTACAGAGGGGTCGAGGGTGGTCGGTTTCGAAATTTGAAGCCGGAGAGTACGCGCCGGGCTTTTGGCTATTCTACATTTCGAAAGTCGATCGATTTGCCTACGGACGGTGTTGCCAGATTGCCTCTGCGTTGTTGCATTATCGAAACTTCCAAAATAGCCGGGAAATATTGAAATATATTTTTTATTGTGGGCTGCCGAGAAACTACATCCAATTAATGCCAACGTTTCGTGGATATATTTCGATCTCTTCAGGGCTCCAATAAGAAATTTACGGAGATTGTACAAACACTCCACAAAATATTATTTGAAAATTGAACAAATTTCAAACACGAATAAAATAACTGATTTTAAAAAATCAGATCTAAAAACATTTTTGAATCCATTGATTCTATTTTTTGTCCTTTTTTTTGTTGATTTGGTCAAAACTTAAAATGAATTTGAAGCATCTTACTAAGGTTGAACTTATATTTTACACACATCTTAACATGACCAAATGAAAATTGAGAATATACAGCAAATCAGAAAAACTTTTTGGGGATATTTGATGATTTGATGATATTTGATTCTAGCACCATCTGTTGTCACTTTCAATTATTGTGCGAAACTGATAAGTGTGTTTATTTCGTTCTTAACCTGTTCGACTACAGTTGGGGTCCATAATATGTTTTTAAAAATGTAGGATTCCCAAATTACTGAATTAAATATTCCGTCTTGAAATGTTACAGTATGTCGAGCTCAAATCCTGACCTAACGTCAGTGCTTTTCTACAACACATGTAGGGCGTACATCCGGTGTTCAAGAACAGAACCCTGCGGCACTCTTGATTCCTTTTACTTGGGTCTTTTTGACACTTCTAACTTGCCTCATTTTGTATATCATCGATTTTTATCCAATTACAACGATAATTGCTTGAATTCAGGGCAATTATCGGTCGCTATGAAATGAAAAATAATTTACGGGCGATCTGCATTCAGGAAGTGGAGGGGGGTAGTTTTTAAGAGTAGAATACGGTTTATTTCGATTTCCGGCACGTCCTATGAAAAAAAATTCAAATGACAGAGATGTATGTAATAAAAAGACAACTTTTGTGATTACACCAGTTTTACATAACCTCAAAATTTATGTGAAAAATTTAGATAAGCAAGTTATTAGTTTTTTTTTCTAACTTATGCAAAAAAAATTTTTTTTCACGAAACTTTCTAAATTCATACCTTTCTATGTTCTTAAGATATTATAATTTTTTTATTTGAAATATTTATTTTTCAACTTATTTGGACTTAGAAAATACACCCTCATTTTCTATCGAGAATTCTCGCGTCAAAATTTTTCAAAAACTAACTCCTGAGCGATGCTGCGGCAGCT
This sequence comes from Micraspis discolor, assembly GCA_030674115.1. NCBI lineage: Eukaryota > Metazoa > Arthropoda > Insecta > Coleoptera > Coccinellidae > Micraspis > Micraspis discolor. The sequence continues at coordinate 359,585 of JARTUT010001333.1, forward strand.
CTCTTGCTGGTCTATTTCGATCATTTCCAATATTTTATTAACATTCTTGACGACAGACCTTCCAGTGCGTGGTGCATCTTTTACATCAAATTACTGGAACGGAATCGGCGAAACCAAAACTGTACGTGATTAGCTGTTACAGGCATAAACATTATTTACATTTGCAGCGGCCTGACTTGTATTCTCCCCTTCATCAAAGCAACATTGTTTAATGTACCGAATTTTTTATTTGTTCACCTCCATCTTTGAGGCTCTAAAACATAAATAAATAGTACAGTTCTAATACAATGACAAAATATGTATTGCTAGAACATAAATTCTTTTTTTCAAAGAAAAAAAATTTTTGACCAGATGCGACAAACACAAACAGAGATATAGGTCAGTAAATCCATGTATCAACAATATAATGGATTTCTTTTTTCCCGACTTAATACTATCACTAACTGTATTTCCAATAAATGAATAAATTAATGTTTCGTTGAGTCGAAAAATTCTCTTCCGAATGTCCCCTGCTTATGCTCAACGCATACAGGGAGAACAGCAAGGGTCCAAGAACAGACCTCTGCGGAACCCCACATTCCAAAACTGTCCCTATCACTTTCCACTGAACTATTTCAATGAAAACGTTCTGAATAACGAAAAAATATCAAATTTTCTGTGACATAATCGTAATTCGATCACCCACTGTATAATCCGCGCTAATACTTCCTTCTCAATCGTATCGCTGGCCGGCTTTTGTATTTTTAATCGTCCGCCAAGGAAGCGAATCGCTAAATTCGGATGAGTCACCGGACGAAACAATGAAATCGGCAAACTTGAAAATGCTAAAATGGCGCGTCACGTGATAGGATCTCGTGACGAATTCCAAAAAACGTAGATGCGATAATGGCTAATGGATTTTCCTGCGTGGGCGATAGCGTTTTGATGGAGCTTTCGTGGATTTTCGTAGAGCAACGACGAATCTTCGATAATTGTCGAAAAAATGATTTTTGCGCGCTCGTTCCTGTAGAAAATGGGCTAAGGTTTCGGATATCGAGTTTACAATGATCTGGATGCAGTTTTTCGCCAATAGAGGATTTGCATATTTCTGAATATCTGGTAGCGACTTTCGGTAAAATTGTTGGGATAACATGGTAAATAGGCAAGTTTCAAAATTGGATTTCCTGGAGTTTTTCAGGGTTTTTAGGATATTTTTGTGGATTTGGTCATGTTCAATATTCATTAATTCTCAATTGAAGAGAAAAATTTCCGTTAATTTCACTTTTTGTGCTGTTGAAATCCTCGTTAGTTCCTATTTGACAGTCAGTTTTATTTTCATTCTTATATTTGATGGAATTTTAGCTTTTCAAAGATATAAATCAGGTGCTCTCGTTGAGCTACTTGCTAGTAAATATTCAAACCATAACAATAGTCTTTTCCCGTACTATGGGACAATGTGATGCAAATATGAACGCCTAATGAATGAACAAACCTATATCTCAAATTAAAAATAACTACTCATAATTTTCCCCAAGTTTTGTTCGAAGCTATAATTCCCTTCGCCTAAAAACTTACATCAGTGCTTTTCTGAATTTTGATAACCTATATTATTTCAGCCATCGCGATTAAGATGTCTAAAATACTGGTGTGCGCACTTGTCAAATTTTGAATGGAAATGTCATTTTACTTTTTGGGACATGGCGACTGTTTAGTTTTACACTCACATGGGGGAGCCACAAGGCAATTCATTCATAACATTACATAGCAAACGCTTGTCATTTTTTGAAATTTTAAATCAAATTAATCTCAAAAATGAAAGAAATTTATTTTATTCCCTGTGAAAAATTAACTAGACAAATATTTCATGGATTTCACGATTAACTGGCTTTTAAATGAATATTCTTGTGATGCGAGTTCTGATCACGTAATCCTTTAAATTAGTATGGTTTATCCATTTTTTTTCTAATACATTGAAGTATGATTTTTTTCACTAATACATGGTCTCTTGCTCAAACATAAATTTTTAAAGGTTTAACTGGTGGTAGCAGAATCAAAAAACGGGAAAATGATACTATGTCGGTTCGCCGACGTTTCGGAAATATATTTTTCCATCTTCAGGGCTAGACTAAACAATTGTATCCTCCCATTATCCTTTATATAAATAATACAATATACAAATCTCAGGTATGCACTTTGCATGGAAAGAAACTATCAGACCGCAACGAAAAATAAACAATATAACAATTTTGGATCACCAATTTGAATTTAAGAATCAAACATAAATGTTTACAGTATTATTCTATAAAGATTTTACAAGCCTGATTTATGTAAGCTCATTTATGTAAGTGTTTTATTAATTTATAAGAAAACAAACATTATTTGTTAACACAATTCAACCAATAACTTATGAAGTTTTCATATTTGAAAACTTAAACAATGCTTATTGGAAGAAAATTGTGAAACATAAAGGTGCTGCTCCTTGCTGTGATGTGTTTCACTGCAGGTAATTCAGTTGTTCGGTTTCAAATTTTTAATTTAAATTTTTAATTTAATATTTGGCACACTGAAAGTTCGTAAATATTCATCCACAGCACTATCCTGTCTACATAAAATACAAAAACGCATTAGAAAAAATGGATAATCACTTTTCACACATTTTTATACAAAAATTCCGAATAACGCAATAAATAATTTATTCTAATCAGAAACTGACATTCGAATAGATTTGAGTGGCGCTACCTGGCGGAGAGAAAATTAAAGAATCCCCATGTCGCCAAACCTGTAAAACAAAATCGGAGGAGCGCACACACCAGTATTTTAGACATTTTAATCGCGATTGAATTCAATCTTTATGATTTCCCGTTATGAAAAATTTTGATTAATTTTACGCAAACTGACACTGATTAATGAGCCCGGCATTTTTCAATCGAATATCGAACTGTGATGGCCATCGTTTGAAGAAAATCACCGGAACTTCATGTCATTTCTCTTTTCTCTCGAGTAAATGAAAAAAATGGTCATATCTCAAGATGGAAAAATCTAGGACAATGAAATTTGAGGATGAGTAAGATATCGATCACCTCAATATATTCACGAATTTTTATTGAAATCCGAAAAATGTCTTATGAGATAGTGAGTATTGAAAATTTATTTTTGGGAATTCATTTTAAAATTTTCTTGCGTGACGATTTCTGCGAAATTTTGCGAGCCGTTTTGTTTCAGCCTGCCTCAACGATATTTCAAGTATCAACTTGATCGGATGGATATTCTAGTAGATATTGAGGATAGAAAATTTCAGATGCTCATAACTACTGAACCATCCGACAAATTTGGCCCAATAACGAACTTGACCGAGATATTTGGACAATTTACCTATTCTGAAAATATGAAAACTCTAGCTCATCTCGTTTGAATGCTAGAGAGGAGGATACGGCCGGACAGACTCAACTTTCGCCACGGATTCTTCATCGGGGAGTCGAACCACAGTATAGATACCAACCAGTAGTCGAACTCCGTGGATTTTCTTACACCAAGTCTGACTCGCGCATCTCGCAGGGATTCTAACCTCATATTTTGGTCCTTGTTCATTGTTTTCATCAATAATTCTAAGATGTCTGGAATAATGTCATTATTATTATTTTAGACATCTTAAATAATTCTTTTATATAATTAATTCGTTTAATATTTAGAAAACTATAATTTTTTAAGATCTATTGAAAATTCAAAGAAGAAGTTGAAGGAAAAAATACAACCTAACCTATAATTCAGTAGAATTTCTTTGAGTCAAAATCTACCATGAACCAGCAAAGCTCATTTATTTAATCATTTATTTTCATTCCAGTAAGTATTCTGTTTCAATTTTGTGTTATTTTCAAATTAATTCCAAAATGATTAACAATTGTAGCGTATACAACTGCAAAAACAATAGTTTCAATAATCCCAAACTTTCTTTTTTCTCAATACCATTAGACACCTTTAGGTGAGTGATACATATAGTATTGTAGAAAATGTTGTTTATTAAAAGCTCCGTTATTTGAGTAGTGCTTCATTCAATTAGTTGAGGTTAGTTGAGATATCAGAAACCAATGGAATTTCAAGAGGTTTACGCCTACTATCGTCATTTCTTTATGATTAGTTGAGATATCAGGAACCAATTGAATTTCAGGAGGTTTACGCCTACTGTCGTCATTTCTTTACGATAAGTTGAGATATCAGGAACCAATGAAATTTTAGCAGATTTACGCCTACAGCAGGCTTAGTATAGTCGTCATTTCTTTACGATTAGTTGAGATATCAGGAACCAATGGAATTTCAGGAGGTTTATGCCTACTGCATGCGTATGCAGAAGAGTGAAATTTTTTGATAAATATTTGAGTGTGTATCTATATGATTTTTCAATTTTATAAATAGAAATCACCTTAATATATATATATATATAACAATAATTCAATAGGTTTTTATTTTTTTCCCACCATAATGAGGGAACCCTTTCTCGAGAACACTCAGCATATTTAGCGCAGGGGAGTATTTACAGGGGGGTGTACTGAATCTAATTAACCTCCCCAGGAAAGAGTTTTTCATGCTCAATCTTCGAATGGAAACGATCTTAACCTACCCCCCCCCCCTTCCCCGCTTTTCACTCAAGATCAATTCAGGTCCCTCGCTAAAACTTGCCACTAATTCTAGAATTCCATAATCAAATTCCTCTTTTCATAAATTGAATATAGTAAAAAATAGTATCAGTTCAAACTGAATCATCAGAGAATTCATTGAAAAAAATTGTTCGAAACAATTCAATATAAAAAGAAAGTTATTTTTCATGGACTCGAAGATTGATATTTCAGTGAAATTTAAGTATTGAGGATTTTATACTAAACACATTCGATGCTTTCAACCACCAACTACTTATTTTTCCATATAATACCTACTCTTCAACTCAATCTTCGTTTAGAAAAATTTTAATGAGTCATTTCACATACAGATTTTTAACACATTTCAAAAAGTTTCAGAGGCTGTTCCTGAGTAAACTATTGAGTAAATTTCATCACTAATTACTGTTTCTTTCAAAGTGATACTAATAAAACCACAATAAAACAATATATCTTTTATTGAATGCGTTCTGTTAATGAGGAAATGTGATTACATTTAGGGTTACATTATGAGCGGAGTCATAATTTTTATATGAATATAGACTAAACAATGGTCCATACACTCTAAATATCACTGTGAAAACTTATTTCCAGCTTAAATCAAAATATTTAAGTTTGCAGATAACGCAAGTAACCTTTTCTAATCAATTTTTAAATTCGCGGTCGATAAGATCAGATGCGCAGGGAGGAATGCGCGAGTTTCCTTTGGTGTAAGCTAGGTCTGGTGTAGGTCCCTATACTGTGGTCGAACCCTATAGATTGAGACCATTTGCGGCTCGATATTCGAAAATTACAGACATTTCGGCAAAATGATAGGCACTCTGTTCGGGTGAACAAGAGCGCCAAAAAGTAAAAGTGACCATTGCCCTTGCAGGCAGCACGTGGCAAAAAAATCTGAGTAGTAAGATCTGAATGTACCGAACTTCATTGAAGATTATAATATATACTAAGGTTGCCTTTTATTTTTCGTGATTGGACCACCCTAGTGTTGCAATCTGCCAACTGACAGGTCTATCGTAAAGCTAGACATTTTTGAGGTTATACATAGTCGGAACTTTTTTACATACAAGCAGTATTTAGGATGTTTACAGTAACTTAAAAGATCCATCTCGCCCAAGAAATGGAATTAAGTCGTGAACATTTTCTAGCGATTATTTTTTATAACTTTTGAGTGCATCGATGAACTTAATTCAACTTTGGCAAGCAATGGCCACCTGTTTTTTTCAGAAAAAGTGGGCATATCGCAATCGTAACTTTAGAAATTATAACGTTGTTTCCCTTGTTTGTGATTTTGATTATGTTAGCAGCCTTGAAATGGCCAATCAGCCATTACGAAACCAGGCCTTTGGCAAAGGAAGATGTCCAATTTAATAATCATTAAGTCATTGTTTCTTTGATGAAAAAGATGATTTTTTATCTTAGGAATTCACCACTCAACATTCGTAGAAGCACAAGAAATGAAACTATTCAAAGTTTTTAATGAATGTTATTATTTTTTTCTCAAAAGATATGAAGAATTTCGGCAAAAAAATTGACCTATGTGTTATGTGCGAAGTCGGAGCTCTGATCTTGACTACAAAGGACAGATCGGAGCCCACCAGGGGCGCTTCCGGGACATCATAATTGATGACTGGAAAGCGACTTATATCAACATTTATGACCATTTCGGCGACACCAGAACAAGACCGTACTACGCCCATCGATTTATTTGTTATACTTATATTTTTTCTTTCTTCCAGTGTCATTTGGCCACGTTACTGAAGACAGCGGAGGAATTGAGGATAAAGGGTCTAGCTGAAGTATCGTGGAAAGATGAAGACAGTCCTCCCATATCCAAAGAAACATCCGACTCCAACGGTATTCAACAGGCGGCGTTGCCACAGGTGACAACGGTAATGGACGAAAATCCAGAACAGCCAAATGTGAAAAAGAGGAGGGGGAGACCGCCTCTGGAAGACTATGAAACTGGTTAGTTCAAACTGTTTAGTGACATGCACCAATAATAAAACACCTGATGTCTGTAAAAATAATACGAAATAATTGTCGGTTAGGCTCATCTCCTAAAATACTCGATCTAATTTCTTGACAATTCGGAAATAATAGTTGTGTGCAGGTGCATTGTCATGGAGCAAAATTAGCTTACCGTGTCTTCTGGCAGTAGTGATCAGTATTATTAACGGTTTCACCAAGTTTTAGGAGCTCGTGGTACACAACACCTTTCTGGTCCCACCAAACACACAGCATTGTCTTCTTGCCGAATCGATCTGCTTTTGCAGTCGATGTTGATGGTTGTCCCGGTTTAACCCATCATTTTTTCTGTTTATTAAAATGAATCCATTTCTCATCGCCAGTAACAATCCGATGCAAAACCGATTTTCTTTCGTATCTTTGAAGCAAAATTTCACAAGTGTTTTTTCGGTTTCCCATCTGTATTTCATTCAATTCATGTGGCACCCATTTTCCACATTTCTGGATCTTTCCCACAGCTTTTAAACGGTCAAAAAAATTTTTTTGTCTTCAAACTTTTTGGTGGTCTTCCACGTTCTTCATTTCTCATATCAAATTAATTATTTCTGAACCATTGAAACCATCTTTTGCATCATGCTTCTGATAGAGCATGACCACCATATGCCTCTACAAGTATTCCATGCGACTCTGCAGCATTTTCTTCAAATGAAGACAAAAAATTAATGCTTTCCGCAAATCATCACTTTCTGGTACAAAATTCGGCATTTTTAACACAATGAAAAAATATGGTGTTGTCTGTTCAATGACTTGATATATACTAAATATGTTTCACAGATTTCATAGCAAACAAACAAAAAAGGTAAAGGCTCGTTCACAACAAACGATCCCTATCGAGACTTTTGTATCTTAAACTCATGGAAAAGAGATCGACAAATCCAAACTTAAAAACTTACTTTTTTTGGCTACACATCTGAACTGGTAAGAGTAATTTGGTACAAAAACATGTATGCAGGAATAAATTCAATACCGAAATGGACAAAAACATAGGCAGATAATATTAGAATTACCAAAAAATAGTTCAAAATAACAAACCATTCTCATTGAGCATCTTTTATCTGAACGGAAGTCTAATAGAATCATGCTCAACTCACGTTGATCTGGGAGTCCCAGTAGATTCGGATTTGTTGTGGAGGTCACATATATTGCAGGCGACGAATAAAGCCAAAAAGTCCCTCTACCTTATTCAGAAATGCTTCAATCGCTGTCAATACCACACATTAGCATCGCTCTACAAGACTTATGTGCGCCCTACACTGGAGTTTGCCGGTCCGTTATGGCATCCCACATTCGCCCAGGATGCAGATCTACTGGAAGCAGTTCAGAGAAGAGCTACTCGAATCCCATACAGTATCATTAGACCTAATTACCAACGTCGGCTTTCACTTATGGCTCTAGATACGTTTGCCAATCGTAAGCTGAGGGGGGATATGCTAACTACATTTAGAGCCTTGAAGGGCTTTTTTGGAGTGGATATGTCGGGCCTGTTTACTCTCAATAATAACCACCTGAGAGGACATGATTACAAGCTCAGTAGAGAGAAGTTTTACACAAGGAGCAGAGAAAATTTTCTTTCGCTCATGGAATATGTTGCCCAGCAGTGTAGTCAACGCAACTGGTGTAAATAGCTTCAAGAATAGATGGGACTGGTAGAGAGCTGGTGGTCCACTGTGACATGTTCTGGTGGTCCACTGTGACATGTGCTGGTGACTGCTTCCTTGTGTTGTGGTGAATGGAATCTTTTGTTGTGTTGAGTTTATCTTTAATAATTGTTTCTTCACACTGAAGTAATTTACTTAAGTTCTCTGAGTTATATAGGTTATCCTTAAATTTATTGTAAAAATAATAAGGGCAATCATTAATCCACCGCAAATCAAAATCATCACAGAATCAGTAGTATCAAATCTTTTATCCTATTTCGTCTGCTCTAATTGAAGAGGAACAATGCCCAAATTATTAACTATAACCATTGTAGCTTCTTCTTCAGAAATTAATTTAAACATTTTCCAAATCATTCTATCAAAACATTGTTTGTCCCATGAATCGTTTTTTTCTTGACTTTCTCAAATGTATACTATATTACTGTTATAAATATTTTCTTGTGAAATAGTCATCTCGAATACCACTCAAGATTAAATTCAAGCAGGTAAAATTTCTCTCTTGTAACATTCATGTTTGTTGCTTATCCACAGTTTTGCTCATGAAATATGAATATCATTCGCTCAATAGACTTAAGCAACAAACTTTCATTCATTTGCCGGACGAGACCATGAAAAGTGGTCCTCTTAGAAGTTTGACATACTAATGCTATTCGTTTTCTAGGTTACCACACACCACCTAAAATATCTCATATGGAAGATGGTTACTCAAATGATGCTATGTCTTCCAGCGAACATGAACTCACAATTTGGGAGGGTGATCAAACTGTCGAAACCACTTCTACACCAAACATAGAACCTCGCATCAAAGTGAAGAAAGAACTACAACAGGTATGCTCAGCGACCAATTTGAGGTTGTTGAACTGTATAATTTTTTAATGCTTTGAGAGCTCATATAGCATGGCTTGTGTGTGAATAATTTCAAATAATTCTACGCAGCTTTTTGGTTGGTGAGATTTTAAATATGAAGAGGTTTAAGCAGCATTTTTAACATATCTCACTGTTATACTACTGAATGGGTAAAAATGCCAGAAAGAAACTGACTGATGTGTATGGAGAAGGTATCAGTGCAGGAACTGGTTCGCTAAATTTCGATCAGGCAATTTTGATGTTGAAGATGCACCACGTTCAGATTAGCCGATTGAAGCTGATTACGGCATTATGGGAACTGGCGAATAACAACACGAGAGATCGGATTGAGATTTAATTTATCAAATTTAACACCTTATGTCCATTAGTTCCAATAGTACCTCTCAGTGTTTGGATAAAACATCAAAATAATCAATATTCTTGTTCGAATACCACATTTAAAAAGGCGTCAAACATCCACAAAATAAAGCTGGCGACAAATATCCTGGCGCCGCCTTTGTTCAATATCCCTTAAGCTTCCAAGAATACAATACCATATATGGTCTTTGGTTTCACTCACGAAAAATCGTACACCGATGCGACCATATATGGGCATTCTAAAAGCCCTCGAAGAGGGAGTCATCCCTGTCGCATAAATAGTCAGGACACATAAAAAAAGGCTTTCCAAGTCAGTAAGATCATTCAGATTCAGTCACTCATTCTCATTCATTTACGCCTTCAAATTCAATCACGCATTCCAATACAGTCCACTTATTCATTTCACTGTGCTGATACATAAATTTCCTTTTGTTCGGCAAAATTGTTAAATTATCAAGTATTCCTACGTCGAGTGTCCTCAAACCAACCACTAAGTGTGTTATCAGTTGTGTCAAACAGTGTTAATAAAAAACATATCAAAATCAAGTTATGTGTTCTTAATAATCGAATGAATACAATTATATTAAAACAAACTCAAATCGATAAATTTCTTCCACGCTTCTCTATCTGAGCGCTTCCGAGATGCTTTTTCCTCTCCTTTGAAACCATATGATCCCAATTCAGCCTTGATCTCCCTCTCTTTCCACAGCTTAGCACTTTCGCCTCCCATATCTGTCTCACAGGTCTCTCTTCCTTTGTAAACTCGTACCCCAAGTGAGCTTATCTCTTAGTCCTAGTATCATGCTTTTTCCTCTCCTTTGCAAATGCCCCCATCAGCTCATCTGTCTTCTCCCCACATAATCCTCCACTGACTCTTTCTCCAATTTTTCTCTTAACATCTTCGTTTCTCCATCTGTCTAATCTTGTTATGCCCTTTACACTTCTCAGAATTCATTTCTATTGCCTGTATCTTACCCCTCCTTCCCTGTGTAGTGACCTAATGTTTCGCAATTGTAAGTTAATATTGGTCTGAATACACTCCTGTATACTGTCATCTTAGTTTTCTCTTTGATTTACCTTTCATAAAAAATTTTCTGTTCAGAGCAAAAAACAATTCATTTCCCTTTTCTACTCTCTTTTTAATATCCCTTTCTTGACTACCACTGTTATCGATATCCACCCCAAAATAAGTGAAATGGATGATTTGATTAATCTGCTATTCTCAAATGTTCACCTTCCTTCTTCCCCTTTATGACCTTTATCTTCTTAGTTATTTCCAATCCAGTTTTTCAGTGTCTAATCTCAAACATCCATATTCTTCTGCAGTGCAATCTTTGATCATGCTATTATGACCAAGTCATCTGCGAAAGCAAACACTGAGGTTCCCACTTGTTTCATCCTTCTGTATCTAACATTAAGAGTTCTAATCTTTTCCTTTGTTTCCTTAATGATCTCATTCAGATATACGCAGGGGTTGCCTTTTATATTTCGGTATTGGAAAACCCTTGTGCTGCAATCTGCCAACTGACAGCATTATCATAAAGTTTGACATTTTTAAGGTTATACATAGTCAGAACGTTTTTACATGCGAGCGCTATTTGTGTTTACTGTAACTTAAAATATTCATCACGCCCAAAAAATTTTCTCCATAATTTGTTTGATTGCAAACGCATGGCCTTGTACAGTACTGTATTTCACGAATCATCCATTCGGAACAGGTCCTAAATCTTTGTTAGTACACTCTCCAGTACAGTCTCTTCTCCAATATCTTCTCATACACCTTCATATATGTACTTATTAAATTAATGCCTCTATAGTTACTGCATTCTCTCTTGTCACCACTCTTGAATATCGGTACAACCAAAGCCTTCAGGTATCTGCAGGTATCCCTCCTACAGCTCATGTGTTCTGAAAATTTCCCTCTCCATTTCGCCTTTCCCCCATATTCTTTAACATCTCAGGCGCTATTTGATCTTTTCTTTCCACTTATCCATTTTTCAATATTTGGTTCTCTTCTCTTTCCCCATACAGTCCCTCCGCTCCTGGATGTGCCAATCTCACCCGTTCCTCCACAATCTATTATCCCTGCAGTAATTCTCGCAGAGAAAAATAGAATGACGTCTGCTATTAGCTTTTCAAACTTCACTAAAATGCTCCTTTTTTGAAACGTATCGTTACTAGAGGAGATGAATGGGCTGTATACAAAAACGTCCAACGTCATGGAGCAAAAAAGATAAAGATCAAACCAAAGCTGATATTCACCAAAAAAAGGAGATGCTGTCCATTTACTAGGATTTTTTTTTTGTGCTTTTACCGGATTACACAACGAATCGTGAAAAAAGTAAAAATTCAGAGCGCTATCCGGATCACCACCTGTTTATTAATGTTGACTCATGGAGGCAGGCCATTTTCCGTATGAAATTTTTTTCATCAATATCTTGTTAGTGACGCCATCTGGTAGCTAGACTCTGGGCTTATTAACCGATGTAGTATATTAACATTTTTCTTTCCTGTTGCTTCTTCAGTTCGTTACATTAATGTGTATGTTTTAGCCCCAGGAATCAAACGAATCTTTCGCAGATGCGAACAGCAGTGATTTGAAACAGGACCTCAAACAGGAATCTCAAAGAAAGTGCAATACCAGCCTAAATGTCAGCGGCCAATCTTACCTAACGCCGGCGTTAGAGAAGGAATGGACCGATGTAGTTAAAATGAACGATTACCTGAGCACCAGAAGAAGGCAGCAATTTTGGGAGGAACCGTTCACCAAGAGGGTCATGGACGCCATCAAGACAAAGAACCTTGAGATGAAAGTGGCCGCCGAGTTACTCGGTGTTTCATATGGTACATTATACGGTCGATATAGGGACTCTTATGGATGTTTGAAGCATCCGTATAGGTGAGTGGTGGTTCTATTTTACGGTTTTCATCTGTTTTCTTCATCTCTTATAGATATTTTTCCAAACAAAGTTTCGGACAATGATTTTTTATAAGATTAAATGACAATACAATAACTGATAAAATCATTTCACAAGATTTTGTTCATCTGGAGGTAGTTCAATAAGTTTTGGCGTTCGATAACGCTTCTAAATACACTTTATTATTCAGTATAATCTCCCTGAACATTAATACACTTGATCTATTGATCCTCCAATCTGTGGATCCCATCCCTGAAGTGAGAATCCAGAAGGTCTGCGAAAAACGCTTCAACAGTCGTTATGACCTTTTCATTTGATGAAAAACGCTTGCCACTCAGAAATTTTTTTAGTTCTGAAAACAAATGGAAGTCGCTGAGAGCCAAATCTGGTGAATACAATGGTTGCTCCAACAATTCGATTGTCAAAATGCTCTTGTGACACAGTGCATTTCCTGATGAAAAAGCATTTTTTTCTTTGTCAAAACGGGTCTTTTTCACGAATAGATTAAAAGGAGACAGTTTCAATTTCCATTTTCACAACGACAGCTGTTTCACCATAATATGCTGTCGTTGTAAAAATAAAGTGTCTTCTTTTCATAGAGTAATTACCATCTTCTGTTGTTGTCGTTCTGGTGTTGATGCGCTTTCTAGACATCCTTCATGTGGATCATCTTGAAGGATTGTTTGACCATGTTTCAATTCAACAACCCATCTTTCTACTGTTCTAATTATTGGTGTCAGTCGTTCGTGAATTTCTTTTGGTGCTTCACCTTCCAAAAATTTCATCACTCCACAATATTCAATTTTTTTCATTGTATAACTATACTGTCATACAGTGACACTAATTGGCTTGTAAAGAAAGAATGAATTGACAGGCTCCATATACGTTCATATGAAAAGTGTACCAACAAAACAAAATAAAATTTGGACTAGTAGCAACGCCCTCTTTTATCGAACGACAAATCCCTATGCTGTGTTACCATCTTCCTGTTGTTGTCGTTCACACAGTGTTGATGCGCTTTCTAGACATCCTTCTTGTGGATCGTCTTGGAAGGATTGTTCGACCACGTTTCAATTCCAACTTAACCCATCTTTCTACTGTTCCTAATTATTGGTGTCAGTCGTTCATGAATTTCTTTTGGTGCTTCACCTTCCAAAATTTCATCACTCCCGCAATATTCTCTCATATGAAGAGTGTACCAACAAAACAAAATAAAATTTGGACTAGTAGCAACGCCCTCTTTTATCGAACGACAAATCTCATTGAACAACCTGATAGGTCTTTGCTTACGTCAACTCACCATTTCTCGTTCTGTTACAGAGTGAGAGATTTCTGGACTGACGGCATGGCTCCGCCCCCCAGCGAGATCCTACATAAATTGAAGAAGAAAGAGGTTACTTTGATCAGAGCCGCAGAACAGTTGAACGTAACCCCCCAAACACTCTCCAACTTCCTGCTAACCAACGCTCAGGCTGAAGGTATGCAACACATGGGTTTTCCGATGATGACCAAAGGTGAAGAGATGGAACCCGAAGATGACGAAGCCGATTCCATCCTTCCAGACTTGCCCAACAGCGTTTTTCAGCATCTGGTGAATTACAGCGGTACGAATAATTCCACAGCTATGAGTAACTCGGTTTTAGAAAATTGTCCAGATATAACGATAGTTAAAAAGGAGAGAGTGGAAGAGGGTAAAGTAAACAATAACTCAGATCATTCCGAAAGCAACGATCAAATCAAGTAATGAAAACGGTCCTTTGGACTCTTGTAATTATTCCATTTAAAGTATTTATGAAGACCAAAGTAATTTTTATACCTTTTACTTCAGCTCGATTATGTTTGTTGTGGTGTTCAGAAAAATATTGCGGTGTTGTACGATTGGTTTGGATTCTTTTGAAACAATTTGTCAGCGTTATATGGTTTATTCTTCAAATTTGGGAGAGTTGGTGGATCTTTAAGGGTTACAAGCGATGTTCAATTAAAAAAATTAAACTTTTGTAATTTCTTGCAAGTTCATAGAAATTTGAATATTTTTATACTTTCTTGCTTGGTTTGAGTGAATTCTTTAAAACGAAACCGGTGATATTTTTGAAATTTGGCAGCTGAGTGTAATGGACCACAATGCATCTGATGAGCTTATTTTCATTAATGAGATACTTCCGGTTTACCGGAAATGACAAATTTTTTTTTATTTTAATGGGACACCCTGTATATTTCTACAGATTCTGAAAGTGCACGGATGTTTCGGATCTGTCCATATCGGGTTTCATGTAAACATTCTCTGTGAAAAGAAGAAATTCAGTCTTTTTGTACATTTGAGAAAAAATCCATTCAAATAAATAAATCGTTGTTATTTGTATCAATAGTGAGAAATAAAACGAAATACTTTGTAGTAGATAACTCTTTCTACTTTTAATGACGTATTTTTTATGAAAATCTATAAAAAGAACAGACAGTGCTTTTACTAGTAGAAAGAATTTATTAAAAATAATAAAAAAAAAATCATTTTAAATGTTCGAAGTGCTTGCCATTTACCTCCTGACAATATGCCAGACTATTAACAAATTCTTGAGTAACTTTTCTCAAGACTTCTCCATGTATTAATACACATTCATCAAGAATCCGTTGTCCGAATTCCTGCAAGCATGCTGGTCGATTAACATAAACACATGATTTTAGATAACCCCAAAGAAAGAAGTCTAATGGGCTGAGATCTGGAGAACGAGCAGGCCACTCTATGCGTTCTCTACGTCCAATCCATCGATTTGGAAAAGTAGCATCTAAAAAATTCCGAACCCCCCTAACATAGGAGGTGCTCCATCTTGTTGGAACCAAACGTTCGGTGGTAACTGCCCGTTCTGTTGGAGTGCAGAAATGATTTGATTATTTAGTAAATCTAGATACTTTTCTCCATTTAAGTTCCCGTTTATGAAAAATGGGCCTATTAGCCTATTTTCTACAATTCCCATCCAAATATTCAACTTTTCTGGTCGCTGGGTTTGTGCTTCATCAATCCAATGAGGATTCTCAGTTGACCAATATCTTGGGTTATGGCGGTTAACTGTTCCGTTCAAACAAAAAGTTGCCTCATCAGAAAACACTACATTGAAAGCATCAATACGATCTTTTTCACTCAAATTGACCATTTTCAAACGTATTCACGGTTTATTTTCACAAACTCAACGTCAATTACCTACTACAAAATATTTCGTTTTATCTATTACTATGGATACGAACAACATCAATTTATTTATCTGAACGACTTTTTCCTCAATTGGAGATAATATTTACATGGAACCTGGTATGGACTGATCCGAAACTCTGCATCTGCACAAATATACAGGGTGTCCCATTTAAATTAAAAAAAAATTGGTCATTCTGGTTAAACCGGCAGTATCTCATTAATGAAAATATGCTCGTCAAATGCATTGTGGTCCATTACACTCAGCTGCCAAATACCAAAATTATCGTCCGTTCGGTTTTAAATATATTAACTTGGTGCCAAACTTTATCCCAATCTACAATATGAATATTGTGTAAGACTATTGTTCAACATAATGAAACCATCACATCTATCAAAGGTATGGAGGGTAGAGATAAGGAGGAATCACTCTTATGGAAGAGCTGTTAACAAAGTGACCAACTAAATTGTATGAAGGTAGATTTAGGTTGTGTGTTGATGTGAATCAGTGAATTACAGAGTGTGAAGTTATTGAAAATCATTATTATTCTGAATCTGAGAGATTTTTATTCACTAGTGTAGTTGAAAAAAAGTATTTGTGAATTTTATAACTGGAACAAATTTCATTGTCTGTTGTTGAGAGAAAAAGCTGATTTTCTGTCAAGTTTTCTCCATTATAAATAAAGTTCAAGAAATCAAACACTTGTTGAAAGTTGATCATTCGGTTTTGCGATAAGTTTCCTTTCTATATTTTGACTGAGCTTGAGTCAAATCCCAACATAAGCGACATCTACCTTTAATCAATTTCGATGGACCCTTTTTTCATATACAGTGATTTCTCCTTTTCTGTACCCTCCATACTCATAAGATTACAATGAATTATGTTGAACAATGGAGGACAAAAAACCGCTAATGCTTGAGAGGGATCTACAGAGTACAGGTATACTTGATGGGGTTAAACAAGACGTCATTTGCATCCAAGTATGATACAGAATTTGATATTTTGAATTTTCGGAAGTTTTTCAACTCATTTTACAGTATCAATAATTTTGTTGAAACTACGCAAAAGCGAATGAAAGAGTAGAACTATCTAGAGATAAGGAGGAATCACTCTTATGGAAGAGCTGTTAACAAAGTGACCAACGAAATTGTATAAAGGTAGATTTAGGTCGTGTGTTGATGTGAATCAGTGAATTACAGAGTGTGAAGTTATTGAAAATTATTATTATTCTGAATCTGAGAGATTTTTATTCACTAGTGTAGTTGAAAAAAGTATTTGTGAATTTTATAACTGGAACAAATTTCATTGTCTGTTGTTGAGAGAAAAAGCTGATTTTCTGTCAAGTTTTCTCCATTATAAATAAAGTTCAAGAAATCAAACACTTGTTGAAAGTTGATCATTAGGTTTTCCGATAAGTTTCCTTTCTATATTTTGACTGACCTTGAGTCAAATCCCAACATAAGCGACATCTACCTTTAATCAATTTCGATGGACCCTTTTTTCATATACAGTGATTTCTCCTTTTCTGTACCCTCCATACTCATAAGATTACAATGAATTATGTTGAACAATGGAGGACAAAAAACCGCTAATGCTTGAGAGGGATCTACAGAGTACAGGTATACTTGATGGGGTTAAACAAGACGTCATTTGCATCCAAGTATGATACAGAATTTGATATTTTGAATTTTCGGAAGTTTTTCAACTCATTTTACAGTATCAATAATTTTGTTGAAACTACGCAAAAGCGAATGAAAGAGTAGAATTTTTCAAAAGCTTATTTGATAAGGATCATTTCCAAAATAAATTATTCGTCAAAAAAATGAAAACCTTCAAAATACTATCTATCTATCTATCTATCTAAAGTTAGTGACCAACGAAATTGTATGAAGGTAGATTTAAGTCGTGTGTTGATGTGAATCAGTGAATTACAAAGTGTGAACTTATTGAAAATCATTATTATTCTGAATCTGAGAGATTTTTATTCACTAGTGTAGTTGAAAAAATTATTTGTGAATTTTATAACTGGAACAAATTTCATTGTCTGTTGTTGAGAGAAAAAGCTGATTTTCTGTCAAGTTTTCTCCATTATAAATAAAGTTCAAGAAATCAAACACTTGTTGAAAGTTGATCATTAGGTTTTCCGATAAGTTTCCTTTCTATATTTTGACTGACCTTGAGTCAAATCCCAACATAAGCGACATCTACCTTTAATCAATTTCGATGGACACTTTTTTCATATACAGTGATTTCTCCTTTTCTGTACCCTCCATACTCATAAGATTACAATGAATTATGTTGAACAATGGAGGACAAAAAACCGCTAATGCTTGAGAGGGATCTACAGAGTACAGGTATACTTGATGGGGTTAAACAAGACGTCATTTGCATCCAAGTATGATACAGAATTTGATATTTCGAATTTTCGGAAGTTTTTCAACTCATTTTACAGTATCAATAATTTTGTTGAAACTACGCAACAGCGAATGAAAGAGTAGAATTTTTCGAAAGCTTATTTGATGAGGATCATTTCCAAAATAAATTATTCGCCAAAAAAATGAAAACCTTCAAAATACTATCTATCTATCTATCTAAAGTTGCATAAATTAGTTTTTTACTGAACATACAAATACTACTACATTTTCGATAATGTTATAATATTTCCAGAGTAATTCATTCCAAAATTAAACTTTGAATAATTCATACTAGACCAATTAATACAGTTCATCAAAATTTATTCATTCAAGGAATTTCAAAAATATACTAATACACACATACATGGTTTCCACACTGTATGAAAATATTTCTCTTGATGCTGTTGAAGGCATCACTAAGGTCTCTCCTGGTGTATTTCCTACTAAAAAAAATTATTGCAGACACTAGTTGGTCTGGGCACATCCAATATTTTCAGAAACAAAAATTCTTCACACTGAAAACATTCTCACAGACGAACACTAGCCATTCATAGAAAACAACTTGAGTAACACTGCTTCGAAGACCCATTGTAGAACACGATTTTCCACTGCGTACCTCCTACACAATACCCTATTGCCTTTCATTTTCGCCCTACCCACTTGTAAGGGGATAAAACCGATCCGTTATGCCACTGAGTCACAGATGCCCAAATTAAAAAATTAAGGTGGTATTCTTATAGATTATATGTTAACAAGAATCAGAGAGGTGCGTGTGGTGCAGTTTATAGACTGATATTCCAGATTCGGAAGACATTCTGTAGATGAATTAATTCAGCCAGTATAATACTCAAGGGACTTAATTTTCAGAGGTTTGTCACAGCTGACTTAGTAGACAGGTATTATCATACAGAGGTGACTTCATGCTTCTTTGATTAGTTTGTGATCCTTGCAAGCAAATAAATGTGCTTAGGTGGGCTCTGGTACTTTTCAACTTTTACTGAAACTTCAAACAAAAAAACAGTAAGTGTTTAAGGTGGTTAAGAAAAATCATTTGGATATTTAATTGTAATTTAAAATAGATCAAGCAGAAGATATAGAGGTGAGATAAACAAGATCCTCCTGAAATATTTGTTGAAGTCGCCTTCACTATAGGTGTTATGATATTTAACAGCTTGGTATAAATTGTTTCATATTATTATGCAAGATAATAGTATGTGGTTCTCATCAGTTGACCAATATTTTTCTGAACAACTCTGTTAGACTTTATCGAATATTATTGAAATAAGGAATTATAGCTCTTAGGAACATATCACAGGGTTCTCCACCTGTTGTAAGGACAATTGATTTGCACTGATTACATTGCAGAAATCCTATTGATAGTGCTTTAAACTGTAGTTTATAGATTTTGTGTATATGCTCTTTCCAGTATTTATATATCTACAATTGAAAAACTGTTACTTATTGAAGGAACTCATCTGTGTCCAGCAGTATGATATTTTACTCTTTTTTGTATCATCCCTTATTTATCTTATTTATTGTTGTATTTTTCCTTATTTTTATTTATTTGAACGAGGTGAGTTTCTTGCAGTTTTCATTTTGGAAAACATCAGGTCAGTATTGAAATTTTTACAACAGAATTCGCCTTTAAAGCTCTTATTTTTTAACGTTTGAAATGTTCTCAGATTTTCGGTGAATGCTTTTTACATTATTTTTTATTTATGTTCGTTTTTGCCTTCCAGTTTTCGTTTTAAGCTGGCATCACCTCCTCAAACATATACGAAGCGTTTCATATTACATTCAACTCAATTTATCAGCTGAATTTAATGATTTTACCTAGGTCATTTTGTGGAAACTCTTTATGGAATGAAATTCTATGTATTATTATTTCACAAAAATTACAAAAAATGCTGAAAAAGTCTGCTTTACTCGTTGTCCTCTGTTTAAATGGAACACTTTTTATATTTTTTTAATTCCCTTAATGAACAGATTTCAACAAACTATACTAATTGGTCTATTATAAATTATATCGGGTGAAACTTTTGATTTAGATATTTTCCTTAAGTTAATAATTAAATGTCAGAAATACATTAATTTAATGCTCGTTTGTGATGAAATTCGTTGACGTACAAGGTTTTGTTTAATTTTGAATTTTTCCAGAATACGTCTGTTAATTAGTTTCGAATTTTGGTATGTACATTTTAGCTAATGTAAAAAATACCAATATGTCCAGAGCAGTTCATTCCAAATTTTCGCTCTTTTAAATTCATAATAGACTATTTAATACAGTTCCTTCAAATCAGTTCGTTAAGACGATTTCGCAAATATACAATGTATCCCATTTAAAAAAGAACCCCTTGTATAACAGACTTGCGCTAATCACCCTGTGCATTTAAATTTATGTTTGAATTACCCACACCTCAATTGAAAGGTGACGTGTCTCATCATTATTTATAATTCTTTAAAATAATGATATGACCGCCTCGGTGGTCCAGTCGGCTAGACAGCCGACTTGAGTTTTGTAGGTGGGGGGTTCGAGTTCTCCTGAAGTCATGGTCGTTGTGTACGCCCAACGTCCAGTTCACAAAAACAGAATTAATAATACTACGTAGAGACTGTGCGCATAACATAGCTGTTGGCACATTAAAGAGAAGGAAAAAAAAATAATGATATAAAGAATTTTATTCTATGAGTGGTTTCCACATTTTATAAATTATACTACCTTGTTAACTTGTATAGCTTGGTGTTTAAGCTTGAAACAATCAATTTTTTTTGATGTTGGGTAATAATATCTTCATTTCTCTGAATCGAATGGATTATGAATCTGATGAATAAGTTGTGATTTTTTCAAAAATATCGAGTTTTAGAATAACAGATGTTCATGCTGTGGAGCTACAATATCAGATATTCAATCACATGACTTGAATTTACACAACTCAACTTGTTGAAAATAGTGTGTCTTCCAGTGTTATATGTTTTATCCAGTTTTTTTTTTAACATTAAATTTATCTTGCCCCGGTTTTGGCGTTCTTGTTTTTTTATAGTTTTTGCAACTGTTTACACTGAACTTTGAGATGATAAATTGTGATTTTTTATTTTTTAAAGAGATTTTTTAATTTCTTCGATGTAACATGAAATGTTGATTGAAAATTTTTTATTTTGTCTGAGAATCAAATACTTGTACAATGTCCACGAAAACTCTCATAAAACTGATATTATATCATGAAAGTATCCGTTTAAATGTAAATAGTAGAAGCTATTTTAATGAAAAAGAGTGGTAAGGTAGAAGATATGTGTCTGCAGATCTAAAGTAAAGTATTCCCAAATTAGTATTATACGATATATGCAAAAAAGGAGCATCCAATATTTATGACATATTTATGTACCTCTATAGTAATCGTTTACAAATAACTAAGGTAGATTTTGTCATATATTTATATTGAACATTGAAAAATGTAACTTTCCTATTACAAACATCAAAAGAGAAATGGACAAATGGTTTTTTTTTACTGGTGTAGATCTTAGCAATTTGCTTGATGGTTTTCTCGACAGAGTGTTATTGTTTTAAGAACTTACATTTATTGAGGTTTCGACAAGATGTCGCTTATTGTTAACGTGAATTGGGTGATACAACTCGAATAATTAGTAAGTTAAAGTACTACTAGGCTTACACTTTGAAATATTGTTTGGGATATCACTGCATTATCATAAAACTATGTTTTATAAGTCTTCAAATTTGGCGACACCTGCAAGAACACCTATCAAGGTGAACAACACCCTCCTCACATGGATTCCCATGCTTTCGAAAGGTGTTTGGCTAATTATATTGATCATTAAAAGGTGTAATATACAGTCCTTTTGCTCTTATTGAGTGAAAAGTTTTAGTTAAAAATGATGCAAATCTTTAGTGTAGTGTTTATAGGTATTCACTATTTTTTTAACATTGAGTGTACCTAAATATAGGTAGATAATTAACACGAAATCTAAAAAAAATGGGCTCTGTTTCTCAGTGTCCTTCCTTTTGCACTGAATAGATTTCGGTTTCATATATTTCAAAATATCAGAAAGGGATCTCCAAATTTAGCTAGAAGTATTTTCTACTGTTGTTCACCTTATATGGATTTTAATTGAGTGGCATCTCAAATTATATTGTGAAATTTTAACGTCTATTTATATATGAAACCAAGTCAAGTGTTTGGACTCAACAAATTTGAATTATCACTGAACTATACATATACACATTATTCTGACATTTTTTATTTCAATACATTCCTTATATGTGGTTTATTTAATCACTAGGTGTTTTTGTGCTGACGTAAACCGGAATTCCTGATTCCTGTATATTTATTTCGAAAAAGGATGGGCTTCCAGGTTTCTGCTATAGCTATTGATAAACCCTATGAGAATATAGATATTGAACTTGCAGTTATGTTTAAGATCAGTGTTTTAAAACTAAGTAAGCCATTTGTCCATTTCATTCATACAATACATAACAAACTATATATTTATATACTGATTATTTGTATTTGAGTGCCTATTCATAAGTTAATATAGAAAGTTGTCTATTTACACTAAATTTAGGTATTCATATGATGCATATATGAACAGACTTTCAATCCCAGTGTATCATTCAAACCAAAAAATACAATTAGTAATACTGAAAATTCTCCAAAATCCATATGTTGTTGTATTTAAAAGTTGTATACTGTGTAACTTTTTTGTGAAACTTCATTTATATATATATAGTATTTCACAGGAGATTTGTCAGTATTTATCGATCTGTATTTAAGAACATATCTTTTCATTTATAGACTTTATTGCAGTATCAACTTCGATTCGATTATTCAATACGGTTTTTTTTTTACATCAGTAGGTTAGTATTGATTGATGAAACGTTAGTAGACATCGTAATGTTTCATGTAGAATTTTTATTTATTAAATTTTGATATAATTGTTTTATTTTATTTATCCATTCCTTTTTGTCAAGGTGTTTACCATCTAGTGTTTGATTCGAGCAGAAATATGTATGCAAAAGATCTAGATCCTCTATGGTCTTAACAAAATTCCGAAAGCACTGACGTGAAGTCAGATTGCTTTAGCGCCTTTGTTGAACTACTTGCTCCTTACTCGGTTTCACGGTTGCCTCGCCCGGAAGATGCCAATAAGCAGAAACACGTGGCCGAAAGTACATACCATCAATTCTTGATTCTGTTTCTATAACTTTTTGCGGAACTGGTCACGAATACTTTCATAATTATATTAGATTTGGGAAATAGAAATGCATTATTTTGTCGACACATGGCTTTACTGACCTATATCTCTGTTTGTAGTTGTCGCATCTGGTCAAACTTTTTTTCTTTGAAAAGAAGAATTAATGTTTCAACAAAACATATGTTTTTATTGTTTTGACTGAACGGTTTAGTTGTGTTTTAGAGCGTCAAAGATGGAGGGGAACAAAGAAAAAATTCGGTACATTTTACAATTTTCCGCTGATAAAGGAGGGAATGCAATCCAGGCGGCAGATATTGCCTTTCTATAATGATTCATGATATAGAATAGCGAGAACATTTGAGAAATATTTATTTATTAACGGGATAAACTCAATTTTACAAATCGGTGTTATTGCAATATTGAACAGAATAGTAATAAACGCATATTACAGCCTATTACACATTAATAATAATGCAAAACTTCCAGAAAAAGAATTACAGATCATAACAAATTCGATTGTCCTAACTCACAATCGATGGGTAACTCGGGTAAGAGAAATCTATGCCTGTTCTACTGACAGTGTTTACGTGGTGCGAGATTTTTGGAATTGGCGAATCCCTTGTATAATTGTACCTGTAAGCCCTGAGACACAGCAAACACGGTCTAACATATCTAGATGGAACATGAAAATCAATAAAAAATAGAAGACCGGATAAGGACAATAGTTCTCTGACAATCCAAGAGAACAATAATACACCCGCTCTCATTCTACGAGTCAAAGCGGGAAAACGTATAACCAATCTCATATGAGTTGCCGAAAATTGTACCCGTGGGATTCCCATCCTGCAAGATACAGAAAGAAAAACCTGTTTTGAAGTCGTTCCAATCTGTCACAGTCTTCATAAGTATATGAAGACCACACACCGAGGCATAGTCAAGATGCGGTCTCACCAGACCGACGTACAAATGTCTTAAGGTATTGGAATCCCTAAACTCTCACGAAGGTCGCAGAATGAACCCCAGCATTCGAAGACCCTTATTGACTATGTGGTCAATGTGCGCACTGAAGGACCTCGAAGTCTTTAACGATGTTCACAGTAAGTATCGCCTCCTTATTCAAACAGTAGTGGATACAAATTGCTCCCAGCTCGCAAGCATGTTTGTCAGAGCACTGGCTGCCCACCCTCACAGACATAGTACGCCCAGTGATGAAGCTGCATATCCAATCCAGAAATACACCTCTGAAGCCCAGACTATAAAGTTTATTGAGAATAAACCTGGGTGTTATACTGTCAAAGGTTCTTGAGAGGTCAAAAACAAACCTGCTACATGGAGACCCTTGTCGAGAGACAGATAGACGCTCTCAAAAAGCTCAATGGCAGCAGACTGAGTCGATCTTCGTTCCCTGAATCCATGCTGGCTACCAGTAAATAGATTATACTTATTCAGGAAATCACACATGCGATTTAGAACTATTCTTTCCACGAACTTTGAAAAACACTCAGAATGGAGATCGGTCTATAATTGCATAGATCTTCAACATAATTTTTTTGTGAACAGGGAACACCAAGGAATGTTTTAATGACCTAGGAAAAATACCTGAGGAGACCGAAAGATTAATCAACCGAGAAAGAGGTGCCGCAATATGTTCCGAAATCGCCTTCAGCATTCTGACCGAAACAAAGTCAACTCCAACACTCTTTTTGTTTTTAAGTGACCTGATTGCATCCAAGACCTCGCACTGACTCACCGGATGGAAGAAGAAAGTATGCTCTTGCATGAAAGATGTTGTGCATGAAAAAGATATGACATTACCATATCGATCAGCAACACTTTGGTCTGCTATGGATGAGAAATGATCAGCAAAAAACTCAGCTATGAGTAGAGGATCAGAGATTTGGATACCAGCAATATTCAGTGTCATATTCACTCCCGCATTTTTTGGTTCCTGGATAGTCTCCCGTTTAACTATATTCCAAGCTGTTTTGCTCAGGTTATCAGATGTATATAACAATTTTGTATGGAAATTTACTAAATTTCAACAGCTGTCTGTATTCATTTTAAGCTTCCCTGTAAATTTCGAACGAATGTTGACTACGCAGGTTAACATAAAGCCAGTGAAGATTCTTCAGGTCTTGGCCAGCTATTCTAACTTCTGATGTTATCCAGCCTGAATTAGGACGGTTTGAGATACTTCGATACTTCAATGGCAACAGATATCGAAACAGTAATTAATTATTTTCAAGAAGGAATCATACGCAGAGTCTATGTCAGAGCACAAGTAAACCGGTTTAAAAGAAGTTCGAGACATAAATAAGCTGAGTTCATATAAATTTTTAGCTGACCCAGACCTACATAATTTATTAATTCTGCTTTTTGTTCCTGACTCTCGAGAAATACCACCGAAGACTCTCTTTTGAAAGGAAATACCATTAACAGTGAATATTATATTTATAGCGTTATTGGAGCGTTTGAACTCCGAATTTGCAAAGAAACGACCGCATATGGCGAAAGAAAAAAATTTTGTTTCAACAAAATAACGCACAGTGTCACAAGTCAATCAAAACAATTGCAAAACTACATGAATTGAAATTCGAATTGTTTCCACATCCACCTTATTCACCAGATTAGGCTCTCAGCGACTACCCGCTGTTCGCAGACCTGAAGAAAATGCTCACCGGTAAGAAATTTCTCACGAATGAAGAGATTTGCTGAAACTGGGCACTATTTTGAGGCAAAAGATAAATCGTTCTATAAAAGTGCTGGTGTTAGGCTCAGGTCTTTTGAGCCCATGTGTTACGATAGAAATTTGAGAATATGTAAGATATCAATAACCTCTATAAAAGCACGATTTTTTGTTTAATTCCTACAGATATCTTATGAGCTATGAAAAATATTTCTGGCAATCTTTTGAAAATTTTCTAACATGTCGATTTCTACGAAATATTGCAAGAATATTTGTTTCAACCTAGTTCAAATATCTTCCGAGTTACAACTCGATCCGATAGATATTCTAGGATATATAAAGAAAACCAAATTCCAGATGCTCATAAATTCTAAACCGTTGGACGGATTTGGTCCAACAACGAACTTGACCGAGATATTTGAACTATTAACTCATTGTAAAAGTATGAAAACTCTAGTTCGTCTCTTTCGGAAGATGGAGAGTATACGGCCTGCCGCACAGACATACTCAAATATTACCACGGATTCTTCTTCAGGAAGTCGAACCCAATAGATTGATACTATTTTCGGCTTGATATTAGAAAATTATAGATATTCGGGCTGAAAGTAGGTCTAAAATTACAAGCTATTAATACTAGTTTGCTTCAAACTGAAGTCAAGCCTCTCAACATGAATAATTATAATCACATGTTAATAAGTTTTACTTCAATACGTGAATAAATGTTTCTGATGATACCAATTAAAAAAAATTATCGATATAATACGTAGAGAAGGAAACGCAGAGCTCACGTTCCGTTAAAAGAACTCGAAGAAATTCAATTAATTAAACCATAAATTATAATACAATTTGTACTGAAGTTTCTCTTTCACGAAAGGCTAGCTCTTAAAGTAGACCGAATTTTGACCTCTCACCCAAAATCTCATTCACTTTCTTCATCTCTCTCTATATAGGTTTTTGGAGGTATCATTTTTCCTAGATACATAATCTTCATCTTAATTTCAGTTTTTGGAAGCCCGTGAGAATTTGAAATCTATGAGAGTATGTAGGTATGTCAAGCGAGTTTCTCGCTTGGGAAGTGGACCGTCAAAATGTATCAGATTGAATACCTCAATATTTAAATATATACTTTCGATGTCTTTCCAAACCGCAGGAGTTTATTATCATTATAATGGCTGTTTTTTGCTGTTATAATTTCAAGTTGAGAATAGGAATATTAGTATTTCCCTTTACTCAGGCTGTATTGATTTCATTTATTTACTGGCTAACACTGATAAATTTTTTTTTATAAGATTCTTATTCTGCTATTCTGTACGCCTCATCAGCATGTTTCACTACTAACATAGTTATTGTATTCTTTTGTTCCAAACAAGCGGAATGGTTTTATTAACGTTTTAAGTGCTTCGAGTCATCAAATTAAGTGTGTTACACTCTCGGGTATCGCCATTTTGCTCATGAAACTATCTGGAGGCACGGTAGTGCCCCGTCAAGTCGAGGGCGAAGCAATTACTGCCGTACCATCCTTTACGAGGGGTTTCTTTTAAAATTTCGGGATTGGAGAACAAAATCAAATTTTATAATATTATTAATTAATTAAACAGCTTTATTGTTTTTCAAAATATTCCTCATTAAGATCTATCAGGTATACCGGTAAGAATTGAAGGTTTTTTTTTAAATTAAAACATTAATTATTAATGGGAAAGTAAAGAACATTTCATTCAAAGTATAGGCCATTGTTTTTTACACATTTTGACCCTCTTTCTGGCAATTTGTGGATACCACGCCAATAAAATTGTTCGTCTTTTAAAGTAAACCAAACAGACACCCAATGCTCAACCAATGCGTGTCCCAACGATAAAAACAAATGGTAGTCGGAAGGAGCCAAGTCTGGTGAATACGGCGGATGGGTTCCCGGGCAAGTGTTCTGATTGTATCCGGTTTTGCTTTGTATGCAGGTGCATCCTGGTCGTTTCTGTATGAATGCATAGTTCAAATTTATCATTTGTGGTCGGTTTTCGATCTGTCTTTCATTCAATTCATGTGGCACCCATTCTCCACACTTGTGGATCTTTCCCATAGCTTTTAAGCAGTCAGAAATTGTTTGTTGTGCTACATTTAACATTTCTACCATTTGATTTTGATTCAAAGTGTCATCTCCATCCAATATCGTTTGCAATTCGGCGTCTTCAAACTTTTTTGGTGGTCTTCCACGTTCTTCATTTCTCACATCAATATCATTACTTCTGTACCGTTGAAACCATCTTTTGCACGTTGCTTCTGATCACTGTATGCCTCGAAAAGCATTCGATGCGACTCTGTAGCACTTTTCTTCAAATGAAAACAAAAAATTAATGCTTTCCGCAAATCATCATCTACATCACCGCTTCTTCAGGTGTCGAAAAACGCTAACCCCTCATTTTATTTTTTACGTACGGGAATAAAAAGAAGTCATTCGGTGCCAAGTCAGGACTTTAAGGCGGATGACTCATCAAATCGATGTTTTGAATGCTCAGAAATATAGTTGGTTGGGCCGATGTGAGAGAACTCGCATTGTCGTGGTGAAGGGTGATCCGTTTTCGGCGGTTGGTTTACCAGATTTCTTGGAAGAAAACTGGAAAACAAAAGGTTATAGACCACTCAGAATTGACTGTTCTGCGTTGTTCTTGTGGTACGATTTTCCAGAATTCGAAGACGATCCAGCTAATTTCTGAACAATATTATTCCTAGTTTTCAGTTTTAGGCTCAGATCATTTAAATGAGCCTTGTAATTAAGAGATGAATCTAATTTAACTCCTAAGTATTTTGGATAGAAATTATGTTCGATAGGAGAATCATTGAAAGTTACAGCTAATTTCCTATATTTTTCAAGATTATTCAGATGGAAACAAGATACCTCTATTTTGTTGGGATTTGGACATAATCGCCACTCAATAAAATCTTTAAAATTTCCAAATCAGATGACAGTATGTTTTCCAGAGTATGGAAATCCAAATGTTGGTAAGCAATAGATATGTCGTCAGCATAAACAAATTTTTAAATTTTTGAGATGATGTCTTGGGTAAATCACTTGGATATAAATTGAAAAGTAAAGGAGCTAAAACTGATCCTTGAGGAAGACCGTTTTTCAATGATTTGAAATTGCTACTCTTATTGTCAATAAAAACACGAAACCTTCTACCAGATAACATATTTTCTAATAATTGTACCATTTTCCCACACTTCAGATGGGTATAGAGTTTGAAAATTAATCCATCCCATCTTTCCACACAGTGTCATATGCCGAAGATAAATCAATGAAAGCAGCTCCTGTTTTCAACCTATCATTGAAGCCTGATTCTATGAAAGTTGTAAGGCTGAGAACCTGATCTGAACAATTTCTATTTTTCCTAAAGCCTCTCTGGAAATTTTGTAGAGCATTTTCTATAGAAGATTCAATTCTAAAAACAATTAGCCTTTCTAATATCTTGAAAGGAACACTCAATAAACTGATGGGTCGATAACTACTAGGATCACAAGGACTTTTTCCTCGTTTCAAAATACCTATTACTTTAGCCTTACGAAATTCGGAAGGAAAGTTTCCCGAATTGAGAATATTGTTATAGAAAGACAAGGCCTTTTTTCCTAAATGTTTGATGAATTCTGGATAAATTCCGTCAAAACCTGCTGCCTTTCGAGATTTGGTAGATTTCATTGCAGCCCTCAATTCATCTATATTGAATGGATGTGACACATGTTCTGAAGTAGGAGCTGATCTCCTGAATATCTGTAATTTTTTCTTCATATTCCTCATTTTAGATTGGGATATATTGACTGATTCAGATACATTAATTAGGCGGCGAGCGATTAAACTTGGATCAATTTTTGATGATGATGAGGTTAGGGAAGTAGCTTCACCTAATTTTCTCAATATATCTCATGAACTCCTACTCGAATGTGTAAAATTCATTTTTGATACAACACTATCCAATTTCTCTTTTCGGCTTGTATTGATAGAATTCATAAGCCTTTCACATTTATCAACGGAGGGTGATTTTTGATAGTCCTTGTACAAATTATCGGTTTCTTTCGACCAACCTGGAATATAAGCCTATTTCAAGCGAAAGACCGCTCATTATTCTGGTCTTTCTAGCGGTCATTGCTTATGGCACAAGATGTAATGAAATGACCGCTAGAAGGACCAAAACGATGACCAACAATGATCGGTCTTTCGCTTGGAATTGATAATAATCTTTCCGGAAACCTCTTGGAACGAACTTTTTTGCTGTGGTTTTCACAACACCTAAGAATCTGTGATAGTTATCGTAGGTGGGTTTAATCCATCTAATATCATTGTCTACCTTCTTATCAATCCAATTCGCTTTCTTGAAATTCCGACGAGGTCTTCTTAAACATTCTGAATATTGAATTAAACTTCTTGAAGTCAACTTTATAGGCCTATGTTGGCTATGAGGAAAAACTTCTAGAATTTTACGCTTTACAGGAAGCGGTTTCCAAGTATTGTCACAAGACACTAGGCAGAGATCAGGATTGTAGCCTCTATTCCATCGAGAATAATGAAAAGATGGTACATCTTTTCCATCAAAAATTAAATAGAAATTATTATCTTCCATTCAGTCAGCTAAAGCTATTCCACTTCTATCATTATTATTATAACCCCACATTACTTGGTGAGAATTAAAATCACCGCAATAAATTGAAGGACGAGGAAGATTCATTTCCAAATTTCTTGACCAAATAGTATTTGGAGGTTTATAAATATTAACGATAGAAATATTACAAAATTCGAAAGAGATAAAGAAAACACCCTCAAATTCGCCTTTTTGGATTAACTCGATATTGTGAATCAAAGATCTTTTAACATAACAAGCTAAACCGTAAATTTTACTAAGGAGATTATCAATGAATACATAACCTTTTATGGTTCCTCTTTCACGAAGATTTTTTTCAGTATCCGCATGTGTCTCTTGAAGAAGAATAATCTCAACACAAGATAGACAAATTGTATGGGATCCAAAGCGAGCAAATTTTTTTGACGGTCATATGTTCATGCAATATTGAAGGTATGCTGGTACTCTCAATCTCGCGATAGGTTACATGATAATCTTGCAATATCAGTTGACGCACAGCATCAATGGATTTCGGAACAACAACTGATTTTGGATGACCTTCACGAATTTCGTCTGGGAGTGAACTACGATCTCGGTTGAATTCACCATAACATCGATAAACACTGGTCTTTGATGGAGCTTCATCACCTAAAATTGAATTCAGTTCATCGATGTACTGTTGTTGAGTTAATCTACGTCGAAAGTTGTGAAAAATAATCGCACGAAAATGTTCACGATTTAATTGCATTTTTCGAGCGAGATGAATCTTTTAAGTTTAATGTTCTGACTACGTATAACCTCAAAAATATCAAGCTTTACGATAGACCTGTTAGTTTGTAGATTGTAACACTAGAGTTGTCCAATCCCCAAATATAAAAGGTCTTAAAATCGTAAATACTTGTGGTTCGATGATATGGTGCATTATCGTCATGCAAAACCTAATTGTTTTGCTACAAATTCAGCCGTTTACGGTGAATATTTTCACGTAAACATAGCCAAACAGTTAATTAGACGTCCTTATTGACCGTTTGACCTTGCGGAACGAAATCATAGTGAACCAAACCATGAATATTGAAGAAAACAATAAGCATCCTCGGATTTTAAACGACTTTCGTCAGGTTTTTTTGGTTTTGTCTCATTTTTTCCAACTCATTCCTATGATTTTTGGCTCGTTTATGTGTCTTTTCATACCCCCATGTCTCGACACCAGTTATGATCCAGAATTTGCACGATCAAGCGTGTCTACAGCTACCTGCATCCGGTACTGCTTTTGAAGAAAATTCAGGTTTAACGGAATGAGCCGAGCGGCGACGCGCTGTATGGCCAATTGTCTCACCCAAATTAAAAAGTCGGTTTCACGAGAGACTTGAGATCTCTCTCTCTGGCATGGCGATTTTTGAGCACGATTTCCTTGATTTTTTTGGCGTTATCGTTGGTTGAAAAGGTCGATGGTCGTCCTGAACGAGGCAAATCTTCGACGATCACCCGACCGTTTTTAAAGGCTTATTGTACCATTTGTACACTTGTTTTTAATAAAACATAGTCTCCATAAGCCTTTTTCAGCATTCACTACGAGTCAGCACACGAAATTGCGCTCAGAACACAAAATTTGAGACAAACTATTTAGTTAATATGTCTATCGCAGGCTACCACTGGGGTCGACTGGTTTCAACGGGAAATTTGAGTGACAATTTCCGGATACTTTTAGTCAGAGAGTATAGCAAGATGTATTGATTGAAAGTTTGAGAAAAAATCGTGAAGGTTTCTCTACGGAACCATTTCTTGTTACTTGAAATTTCCAGTTGTTTTCTGCAACTTTCCTTAATTTTACAACAAACTAGCTGTTCGGGGAAATCCGAGGTCATTCAAAAGTTTGTGGATTTCTGGTGATAATCTTATGAGATATCAAGTTGAAAAAAAATGGAAGGTTTTTTATGCCCGATGAATTCCGAAAAATTTATAAAACCTATTGCTTTCAACCTTATTCAAACATACTTCAAGATTGATCGTATGTATATGCAAGGATTTATTGAGGAAACTAAATTTCAGATGCTCATAACTGCTTGGCCCAATAACGAACTTGATCTAGATATTTGGATAACTAATAAGAAAACTCTGTCTCATCATTTTCGGAAGATAGGCATACTCAAGTTTGACCATGGATTCTTTAAGAACTGTAATACTTTCAGTTGAAACCAGGAGATTCAACAAATATAAATATTTGGGAATCCGTCTCTGTTGATCTTTATTGAATGTTTACTAAGTATCAGTGTCTGATGATTAACTTCATTTCTAACAACATTGATTGACTAAACAAGGTACTCCCTGTATTTAAACGGTTTTATTACTGACCACCTATGTTCATGATCCGTAACTAAATAAACAATTTCGCCCGATATCACAAGATAGCGGGAAACTGGAACACTCAAGAGAACGTAGTACTGTTTTAACCATCACCATCAACTTTTCTTCTAGTTCTTCAAAATGCAGCTTAACATGTGTTCATCTCGCTGAGTCCATAACCTGCTCATAAACGAATAGCACGTCAAAATTTAGCGGAAGGATGTGCGTACATTTTTTCGATGTTTTTTTGAGGACTTTGTTGATCCTAATTTCTGTTCAGTTCGTTTTAAGTGAAAAAATTGCTTCAGTGAATGTGGAACCTATTGATGGGGAAGTTGAGGAAATTGTGGAATTAATGATGGATAATATTGGGAGAGAATTGGATGATAATTCTACCATAAGCCAATTTATGGATTATTGGAATGAGGGGGACGGAAGTGAAGCTAAAAGTTTGCAAGGTAAAGATGGAAGAATTCAAATTTTCAGTAAATTATGAAAGAAGCCTTTACGAAAACATCCAGTATGATAACTCTTTGTATGAAAATTCTTTGTACAGTTTTTTTTACAAATCATACGGAAATGTGGATTTATTTTTAGCCGGTGAATATACTTTTTCTTCTACTCTGGTAAGACATTTCGCCTGTTCAGTCTATCTATGATATGATATTTATTGCTCCTTTGACAACTGTCTGTCCATTGGCGAAGTACCCTCTGACAAACAAGTACCCGGAAACTCTCATTTAAACTACCCGCGTTGAGTATTTTTAAGTATTTGAAGTTACTGTATGTTGGTAGGACTGGCCGTAATTACTCTGCCCAATAAGAGCGCGGTCTTTCAACTAGTTCGTTTACTACAACAACTGAAACCAGTCGATCTCAGTGGTAGTCTGCGAATGTTGCAATGGAAGAAGTTTGTCTCAAATTTTGTGTTTTGACCCAAAATTTGTGTGTTTGTTCATCAAAAATGCTGGAAAAGACTTATGAAAACTCGGTTTGATCAAAAATCCCAAGTGTATGAATGATAAAAAGGCTTTAATAATGATCGGGAGATCGTTTTAGATTTGCCTCGTTCAGGAAATTCGTCGACCTCTTCAACCAACGATATCGTTGAAAAAATCATGGAAATTGTGCTCGAAAATCATCATGCCAATTTTAGAGAGATAGCTCGTTATCTCTACATCTCTCTTGAACCTGCTCGTTTGGTTTTGGTGAACTAATTGGGCATGCGGCGACGCGCTGCATGGCTCGTTCCGATAGAGTTCATAAACAGTATCGGTTGAAGTGTTGAAGACATGCGGGATCTTGCGGATCTCATGTTCATGGGAGGGATCATAACTGGTGACGAGGCTTCAAATAAAATTTGGCAGACAGATACATATGCCTAGGATTTATTGACCGATGTGTTTAACTACTATTTGAAAGCGCCCTGATGGGAAACACTCGGTATGAAAACAGCCAGTATGGAAACCCTCTGTATTGAAATACCTCATATCAAGGATGCCTCTTTGTAAATATTTGATATGAAAACGAATCACTAGAACCTGCATGAATAAAATACCTGGTATGAAAACATCCCTCTTGCACGGAGATCTACTCCCTTTATAAAATTGTATACATGCTTATGTGGAGAATCTTGTAAATTATATCATAAGTCAATAATGAAATCTTGAGTAACAAAGAACCAATATATTAATGAATTTATAAAATTTAGTAACCCCGACTCCCGTGAAAGACAATATTCTGAGAAATATGGGTGCGAACTCAAATTAATTGCTGCTTTAATTCTAGATTAAAAGAAGAGAACTATGTAGTTAGATTTTTAGAATTATTCTAATAATTGATACAAGTATTCAAATTGGGAATCTCAAAAAACTAGAAGTGATCGTGTTCCAAGCTAAAATTTTAAATTATTTCAAACTCTAAATACTTTGAATGTGAATTGTGAGATGACTATTTAACCTTTTTACTAATGGTTTTCATTTATTTTGTTTCATTTGTTCATTCATTTTGTTTATACCAATTTTTGTAAGGATATATAACGTTGAAATAAGATCGTTCAAAAGGTGTCCATACTTCCTGTTAATCTTTTTTTTTGTATTTTTATTGGACAACCTGCCTTTAGTTTTATACCAAAACGAATAAAATGAAACCGTTGTTTTAAAAAAATCATGACTCGCCCTGTAAAGACAATCTTCATAATAATATCAAAAATGTCAAATGTAATAAAAAAATTATTTTATTATTTACCGTTTGGAAGTTAAATTTTATCTTAGTTTGCACTTTGGCCATAAGTTTATTCATCGAATTATAATTATTCTTAAATGTACTATCGCCCCTAGAAAGTTCGGTATATCGGGTGTCCCAAGTTGCATGGGCTATAAAATCACTCTGGCAATAATTTATGCATAAAATTTCAAATTTTGTATATTATCATTGGGTTATTTAAGGTCGATTAAAAATACTTTCATATTTCCAGTATTCTAAATGTATGCAAATTTGGCATCAGCATTGTTATCTTAAATGAAACCCCCTATTTTCTTCATGATTCTCTGTAAAGAACTAAATTGATTTAGGTACTTTTAATTCCCGTTATCTATCTAGATATAAATTATTTTCAGAAATTTTAGATGAAATTTGAGAGAGAAATGACTATATTTATCTTAATATTTGAGATTTCGGTTCGACAATTTGATCTGTGCCATCGTTTTCGATTCTCAATTGTCAGGTATACACAGTAGTCAAAGAAAGTATATTAGCCAACACAAAAAATTGCAAAAAACTGTTTTCCTAAATTAAACACTCATATGTTTTTCATGCAACGATTTTTCTCTTATTTTTTAATTTGGAAACCTTCAGCTACAACTCAACTTGTGAAGTTTGTAATCATTCAAAATATACCCTTTCTAGTTCATCATGATTGAAATTAAACATAAAAATGGTTTTTTGTTACCATATTTATTATTGATTCATGGTATTATTTCCAGAAACCACAAAAAATTCAACCTTCTCGAACCAATCCATATCGAAGAAAAAAGATCCGAAATTCGGTAATTTGAATGGTGCCGGTCTTGGTGAAAGTGGAGGGGGGCATGGTGGAAGTGGAGGGGGGCATGGTAGAAGTGGAGGGGGGCATGGTGGAAGTGGAGGGGGACACGGTGGCAGTGGAGGGGGACGAAAGAAGAGAAAAGGTCAAAAGAAACAACAGAGTTTGGTACAAAGAATAATGCCAATTATGATCATACCATTCATGATATCAACAGCGATCATTCCATTGATGATTTTTGTTATAAAGATGCTATTTATAAAAGCAGCCATAGTGGGTAAAGTGGCTGTCATTTTAGGGCTCATCAGTTTTTTCAAAAGGAGAAGCAGTGGCGGAGGCGTTTACAACTATAACGCGTGGAAAATGAGATGAGTATGGATATTTTGAATAACAATGCATTTATTTTTTACTTACGAGGGTTGATCTCTGTACAGGGTGATCTAATTAGTGAAGTCATCAATTTTAGGGTTCCCCAATAACTTCGAGGATATTCATCGAATCAAGTTGTAACTTGGGAAGTATTTGAAAGAGGTTGAAACAAATGAACCTGTGAAATTCCGTAGAAATCGACACGATTTAAATTTCCCAAAATTTTTTTTAAATCTTTATAGCTTATACAAACAAAAATTAGTGCAATTATGGACGTCACTTTCTTTTACTAGAAGATATAATTTTTTTTCAATTACTCAAAAGCAGGCAATTACAAACGTTTGAGTCAATTAGAGTTTGTTAGAATGGACAACTAAAAATCGTGTTCAGTAAAAGTTTAATGTTCAACTCGTTAGAGTCCTGTATAGGTTTCAGAAAATTCGGTTCCGAAGAATTTTGTGTAATTTGAGTTTGAATATATTAGTCCAGTAAAGGAAGGGCTGAATTCACTTTTTCTCGGAAAGAGCTGCATTTTTGATATGTTGATTGTTATAAAAAGAGAAACATATGGTCAAATATGCAGGTGTCAAAATTTTCAGGAACATTGAAAAATTCTTGAAAATATCGAAAAAAATACGGTTTTTCTGATATTTTCACGAATGAGAAGGTTTAGTAAGAAAAAGTTTCGGACAAAAGTTGTAGAGCGGAAAATTCTAGTCAAGTACTTTACAGTTCTCAAAAGTGAATTTGTATACTGATAAACAGCGTATTTCTTTAGTAGCGCAATACTAACGTATTTTGAATTTGGCGCTCGATGAAATGACTACCTGAACCTCAGCTGATCGCTGAACCAAACATCTGGCAGATATTTGCCAGAGTTGGACTTTCGTCTGTTTTGTATTGCATTTATTACATCGAACCCTTACCAGCAGTTGAGTTGGTTGGAAACGGACAGTTTGGGTACAACGATGTTCGGTTTTCTAATCTGATGTGCTAGCGAAGGCGATATAAATTCTTCAATGGAGGCTAGAAGTAATATAAAAAATAGAAAATTAAAAAATTGGATACATTTTAAAAAGGAAATTTTGTAATTTGACGAAATTGAAATTTTATTAATTCAAAAACTAATATAGTTTTCAGCCGCAATTATGAACAAATTCCTAGCTTAATTTCCTTAAGATGCATACTATATACGAATAATAATTTAGACGTAGGTAGGTATGTTTCTGATAGTAAAATAATAGTAATTCTTCGAAGGAAAGAAATTTATTCGGAGTAACAAAAGGACAAAAAAGTTGAATTAAAAAACTGTAGTAATAATTTGAAGAGCAATAGCATTATTGAATAATAATTAAAGTTTCTGCATCGAATAATATCAGGAAAAACAGATTTTCCAATTTACTAATAATTCTTCAATTAAATGCATCAATATCATCTCCCTCAGCGTCATCTAGATCCCATTCGTCTTCATCGACATCAGAGTTCATTTCTATTCTGTTTATCAGGTCAGACACATTTTTACAAGTTATGCCGTTACACATTTTGCAAAACCTTGTACACTTCAGTCCTGCTTTTTTGCAACTGCAGCGAGAAGTATCACATTTTCCATTACAGCTGCAGAATACCTTCAACAAATGTGAATCAATAAAAACAAGAATGAGAGTGAATTTCTGAAATTTCTGAAACTAATAAAACTAGGGTGTGAATGAATTTGATCACATTATTCAATAATTCCTGTGGAGCTACTGCTTTGGTCATCATTTTAGGAAGTAGCATACAATGTGATCTATGCCAACCCCAATGTTCAGGTTTCAACGACGGTAGTCCTAGCCAAACCTGAATTTGATAATAAACTCGTCTGGTGTGTTCAATCAATGCTGACTCTGTTGGAGGAAGCATTACTAGGGGTGATGTTTTCCTGGTTCCTAAAACTGGGGTTGTGAATATTTTATATCTCAGTTCGTCGATGCTCAAATTTTCCTCACTTGTGTTGTACAGATAACTCACTATTTTTTCCGCAATAGGATGAAGCTCTCTAATACTTTTATCTTCTTGATAGAAAATCTGCACTGATTTCCTAAGATCGGGATTTCTCTGTAGTAAGCGTATTATTTTATTCTTTCCTTGAATGTACATAGCATTAGTAGAATCACATCCAGCAAAAGCATGGACGAATAAAATAAATAATGG
Organism: Micraspis discolor; assembly: GCA_030674115.1. Taxonomy (NCBI): domain Eukaryota; kingdom Metazoa; phylum Arthropoda; class Insecta; order Coleoptera; family Coccinellidae; genus Micraspis; species Micraspis discolor. The sequence continues at coordinate 398,080 of JARTUT010001333.1, forward strand.
CTTCATTTCACGGTCCTGATATGTTTAATACAAAGTATTTCTTTTTGATCCTGGAACAACTTTGTAGAAAAAATATATTGCTATGATCTGGTGTAAGAGCAATGAGAAGTACGAAGAGATCTACGTCACTACCAACCACAGCAACCGATTCTGGAATGTTCTTTTTCAGAGATATTGCTGCCATTACTATATGTACGTCGGCATCTTCTTCTGCTACATTTACTTCTATATTATGTTTTCGTAGATAATTGGACAGTATTTTGATAAATTTATATTTATTCCCAATATTTGACAAAAATTTTTTTTGGCTCATTGTTAGATACCATTTTGTTTTCATCAATTTGTACATCAGGGGCAACAACTTTGTCTTTTCGGCGTAATCGTGCATACGATTTTATTCCGATGATTTCATCCAAATAACCGTCACATACAATTCTACAATTCTGTCCAAATTTTTTCAATATGAAGGATCTATATATTTCTAATACATCAACGAATGTCTTACTGTGAGGCCATACAACTTGGTGTAATAACCATCCCCCATCTATAACATATATCATACCAGTATATATGGGGCATTTCAAAGAACAACTGCTTTCGGGAAGGAAAATATTCTAAATTGTTTTCGATGGAGTTGATATACCTACCTTTGGTTGGATTTCGAGAGAAAAGAATTTGAACTTCGAGTAAATTTGAAGGAAGCTCTCAAATAAATATTATAACTCAATCGTGTGTAGCCAAATAGATTGAAGCGACTGGGAGTGGTTATTTTAATTTGAGATATAGGTTTGCTTATTCATTGTGGCGGTTGTGTATTTGAACTTCGAGTAAATTCTGAAGGAAGACTGGGAGTGGTTATTTTTAATTTGAGATATAGGTTTGCTTATTCATTGTGGCGGTTGTGTTGGTATGAAACTGTTTCATTACGAAAAATGACTTTATAAACAAACAATACAAGCTCAAAACATCACTTTTTACATTTTTGTATTTTTAAATTGAGGTTGAATGTTCAAGTAAATCCTGCTAAAGCTAAAGTTCCAACTTTCAACTCTTTTTTGAGTAATTTCAGGAAACTGAAGAACTCAGGAACACTCAAGAAAATCATGTAAAGAATGCAAAATACAAAGAGATATTAATTATTGAAACCGCGCTGGTAGAATCCTGAAAAATGCACTATAAAAATTATAACTAAGAAAAATTATAACGGAAATATACGGGTGAGTCTTTGTCCACTGCGTTAATTTTAACCATAGATTCTTGAGATCAAAAGAAACATTTTTTCCAAACCGTTTTTTCATATACAGCTGAATTGAAAAGTTATAAGCATTTTGAGTTTTCACATTGGGCAAATAACCCTCTGTAATCCAGTTTAGTTTGAATGAAAATTAGCTTCCACACTATTGAATCTGAATTGTTTAAAAACATTATTTTCCCTCTGAGAAACGATTCACTCACTCTTGTCTCATGAGTTGATTGTATCGATTCAATTCCTTTCAACTTCAAATACCTCAAAAATTATGCAATTTAGGAAAGAAGAAGATTTAGTTTGAATGAAAATTACCATTCACAGCATCCTCTATTGAATCTGAATTGTTTGAAAACATTATTTTCCCTCTAATAAATGATTCACTCACCCATGTTCCATCAGATGATTATATCGATTTAATTCCTTTCAACTTCAAATATCTCAAGAATGGTGCAATTTGAGAAAAAAGATGATGAATGATTTTATCTGCAAAAAAGACTAATGATTCTAGGAAGTACAAGATACGGACCTTTAGTTCAAGTGATATTTGTTTTTCATGCAATTTAATCAATCTGTACAGTAGTAGTGAGAAACCCACAAGTGATGGAATAAATCTATTGATGCCAAAATATGCATAACTATTATCAACAACCTTCTACAAGAGATCATTTCAATTGATATTGTCGTTTGAAGATTACAGGTGAAAACGCAATTTTATTATGAAATTTCAACACCCTATATCTTTTGAACGGGGCCAAATTTGGAAAAATTTTATAGGAAGAAAATCTTTCTCTTGACGTCAAGAATCTATGATTAAAATGAACTCAGTGGTTTAAGTCTCACCCTGTATAAGCTAATTTTGGATACTCTAGTTGCGAGGAATCTAAAAACAATTTGATGACTTCACTCATATGACCACCCTGGCTTAACAGTGACAACGCCAAAAATATTCATCTTGAATGGCTTTATTTCATTTCAAAATATACAATTTTGATAATTATAAGCTGTTCAAACCATTTTTCAAAGTACTTGTATCTCTAAGTGAATTGATGAGAACCTGCTTGAAATATGAAAAGTGTGGTAGTTCCAAATGATCGAAAATGTCCTCTCTGTACACTCCTTGTTATTATTATTGAGTGAAAGTTTGCAACACACAAAAGTGATAAATGTTTACTCCCTACAAGATAGCACCTAAGCGACTTCAACTACTACCCCAGACTTCTTTTTGATTTACTGGTGAACCCTTTAATAAGAGGAACAGTTAATAACACCAAGAAAGATGTCATAGTATATTGTCGGCAACTGTAGGATTGTAAAAGTACTTTACATACATATCTGTTTGAACAGGTACCATCTTATTGTTAACCCTATTTATTGCAATTGTGGGTGTTCCCAGTTTCTTTATGTCCATCATTTGAAATGATCCTTCATCCTCGTGAAATTGAATTTTGCTGTTGGTTTTTTCTCCATTTGTTCATAAATGGAATTTTTATATATTTTTCAAATTTTTTCTTGCAACTTCTAAAACTTTTATTTATGATTTGAAATTTTGTTTTCAACACAATAACTTTGAATCATTTATATAAACGTTTTATTCATTTATCGGGTGTGCCTAGGTGGGTGGCCTATTGAATTGTTATGGAAACTGTCCATGCAAAACAAATCAAATTTGATATATCAATATAAAATTATCTAAGGTACATTTATGAAATACTTTCAAATTTCCAGTGTTGTCAGGTGTATATGAAACAGGTTTCATATTTTAAATGGGACCCCGTATTTCAATAATTTTTATGATTCTGTATAAGAAACTAAATCAATTCGTTTTACTTTCCTATTTCTTTCTTTAACGGTTTTTGTTTTCTCCACAAATTAGCAAACAATTTTTTTTCACCGAAAATTTCATTGTTTATTATATAAACAATTTGTTTGAAAGAAATTGTTTATTATTTGTTGATTCTTCTAATAGAACAGCGTGCTATCGTTTCGCCAAAATGTCTGTAATTTTCAAATATCGAGCCGAAACTGGTATCAATGGATTGGGATTGATTTCCTGATGAAGAATACTGGGTTGAAACTTGATTATGTCGGGCCAGCCGGCCGTATAATATCTATCCTCCGAAAGAGATGAGCTAGAGTTTTCATAATTTAAGAATTTTTTCTTTCCAAAAATATCGGTCAAGTTCGTTATTGGACCAAATCTGTTCAACGATTAAGGAGTTATGAGCATCTGAGAATTGGTTTCCTCTATAACTGCTAGAATATGCATCAGATCGTGATGTTACTTGGAAAATTTAGGGCGGAACAAATAGGCTTGGAAAATTGCGAGAAAATCGAGAAGCTATAAAATTTTTAAAAAATTTTCAAATAATTTTTAAATCATTCATAAGATATCGGACGTATTCAAACAAAAATTTGTGCATGTATGGACGTTATTGATATCGCATATTCTCAAATTTCTTTGTCGTAGCTTCCTTACACCTGAACATATAATTATTTTTTCATTTACTTAACCTTCGAATAGTCGCATCAAAATTTTTAACATAGGTAGTCGCGTCGGTGTCACAGACCGTACACACTATTTGAGCTTTGAATGCTAAGTGGAAAGGGTTTTTGCCTAAAAATTCAAATGGATGTCTTCTAAAATATAATTGAGTGAGAAGAGAAGGCAAGTTTAGCACCTATTTCGAATTGGTGCAAATATATTGGGGAAATAAGAAAAAAATCAATTTTCTTCAAGTACCTTACTTTATTCGGTCATAAAAGTAAAAAGTCAAATTCTAAGCATTTAAAGATTAGAAATAACAAAAAGTTACATCTTTCATATAATAAAATTGATTCTACAAACATATTTTAGCTTACTGAAGGCCATTTTCTAGGCACTCCTGGCAAATGCCCTTTATATGTTCTAAACACATATACCTTTGGCATTTATTACAGCGAAACCGGGTTTTTCGATTTTTTTTCGAATTGCAGTATGCACATCTTCCTGTTGAGGCGTTTTGTGGTCTTTCAGGTTCGATATTCGAGCCAGATAATTCTTGTAGCCTCAATTTCATGGTAGAGCGCGTACCAGGAGATGTGGCTTGATCAATTCATTGGCCAATTGTCATTAAAAAATGCCTTCTCAAACTTTTTCTGTTAGGGTTGTTTACACTGTAGATCACTTGTGAATTGATGCCAGCTATGTTCAACATATTATAGAAAATTACCATGGGCCATCTGCGCGTGTTTCTAGAACAGTTTATGATGTCAGTTTATCTACGTTACCGACACACCCTTTAGTGCAGTTATGGTCTAAAATAATAGCTGGTTTATGATCAGATGTTCCTACTTCTATTTCATCATCGTGATGCATACTTGAAGTAAGCAGCACATTTCTATTCTTTTTGGGTAAATAGGAAACCAGAGTACATACTACCGTAAACGCAAACATGCTGGTATGTTCTGGACGACTAGTTGGTTTAGAATTTTTTCTGATGGTCCCAATTACTGTAAGTTTTTGATCATACAGTTTCTTTACAAGAGGCACAGAGGTGAACCAATTATCCATTGTCACATTTCGACCAGAACCAAAAATATGTTTGCAGAGTCGTAGAACAACATCGAAAGGCCAATTTGAAACTGCATATGGCCCTTCATGTTGCTTCCCGACGTAAATTTCCATCTTGCTGGTGTAGAATAATTTGGTATCACACAATGCTAGAATTTTCAACGCATATTTGTTCGGTTTCGAAGGGATATACTGCCGAAATCCGCACTTTCCTCGAAATCCTGCAAGCATCTCGTCCACGGTCACAAATTCTGAATGATGAAAGCCTTCCTGACAATTATCAACAAAATGATCATGAACATCACGTATCGGTGCCAATTTATCTGTTTTTATCTCTGCTCGAGTCATTCTGCTGTCAAATCTAAGACAACGAATGAGGAATCTGAATCTATACAAGCTCATGGAAAGACGAAAAATATCTACACCAGATCCATCAGTACTCCATAAGTCTTTGGCATTGAGACAATTCGCATGATATAATGTAAATTACTCCAAAGAAAGCACGAATTTGAATTTGATTAGTAGGAGTTGCGTCTCTTATTCGAGTGTAGTTGTTCGCAACGAAATCAATATACTCGTTAGTACATTCCACAATAATATTGATAATCTGGTCATTAAATAAGTAGTTCCATATTTCCATTGGTTCTAACAAATTTTTGGTGACTGATGAAGGCGCTACAGAGCTCCTAAATGGCAATACTATACATAGTTTGAAAGGTCTTGACATAACATACAAAACGACGCTATGCATGATCAGTTTGGATATTGCGTTCAACAGTTATAGACGTGTAAACATGGATTTTACTAACGCCGAAATTCGCGCTATTTTAAAGTTTCCCTTCGTTAAAGGCAAATCCGCTAGAGAAACGTTCCGTGAGATTAATGGTGTTTTGGGGGATAGTACTCTATCAGTTCGAACCGCGGGGGAATGGTTTCGACGATTCAGAGCCGGTGAAAACGACACCATGTATAAGCCAGCCGGCGGAAAACCTGTGACTACTAATAACGATCAATTCATGGAATACATCGAGTTAGACCAGTATGTGGCATCTCGTGACATCGCCCAGGAGATGGGAGTTAGTCACCAAACCATTTTAAACCATCTGCAGAAGACTGGATACAAAAAAAGCTTGATGTTTGGGTGCCGCATGATTTGACGCAAAAAACCTTTTGGACCGAATTAACGCCTGCGATATGCTGGTGAAACCGATCGAACTCGATGTATTCTTGAAGCGGATGGTGACTGGCGACGAAAAATGGATCACATACGACAATATCAAGCGAAAACGGTTGTGGTCGAAGGCAGGTGAATCGTCCCAAACAGTGGCCAAACCGGGATTGACGGCCAGGAAGGTTTTGCTGTGTGTTTGGTGGGATTGGAAAGGGAATCATCCACTATGAGCTGCTCCCATATGGCCAGACGCCTAATTCTACCATCTACTGCGATCAACTGGACCGTTTGAAGCTGGCGATCGACCAGAAGCGTCCAGAATTGGCCAACAGGAAGGGTGTAGTGTTTCACCAGGACCACACACTTCGTTGATGACTCGTTAGAAGCTACAGGAGCTAGGATGGGAGGTTATATCGCATCCACCATATAGCCTGGACATGGCGCCAAGTGATTACCACCTGTTCCTGTCCATGGCGAACGCCCTTGGTGGTGTAAAGTTGAACTCAAAAGAGGATTGTGAAAAGTGGCTGTCCGAGTTCTCTGCAAATAAGGGGGGGTTCAACGAGGGAGGTATTATAGAGTTGCCGTCTATATAGAAACAGATTATCGAACAAAACGGCGCATATTTGAACTAAATAGTAATAGTAATAGTAATCTTTATTCATGCCTCACAATTGAATAACATTGTTTGCACCCGTCAACATAGAAAATTTATAGTACTTCATCGCATGTACACAATAAATATATACATACAAATATATATAAAATTCATGCAAATATATTCATACAAATATATATAAAATTTAAAGACTGAATATTACAACCATTGAAACATATTCAAACATTTAAAATATTCTCAAAATTGAGCAGAACAATAAATAAGAACGAATAAAAACAATAAATACATAAAACAGACTGAGTAAAGGAGACAAACGTCCTCAGAGGTATCGGTTCAAATCACACTTCAAAAACTCATCAATGTCGTAAAATGCACCCTTAATCAGCATAACCCTTACTGCATTCCTGAATTTACTTAGGGTCATAGTTTTGAAGTGGGGAGGAAGCCTATTATGTAATTTGATGGACATATAAATAGGTCCCTTTTGGCCTAAAGTCAGTCTACGAAAATCTGGTTTCAACAGATCTCTACCTCTAGTACTATAGTCATGGGTGCTACCTACTGTAATGTTGTTACTCTTGTTTTTATGACAGTCTATTATTGATTCGAAAATATAGAGACAGTGAAAGGTCAAGATCTTATGCGTAACAAATGTGAATTTACAGTCCTCCCTGTATTTCAAACCAGCAATCAACCTTATAGCCCTCCTTTGAAGAGCAAAAATATGGTTCTTAGAGGAGCAGTTTCCCCATGCCAAAATTCCATATCGCAGCACCGACTCAATCAAGGAAAAATAGGCTATTCTAAGTACTTCACCCGACAACCTACTCGACATTGACTTGAGCAAATATATATATCTCGACAATTTTTCAGCCAGCTGCCCAACGTGGACGTCCCATCGGAGACAGGTGTCAACAATCACACCCAAAAATTTTGTTGACCCTGTAGGAGTCATATTTCTAGTTTTCTTTTCCCTATTTGCAACCAGTTCATTTGACCTGAACCACTCAAGGGCCTTGAATATCGTGGCCCTACTTTCCTCCAGAACCGCACCCAAATCCGTTGAACTCATCGAGACAGTTGTGTCATCCGCGTAAAGTAAGACGAAGAATACATTCAAGAAATGCGGAAGGTCGTTTATAAAAACAAGAAAGAGTACAGGACCCAAAACCCATCCTTGGGGAATACCTAATGTGACATCTTTTCTGTCGGACCACATATCATTAAAAAGACAGACTGGGTTCTACCTGAGATATAGGATGATAGAAAAGCACAACTGCTCTCGGAGCATCCATACGCTCGAAGCTTTCCGAGCAATATAGGGCCGGAAACACAGTCGAAGGCCTTCGCTAGATCTAAAAACAAGGAACACGACGTTTTCCCCTCCTCAGAACAACTCAAAGTATGATCCATAAAAGCTAAAATTGCATCAGATGTGGTCCTACCCTTTCTAAATCCCAATTGCGCCTCACTAAACAAAGTGTTGGATTCGAAATAGTGCACTAATTGCGAGCAAAGTAGTTTCTCAAAAACCTTGGACAGAATCGGCACTAGTGATATCGGCCTGTAGTTATGTAATTGCTTAACATCGCCTTTCTTAAATAAAGGGATGACTTTGGAAATTTTTAGGCAACCAGGATATGTATTGTTGGCAATACATAAGTTGAACAGTATCGTCAACGGAAAAACAAGATTATTTATATTTTTCTTTATTAATATTGATGACAATCCATAGTAATCTGTACTCCTACTATTATTCAATGCACTTATAGTATCCCTTACATCGCAAAAAGAGACTTCTGAAAAAGAAAAGAGTTTTTTACCCTCATTCGTAACTAAGTTAATAGGATCATGAACTTTATTTGGCAGGCCCTCGATAGTTTTTTTCGCAATTGTTACAAAATAATTATTGAATTCCTGGAGAGATATAAAAGGGTCGCGATCCAACCGTGTAGAGTTTTTCATGTTATTAATAAGGTTCCACATTGTACGAGAGCCATTATTAGAGCTTTTTATAATTTGATCATTTGCTCTTATTTTAGCCTGCTTTATTTCACTCTTATAAATGTTTTTCAATTTCCTACTGCCAACCAGAAGATCATCAGTCTGGTATCTTGCATACATGTCATTCAACAAGCTGTAACACTTTTTATAAAGCATTGAATAAAGAGCAAAAAAGCGGAAGGGAGATATTTGACAACCTATTATTTTTTTTAAATTTTGTTGCACAAGTACGTTTTTTTCTAAATTATCAGAAAAAAATATATAGAAAAGATAGTAATTTGTTTATAACAATTTGATAATTCAATAATAATTGTTAGTTGTACAGAACTGTTAATTGTGAATAAAAAAATATCACAATTGATAATTTAGTCAATAGAAATATAAAACAATGTTGATTAACGATTAATTATCGAAAAAAAAAATTTTTTTAACTACAAATACCTAAGAGATTTTAAAAACTGAAAATTTTCAGTTGATAAATATCTTTTTTTGACAAACGGTAACTAAGCGACAAATGAAAAAAATTAACATTTTAATGTTAATTTATTGAAATTATTAATAATGAAAGCACAGATTCGAGGGTCGGAATTTTCTTCAGTAAATTTTCTCTTCTTCCAGAATGATTCTTTCCAAAATCCACAAAAATCATTAGTTTACTTATTATAAGAGAAAAACTAAACACCTATTTTTTACCATTTTCAATTGTTTATAACTTTTGAAATTATTAATGTTTTAATTCAATTTTTTGCACAATGATCTAGACATAATCCCAAATGTAATTGTTTAAGAATCACATTGTTCCAAAGTCCGGCAAAAGACTCTAGAACAATCTCGCAATTTTTATCCATGCTACTTTAGACTCAGACTCAATTCCAATAAGAATCTATTGAATTTTTTGCTCATGTTTCATTATAATTTTTTTTTTCAGAAGGCAGAAAGAAGAAGAGGGAAAGCCTCATATCCCGCCTGTTACCACTTCTGGTAATGCCTTTTATGATGTCTACGATGATGCTTCCAATGATGCTCATACAAATGAAGGTTATGCTCCTCAAAGCTATATTTTTGGGGAAGTTGGCCATCATTTTCGCCACATTTAACATCTTGAGAAACATGGGAGACACTTCTGGACTCTACAGTCACAACGTCCATCTTAAAAGACCAGTGGGACATGTTATGGAAGATCCAGAACTCAGTAAAGGTCACTATGGGTATACAGGAGATGAGGAATATGGTGCTTACGTCAATAGAAAAAAGTGATATTTATGGATTATTGAGTATTATAATTTGGACAGTGTTACGTTTTTTATGTGATATGTTTGAGAATTGGATGTTGTATCAACGGGTATTCTATTTATGTTTTTGTTGTGTTTGTGTGGAATTTTTATTTATTTTAATATTTATTTATTTGATTGTGTTTGGTGATGATTTGATACGTATATTAATTATATTTCATTATAATAAAAGATATGTTTCTTTAATATAACAACTGGTTTATTATACCAAAAGAAATACATCATATGAACATATGCGCATGTTAAACATCGGAACTTATCTACTACCTATACTAGACAACATATTTAATCAGTAAGTTGTTAATACAATAGACAACAAAATACATTACAATATCTTCCCCCTTAAGTTTCTATCTCTAGCAATTAAATACAAAATTTACAATTATATACAGTCTATGAATACTCAAGTCTATTGAACTTTTTACATTTCTCTTAGGTCTACCTGAGATTGAACTTTTTGGATATCTAATTCTCTAAATCATCTAAAACTAAATTATCTGAACATAATCGATCCTTTTCTTCAATTGGTAAACTAGGCAAAACAAATTTAAAGCTATTGGTGTTACATAGGTTCTTATTATAAGATTTATTGTCTGAAATTTTAGCCTGTTGACTACTCTTAGCTATTACCCTTCTTTTAATCTGATTTGTATGACATTTCCATGTACGACCTAATTCAGGTATTTCAACAAGGTAAGTATTTTTGCCAATCCTTTTCGAAATTAAACCATCAATCCAACTAACACTATTCAACTTTCTATAATCTCCACAACTAACCAATTCACTTTTTCAAACTCAATTTTTCTATTTCCCTTATAATATTTTTCTTGATTACGCTGAGCCTTACATATATTTTCCCTAACCTCAATATTAACATCATTTTGGGTTATAACATTAAATCTAGATCTCAGTTGTCTTCCAAACATTAAAAGCGCAGAACTTACTCCTGTAGTACAGTGAGGTGTGTTTCTATAATCGAATAAGAATCTGCATAGGATCAAGTTCTTATGTCTAGTTACCTGAGGGGAGTCAAGAACTCTCTTAATAGCATTCTTAACTGTTTTTACTGAATTTTCAGCAGCTCCATTTGAAGATGGATGAAATGAAATGAAGTGATATGATGGACATTATTGACCTTGAGAAAATTTTTAAATAAACTTGACGTGAATGATGAACCATTATCAGTAACTATTGTCTTCGGTAATCCAAAACGCGCAAATAAATTTCTCAAAACTACAATAGTATTTTGGGTTGTTATATCTGTCATTGAAAAAACATCTAACCATTTACTATATGCGTCTAAAACTACTAAATATTGTGCGCCTTTAAAAGCGCCTAAAAAGTCTATATGTATTCGTTCCCACTAAGCATTAGGGGTACTCCATACATTTAATTCAATTTTATTTATTTATTTATTTATCCTACATGTCTTCATTCAATCCGGGACACCAAAAATATCCTCTAGCTAATTTTTTTGTTTTAACAATTCCCATATGAGTTGCATGTAGCTCATTCATAATACGTAATTGTTGAGGGACTACTAGCCTCTGATTCCAAAATAGACAATTGTCTTGTAAATGAAATTCGAATCTTTTATTGAAATAGGGTAACAATTCTTCTTTCAATAGATTCTTAGACTTAGGCCAACCATTTTTTATATAATCGCTTATTTCACTAACAATTTCATCTATTTCAGAAATTGACTTTATATTATTGAAATCAATATTCAAATCCTCTCTACTCTCAAAAAAGAAACAATAGTCCAATTCAATATCGTCATCTAAATTACTAGGTTGCAAAGAAGTTAATCTATGAGAGAATGGAAGTTGTCTGTCCTTCTCGATTTCAATATTGAATTTAATTGATTGTTTAGATATTGAAGGAATCCATCTATAGTGTCTCTTCCATGTTGCCAAATAATGAAAGTATCATCTACATATCTTTTCCACAGTTTGGGTTTAAGTACATATTTTTCTAATGCCTTCTGTTCGAAAATTTCCATATATAAATCAGCTAAAATTGGTGATAGTGGAAAAGATATGTAGATGATACTTTCATTATTTGGCAACATGGAAGAGACACTATAGATGGATTCCTTCAATATCTAAACAATCAATTAAATTCACAATTGAAATCGAGAAGGACAGACAACTTCCATTCTTAGATGTACTCGTACATAAACAAAATGGAATCCCAAGAACCACTGTGTATAAAAAGCCAACGAACACAGGACAATATCTACATTTTGAGTCAAACCACCAACTAAACACTAAATTGGGAGTAGCAAAATGTTTATTTGATAGAGCAATAAATATTTGTTGCACTGAAGAAGACCAAAATGAAGAAATAAATAACATCTCGAAAACTCTTAGAAGCAATGGCAACCCCAAAAAGATATTAGAAAAAGCTAAACGAACAAGAGAAAGTCAACCTGAAGCAACAGATATAAATCAGACCATTAAAACCGTAATTCCTTATGTAAAAGGTTTGTCGGAGAAAATGAGAAGAATTGGAAATAGATACAACATAACGACTGCATTCAAAACTCAAGACACTATCAGAGCTAAACTTACAAAAGTTAAGCCTAATAATGAGACACAAAGGACAAAGAACTGCATATATGAATTACCTTGCGAGTGCGGAAGATCTTACATCGGAGAAACTAAACGCCCTCTGAATGTACGAATAAAAGAACATCAGAAGCTTCTACGAGTACTAGACAGCGACAAATCCAGGTTAGTCCAACATGCTGTAGATGAGAATCATCGTATAAAATGGGATGAAGCATCAATAATATCCAAAGAAGAAAAACTTGCAAGAAGAAAAATCAAAGAAATCAAAGAAGCAGCATTTATGAAAATAACACCAGATTCCATAAGTGCTCCATCTATAGATCTGCCAGAAGTTTGGACGCCGATAGTTCGATCCAACTTAAAAAGATCATCATATCACAGATGAGTATATAACATTGTTCATTTTTCTTTCATGACTTCTGTTATATTGACTTTTTTGAAAATTGATAATTTTCAAAAGGTTTTTTACTTTTCCTCCTTGATAAAGATAGAAGATGTCTATCGAAACGTCGGAAAACATTACATCCACAATAGATGATGGTAATAGCCCAAATAATCATTCAACACGAGCTCCATCATCAACAATATCTCGTCATCAAATAGTTAAGAATGTCTTGGATTCCTCATCAAGACATATTTGCTGATATGCATGTGACAAATCCAATTTTGAGAATCTCTTACCACCACTCAGGGTTCCCAGTAAATCCTCAGTCAATGGATACTTATCGACTTCTATGTTCGGATTAATAGTTACTTTGAAATCCCCGCATAATCTGACTTCTTGTCCACCTTTCTTCAGCACTGGAACTACTGGAGTTGCCCAATCGGTATAATCCACAGGTTCTATAACTCCTAAAGATTAATTTCCAGTTCAACTTTTTCTCTGATTATATAAGTTACAGGCCTATACTTAATGAATTGGGGTGTAACATTATCTTTCAGTTTGATAGAAGCTGTACCCTTAAAAATTTACCTAAATTTGCATCAAAGAAATTCTTATATTTCCTTAACAAATTATCAACGTTTTGGCGTCCAGCTAATACAAAATTCAAATCAGAAAATTTTAATTTGCATAGCTCTAAAAAATCTCTTCCTACTATGGGAGGTCCTCCATTTTTCATAATATATATTTTCAAATGTTTTTTAGTTGAGTTGTGTATAATTTCTGCATTTACATATCCGATTGGTGATACTGACAAGCCATTATAAAAATAAAATATTTTATCATTTTCCATTAAGGGTAAGTGATTCAAATTGTTTTTATAACAAGTTTCGGACACTCGCGCCTGTGTTGATCTGAAATTCAATTTCGAATTATCTACCATTAGATCAATTCTAAATGATCTGTGCTTTTGCTCTTCATTTCCTAAAGAAAATAATTGTAACTCATTACTCATTAAGCAGTGGTCTGTGATCTTCTACATAAAAATGTTTTCTTTTACTATTATTCGATTTATTTTTGAAACAGATCGCTGCTAAATGACCTTTTTTATTACAGATTCTACAATTATAATTACGATAAATGCACTTAGCTTTGTTATGATCCGGTTTTCCGCATGCTCGGCATTTCTCTGACGTCATAAGTGTCACTTTTTTCGCATTGATTGACTTCGATGCTGTTCGTGAGTTTCCGGATTTTGATTTCCTACGTCTGCGCTCTAAATACTGGAATGCCTCCGTTTTCACACAAAGTGGTTTTGAGCCGCCATTTTGTTTTCAGCCAATGCCACCATTTCTTTTAGGGAAACTGTAATTTTCTCCTCCAGAAGTCTATTCAATACTGGGCCTTTTTCGTATCCACAGAAAAATTTATCTCGTAGAAAAATATAAAGTTCGTTAATAATCAAATAATTGTCTAACAATTTTTTTTAGATTATTCCCGCTTAGGACAAAATTATTATAAAGTTACTCATTTTACAGAAATTTTAATCAATTTTCATTTAAAATTACATTTTTTGAGTTTGATTTGCCATAACAATGATCAAAGTACATAAAATCATTAAAACACGTTTTAATTCTTTTCAATTGTTTTTAGTTATCCGCCTTCGAAGGCAAATTACAACAGCAATAGGCTTATTTAATACTATTTTTGTTATGATTTTGGTAGTTTAGAAGCATGCGGTGTTTTCAAACGCAGCCAAAAGCAGTGGAGTCTTCTTTTTTATTTTTGAATTGGAGTTGAATCTTTGAGTAGGGTACTGAAAACTAAAGTTACAACTTTCAAGTCCATTGTGAGTATCTTTAACTAATTTCAGAAAGCTGAGTATTTTTTTAAATTAAAACAATATTCAAGACACTCTATTATTGAATCAAACATTCTACAGTTATTTTACAGGAATTTCAAATATATTCAATTAACAATTACATTTTTAAGTGAACATCTTGATGTAACTTGTGTCTACATAGTTGCATTGAAAAAACTCGCTGTTTACCTGTCGGTTACCACGTTTTCACCGACAGTTGTCATATAATTTTACAATTACAGACCCCATGGGGTAAAAACGTGCTTAGTAGCTATTTTAGAAAAAATCCTTTGGCCAGACATATTGATGACCGGAAAAAGCGTGTAAATCTGTTTTTGTTGACACCTTTGTGTCCTTTATTTTATTGGTCCCTTCATTTGCTTTATTGTATTTCATTTTCAAACACGGGATCGCCCATTGTAAAATTATAAACGCCACTTTAAGTGGAATACGGTATGAGGCTTCCGTATGTAATTACACTTAGGACAAATAATTGGTTTTGATTATTGAAAGATAAGGATAGCACAGTAATCGAAAGGGAACGAAATGTTTCGAAGTTCGAAATGATTTTTTCGCACTTGTTCTAAAGTTTTGCCCAAATGTCTGTATAGGGTGGGCATATTTCGATGATTTAGTACTAAAACTTTTAAACCAGAAGAGATAGACAAAATCTGATACCCCACTGTCGTTCTCTTTTTCTGAGAAACTAACAAGAGTACCTAGTAGACATTTTTGAATACCTTCTTTTGTTTTCGAGTTATAAGCGAAAATTTGAAAAATAGTGATATCGAAAAAAAAAATAATTCTCCACTAATACTGATGGTAGAGCTCTGAAATTTAAACATTATACAGGCACTTTTCCACGTAGAATCCATTGGCGTGCTTCTCCTATTTGCACCATTTTAAATTACGAAGCGGCAACCCAAAATTATGTTTCTTTTTGATATACGCTATATTTTTATGTCATTTTCTGGAAGCTTAATTTTTTCTGATTTCAATAATTTTTTGTTGTATGTTTTGCATAATTATAAGTGATAGAAAATGGTCAAAAACCTCCTTTTACTTATGTCTCAGTATACATGGTGAGTGTTTGACCACTGCGTTAATTTTAACCATAGATTCTTGACGTTAAACGAAACATTTTCTTCCAATAATATTTTTCCAAATTTGGCCCCATCCAAAAGATATATGATGTTGAAATTTCATAAAAAAATTGCATTTTCACATGTGATATTCAAACGACAATATTAATTGAAATGATCTCTTGTAGAAGGATTTTGATTACAGTCATGCATATTTTGGCATCAATAGATTTATTCCATTTCTTGTGGGTTTCTCACTACTACTGTACAGATTTGTTAAATTGCATGAAAAAGAAATATCACTTGAATTGAAGGTCCGTATCTTGTACTTTCTAGAATCAATAGTCTTATTTGCAGATAAAATCATTCTTCATTTTTTCTCCTAAATTGCTATTTGAAGTTGAAAAGAATTAAATCGATATAATCATCTGATGAAACATGAGTGAGTGAATATTTCTTATAAGGAAAATAATATTTTTAAACAATTCAGATTCAATAGTGGATTCTCTGGAAGGTAATTTTCATTCAAACTAAACTGGTCTATAAAGGGGTATTTGCCCAATGTGGAAACTTTGAAAAAACGGTATGAGAAAAAAGTGTTTCTTTTGATCTCAAGAACCTATGGTTAAAATTAACGCAGTGGTCAAAGACTCACCCCGTATAAGTGCGCAGAAAATTTTCTCAGAGTTCATGATCATTTCTACAAAGTTTAACTTTAATATGTCCACAGAAAAAGAAATCCAACGGTGACAAATCCGGTGAACGAGCCGGCCGTCTTATGAACCCTTGGTTTCAGAAATTGTTGTCTAAATTTTGACATCAATAGATTTATTCCACTTCTTGTGGGTTTCTCACTACTACTCTACAGATTGGTTAAATTGCATGAAAAACAATTATCGCTTGAACTAAAGGTCCGTATCTCGTACTTCCTGGAATCATTTGTCTTTTTTGCATATAAAATCATTCCTCATTTTTTCTCCTAAATTGCACCATTCTTGAGATATTTGAAGTTGAAAGGAATTGAATCTATATAATTTTGTCCAAATTTTCTGATTTTCCCAAATCCAACTCTGTGCTGAAATGATTCAATAATCTAATCAGATTTGTTCAATATTGCCATATTTTATGTCTTTATTAAATATTTCTACAAAAGGTTGGGGGAAATATCTCCAGTCTATGGTTCCACCACTAAACACTATAGATGAAATTAACCACTGAACAATTTTTGTCTTACATTCACCACAAAATCTAAATTTCATTTGCTGTATTCATTGTTAATGATGTCTAGCACCTTGTTTAATATTTAATCCAGAATAATAAATAGAGAAAAAGTTTTCCATCACTCACATAGATACTTCGGTATATTTTGACCGTTGAAATAGGTAAAGTATTTTCTGTCAGGACCTGTTGAATTGAAGACTTGTCTTTATGAAGAGCTAGTTTTTTATAGCTTCAGACTTTCAGGGTTTATCAAATTATATCTATACTAACATAGGAATGCTGCAAATTGAACTTATATGAGTTCTAAAAACTTCGAACCCAGTCTCCTAGATTTGTTTTATACCTTTATTATCTTTATTTCATACACCGATTCAACCTTGTTCACAAACTTAGTAGATAATAGAATTTGACTTAGTTTTAATATTTCTGAATGTTTGTTATGATGCATGGTTAATTAAAATTCAATCAATATTGAAACTGGAAGCTATAAGCTCATAAACAAGAAAGATTAGAAAAGAATGGATTTTCTGACCATAATCATTTCATACTGAATTGAATAATTTAAAACTATCGATATTATCCTTCCAATATTTTCCACATTTTTTTGAAAGAAAGCTACAAATAACTGTTGACAGTTTCAAACAGAATCAAAACAACATGGAACCACACAACACTTTTTTATTGGGAACTACCCACCACAGAGACGTTATAATATTTTAATGTGATAATAATTCACTCTAATTATTCTGAGGAAAATTATAACTAAAGATCAATAATAGTTACAGATATTATCTTTCATTTAAAAAAAACATTGTAAATAATAAGTTCTTCTCTCCTGGGGTTCGGTAATAAATTAATATTCTATGGTAAGGTATTAAAATTTGACATAATCTGTGAATAACCATTATTTAATATTTATGTTCTTGTTTTCGTAATTAAAACAGATACTCTGATTATAAAAATCAGTAATCAGTAATTATAGTCTAAACAGAATAGATTCATATTAATGATTTAACAACAAATTTTTTATTAAAGAACACCTAGTTGATTTTTCAAAATCAAATTTAGGTATTTCTTCAAGAAAGTATAATTGCACACCTAAATCTGGAAATACTTGTAATCTATCCAGGTAAATTGTTATTGGGATTCAGTACAGAAAATAATCATCAAGCAAAGTAACATCACTTTAAAATGATTATTCGTAGTGACATCATTCATTGTTGTTGAAGATTTCGAAAAAGATTTTCATATTTTTAACAGTATGATATCAAGAGACCTCATAGACCTGTTCACTGGTCTCTGTCAAGGAGAAGAAACTTCAGAAATATCAGTGTTTGAAAAATCATAGATGATTTTTTCTGATTTTGAGTGAAAAAAAAGCACAGTGACAACCTCTTGCCTTGGAAGTTATCATAGAAATGATGGTTTTCATGATTTGGAAATTTTAAGAAGAAAATTACAAATGTATGATGATAACACCCAATAATTCTGAGGTTTTTTTTGGATTGGATGAAAGATGAGTAAGTGAATCATTTCTTAGAGGGAAAATAATGTTTTTAAACAATTCAGATTCAATAGTGGATGCTGTGGAAGGTAATTTTGATTCAAACTAAACTGGACTACAGAGGGGTATTTTCCCAATGTGAAAACTTAAAATGCTTATAACTTTTCAACGCAGCTGAATATAGAAAAACCGTAATGCAAAAATTCTATTATTCTCTTGAAGAAATTACAAAAGGAGCATAGAAATGAAAAGACTACCAGAAGGAGACTGTGGTAATTATAGGATGCTCAATTTTTCAGAGCTTATCGACAATTGAAACTAAAGAAAATATTGAGATTCAGGTTTTCGACCATTTTCTATCACTTAAGTTTGTGCAAACCGTACGATGTTGCACATTTTTGAAATCAGAAAAAATGGAACTTTCAGGAAATAGTACACAAATATTGTGTTCCTATTTAAAAAAACATTACTTTGAGTCATAGCTTCATAATTTACCATGCTGCGAAAAGGAGAAGCACTCCACCTTATTCTACGTGAAAAAGTGCCTGTATAATGTTTTAATTTCAGACCTCTACCATCAGTATTAGCGGAGATATAATTTTTTTTTGATATCGCCATTTTTCCAGTTTTCGCTTATAACTCGAAAACAAAAGAAGGTACTCAAAAATGAATACTACCAAAATGGCCTCAATCGTACTTGAGTATTTCAGGTTGTCTTCCGTAAGAGATGACATAGAATTTTCATATTTTCTGACTAGGCTTTATTCATTTACATTCAAAAATGAAATATTTTGACATGTCCTCAATTGTTTGAATATACTGATTTTTGTGTTTGAACATTCAAAAATTGTAGGAAAGCACTGATGTAAGTTCTGAATTTAAAGTCTTTCTTCGTTCTTTGAAATAATCTGATACTAATAAAACCGTCATTATGAATGAACAAACCTATATCAGAAATTAAAAATAACTACATACTCATAGTTTTACTTAAGTTTTGACCGATGTCAATCAGAATCGTATCTGTGAAAAGATCGAGAATTGAAATTTCGGATGGATTTTTTGATATTTCTCTTTACCGATTTCAAGAAAAATTCGTTTCTTCAGACGAATAATTTGGACCTTTTTTATAAGTTTGAAAAGAATGGCGGGTACCAGGAGAAAGGATATTTCCTGTAGTTTAGTTTTCGACCACCGTTTAAAGTTTCAATTAACCAAGAGTCAACGAACCGAACGTTAATGTCAACGTAATTAATTCACAATAACTTTAACTAGGTATAAATAATTAAATTTAAAAAAATTTTTTAGTCTGTCGAATTTGGAAAATTTTGAAGGCCTCTTTGTTTCAACCAAATCCAATGTCTTCCAAGTAACAACACATTACATCCGATGGATATTCTAGGAGTTATAGAGGAAGCGAAAACTCAGATGATCATAACTTCTGAACTGCTGGACGGATTTGGTCCAATAACAAATTTGACCGAGATATTTGGACAGTTTAGCAATTTTGAAAATATGAAAACTTCAGCTTATCTGTTTCATAAGATAGAAAGTATACGGATGACCGGACGGAATACCCAATCGATTGAGACCATTTTCGATTCAATATTCGAAAACTACAGACTTTAGGGCAAAGTGATATACAGGATGAACCACGACGAACTGCATCGATCGATATCTCAGAAACTGAATGTGGGAAAAATTTGAAATTTTGGGAACTTGCCAGATGTCTTGGGACCTATAGAGCTAAAATATTTTCATCAATTGGGCACTTCCGGTTATACCGGAAATAGACCCTAAGTCGCTTATTTTAAATAGGATACCCTATATATTATTACATTTTTGGATTCTACTTAACATTCTAGGCAGATTTCATGCATCATGTCCTATCCCTAAGTCTGAGCGTTTTTGACATATTCAGGTTTTTATGTCAAAAATTACGATTGCAAGCCCTAATTTAATTATCAATTGTTCCTATAAGGAAGCCCTTTTTACTTACTTTGGGTTAGATGTGTTGTTGAAAAGGACCTAATTCAATAGATTTTGTATAATACTTGGACAAATAATCATACAGAGTGTTAAAAAAAAAGATCTAGAATGAGATTGAGAAAACTGACAAAACTCGATTTTTCAAATGGAAACCCCCCATTTTTATTAATTTGTAGCATTAATCATCAAAAATGAAGGTAACTTTGTATGAGGTTATCTATACCTAAAATTTGAAGTTTTCGAAATATTGCCAACTTAATATTTTTCTATGGCTGTTTTGCATTTAATGTGTAAACAATTAGATCTAGGATAGCCAGGTTTATATTTGACATTTCAAGTAGCATTTGAATGAGGCTTAAAAAAATTATTTAAGTAAATATTCAAATTGGTGTCCTTGAACTTCTAAACATTTTTCCCATCACAGCAGCAATTGTTCATGGGTGGCTTTTCTTATTGATTGGGGGTCCAGGTCTTCAAATGCTGTTTTAACACGTCTCATGCAGTCTTCCATGGTGGTCACTGATGTTTTATACACGTTATTTTTCACTGTTCCCCATACATAAAAATCGAGCACTGATATGTCCGGGGAGCGAGGTGGCCAAAGATTTGGTCCATTGTTGGCTATCCATTAATCGTAAAATAAGTTTTCCAGATAATTATTGACCAAATGGGCATTATGTGGAGGTGCTCCATCATGTTGGTAAAAAAGTTTTTGGAAGTTCAGCCAGGGGCAAGTTGTCTAAATAGTCAACTTCAAAATTCCGCAAGATGTTGAGGTATCGGTCTCCTATAAGTTGAAATATGTGTTTTATATTATTATATTTTTATTAACTATTCAAAAAGACCTAACTTACCATTCAAGTTCTCTTGATAAAATTGTAAGCAAACAATGCCGTCATTTCTTACTGCACAATAAACGTTAAATTGCCAGGATTCTTGAAAATTGTGTTCCCTAAATGGATGTACATTTCTATCACTCCATTGATGGCAATTACGTCGAATAAAAACACCATTCTTTGTAAATTTGGCTTCGTCGGTCCAAATGATATTATCCAAAAAAAAAAATCTTCTTGTGAACGAAGTATTATGAATTCACAGAATTCCATTCTTCTTGGAAAATCAGTTTCATTCAAATGCTGCACTTATGAAATTGCATAGGGATGATATTTGTGTTTATGTAAAATTCTTAGAACTGACGATTGAGATAATCCTGATTCTAATGCTACTTGCCTTGAAGATTTTGTTGGATATGCTTCAAAATATCCCAAAATTGCTGTTTCAATATTTTCATTGTCAACAACTGGTTTCTTTTTGTACATTTTTGCCTTTACGGATCCAAAATTCTTGAAGTTTTCTATAATTCGTTTAACAGTATTTGGTGATGGTTTTTGTTTATGAGGATATCGGGTAGCAAATGTATCACAGGTTTTTGAAATAACTTTTTCACATTGTCCATAAATAATAAATAAGTTTAAATAATCCTCGTTTGTATAATTTAACCGGGCTGGCATTACGATGATTTGAAGTGTCAAATATAAACGTAGCTATCCTAGATCTAATTGTTTACACATTAAATGCAAAACCGCCATAGAAAAATATTAAATTGGCAATATTTCGAAAACTTCAAATTTTAGGTATAGATAACCTCATACAAAGTTACCTTCATTTTTGATGATTAATGCTACAAAATAATAAAAATGGGGGGTTTCCATTTGAAAAATCGAGTTTCGTCAGTTTTCTCAATCTCATTCTAGAGATTTTTTTTTTTTTGAACACTGTATGATTATTTGTCCAAGTATTATACAAAATCTATTGAAGTAGGTCCTTTTCAACAAGACATCTAACCCAAAGTAAGTAAAAAGGGCTTCCTTATAGGAACAATTGATAATTAAATTAGGGCTTGCAATTGTAATTTTTGACATTAAAACCTGAATATGTCAAAAACGCTCAAACTTAGGGATAGGACATGATACATGAAATCTGCCTAGAATGTTAAGTAGAATCCAAAAATGTAATAATATATAAGGTATCCCACTTAAAATAAGTGACTTAGGGTCTATTTCCGGTATAACCGGAAGTGCTCAATAGATGAAAATATTTTAGCTCTATAGGTCCCAAGACATCTGGCAAGTTCCCAAAATTTCAAAATTTTCCCACATTCAGTTTCTGAGATATCGATCGATGCAGTTCGTCGTGGTTCACCCTATATATATATATTCTTTTGAACTTTTGGCTGACAATAATAATGTGATAGCTCTCCGTTATACGAGCACGAGGTCACAAAAATTACAGTAAGCTCCTTTTTTTTTGAAATATCGTATTTTTTGAAGTCGAACTTACGAAAAAATTATTCTCAGGTTATTAAATGTTTTCGTCAAAACGATTGTTATTGAAATTCTCCTAAGAAAGTCTGGTATAAAAATGGTTTTGACAATTTGTCAATCCTAATTTCAATTCAGATTGTCAGTGAAATTACGATTCTTTCATGTTTGGGACTCTTCATTAATGAAAAACTCATAGCTTCGTAAAATAGGCTAGGTGAATGCTGAAATTTTAAGATGTTCTGAATATCACCAACCTCAATATATATCCAAAATTTTGTGGATTTCTAATGCCCATCTTATGACTTATCAACTATTAAGTAAAAAGTTTTGGGAATTTTGCAAACTTATTTGTTTAATTTTCAAGTTACAACTTGATCCGTTGGGTTTTCTAGGAGAAAAAAGAATTCAGATGCTCATAACTTCTTGACAAGTGGACGGATTTGGCCAAATTGCGAACATGACCGAGGTGTTAGGACAATTAACGAATTGTGAAAATATGAGAACAAGAAGTTATTGAAACAGATTGTTCAGCACCAATAAATTAGTTCTCCATTCGGAAACCACTCGGCAGTAATAAAATTTCAACGAAAACTCAAAAATATTCCAAGCAGTTTCCAGGAATTCCCCACTTCTCTAGTCAAAATCACAAATAGCAAATTTCGAAATTTCTTCTGATTTATGGGTCAGTTCCGACTTTGCCACCTCCCTTCAGTAGTTTTTGAAATTCGTTAGAAACACCCATTCCAGAAATGTAAATCATTTTTATTACCCCGAGCAATAAACAAGATCGCAAACCCTAGTTGAAGGTAGTTGTTGTCAGTTTGAATATTTTGACCGTTGGAGAAACACTCTTGAAATTTCGTAAAATTCATGGTTGATCGCTTTGCGATATATTTGGTTCTTCAAGATGAAGTTACGCGAGATATTTTTGGTGTGTTTTAGTGTGTTTTTAGTGTGTCAAGCTTATCCTTTCAGTTATACAAATCTTGGAACCGTTTTTCCTACAAGGGTTGTTTCGGTAAGACAAATTTTAATGGAATTCTATTTTACATTTTGAAAATCATTTCGTTCTATTTAAATTTATTTACTGGATTTATTTCGAATATTTTTAATACTTAGTAAATTCGGAAATTCAATACCGCCTTCGCGCACTTGGTCTAGTCTAGCCTTTTTCTATACTCTGGAACAGTATGATACTAATAGAATCGCCAAAATGAATGAACAAACCTATATCCCAAATTAAAAATAACAACTCAGTTTTCTTTATGTTTCGTTCGGAGCTCAAATTCCCTCCTAAAAAACATTCAAAAGTAGCCATATCAACTCCATCGGAACCCATTTATAATATCTTGCAGTCGCTAAGCTCTTGTCCTTTTAAATACCTCCTATATTTACGTCCAAATTACAGTGATTATTAATTAAAAATCATCAAACTATCAATTTTCCTTCAGTTTCATTTGTGTCACAATTCTGTTCCATTTAATACTATACTATTTCATTATATAATAACTTAAATCATTCAATGCATATGGCAACATTATCAGGAAAATTGATCTATCGGTATACAAGATCTTCTTTCATCATCATACCAGAATTGCGGAAGGGCAACACGTGTCGTGACTAGTCCTTTGAAATACCTTATATCTTCAAGTTTAAACGACACAAAAGCGAACATTTTTCGGGATCAATTCTTCTGAAACCTATAATTTGTAAAGTTTCAGGGGATAGGGTGTCAAGAGATGGCAAATTTTCTATAGTTTCGTTTTCGACAGTCGCCCCAAAGTTTCAACGGGCCAAAAGTCTACATGGAACGTAAATGTCGACGTAATTAATTAACATTAACTTAAACTTATGTGATTGCCTGCGCTGAAGTAAATAAAAAAATAATTATATCTTCTGGTGGCAAATAAATTTTTTTTCTGGTATTCTTGAAAAATTTTCCAACGTTCCGATTTCTGAAAAGTTTTGCAAGCCTATTTATCTCATCATAATTCAAATATCTTTCATATTACAATTTGATCTACTAGATCAAGATAATCTAAATGTTATAGAGAAAACCAAATTTCAGATTCTCGTAACTCCTGCAGCATTGGTCGGATTGGCCCAATAATGTACTTGACCGATCTATCTGCACAGTTAAATTATTCTGAAAATATGAAAACTCCAGTATATCTCCTTTGCATGAGAGTATAAGGCCGGACTGGCATACTCAAGTTTGATCCTGTATTCTTCAGGATGTCAAACCCAATCAATTGAGACCGTTTTCGGCTCGATATTCAAAATTACAGATATTTGGGTAAAACGACAGCACGCTGTTCTACCACAGCATAGATAATATACAGCAGAGAAACTCTGGGTGCTGGGATGGTTCGCGCATTTTGGGCTGCGCATACCGGCTTGGCCCGCAAAGTCTAGACCGACTGATCCAAATCGGTCTGATTCATTATCGTCCCTAGGAATTGAGTAATGGGTTGTATAAGGTGAGACATAGGCATAGAGTTCCAAAGTTTTCATTTGAAACGAACTTTACCGTTGTGTTAAGTGCCAATTACAGTAAATTTTTATATTTTTGTACATTTATAGAAAAGTACCCTTTTCTATTTCGGAAAACCTTTGTATCAACTCCACCTAGAAAGTTTGCAATTTCTAGGTTCATAAGGATTAATATTTCTCAAAAATTGATCGAAGTATATATTACAATTAATATTATTATATTATATATAAAATTCATTGAGGTGAATATACCATTCCATCATCCATGTGAGCAGTTTCCACTTCAGTATGTTGTAAAATTATTTTATAGGGTCAGACTTTACTATACAAGCAAATTTATAAATCAAAATCTGACAAGTGTCAATAAAAATAAACTTTTGATTTGAAGGCACCAATAAAAAAGCCAGAAAATACTTATTATGGATATTTGTTTGTATTGTAGATTTTGTATCCATTTTATTTTTTGTTTTTTTTATTTTCCTTGATTATTCATATAGATATATATATATATTCTAGTCATTTTTATTTATAATAAATTTTTTTTTATATTTTCAATAATTTTTATTCTCAATTCTTTTTGGTTTTTTATTTATTTATATTTTCAAGTTTTTTCATTAATTTTATTTTTTATTCATTCATATTTTTTATTTCTTTCTATTTTGTAAATAAATTTTTATACTGGATTAAACATTTTAATTTTTCTTGTTTGTGTAAGGATTAATCCATATATATTATACTGTTCTTAATACGGCTCTGACTACAGGTCCGCCGTAATAGCACAGGTAATATTTTCAAGGTCACAAATTTTGGAACATTAAATTCTAAGGGATGAGAGCAGAGTTTCTCTGCTGTATATTATCTATGCTGTGGTTCTACTAGGACAAGCGCTCAAAATCATCTAAAATTCATAATGATGGTATCTTATAGTCTTTTATTTCAGATCATATTAATCACATATTACTTTATAATATACATGAAAATGAAATGAGACAAAATTACGCGCTAACTCTCTTTCACTCTACCTTAAATATTTATTATCTTTTAACAACCAGTAACCC
This sequence comes from Micraspis discolor, assembly GCA_030674115.1. Taxonomy (NCBI): domain Eukaryota; kingdom Metazoa; phylum Arthropoda; class Insecta; order Coleoptera; family Coccinellidae; genus Micraspis; species Micraspis discolor. The sequence goes on from JARTUT010001333.1 coordinate 424,449, forward strand.
TTATTTGCGGCCAGATTTAATTAAGCAACTTTATATGATAATTAATAGAAAAAAATTAGCTTTAATTTGACATATAATTAATGAAAATAGGTTATAAACGTATAAATTTATCGAAATTATACCTGTTTACACCTGGCTACAAAGAGGTGCGGCCAGGTGCGCAACGGCAACCGTGATTTTTTAGAATCTTCATATTTATTACAGTGATGTAAACGTTATTTTATTTAAAAAATAAGTAAACGAAATTTTTTACCAAAACTAAATTAAAAATAATGGCGGCCAAATTTTGATAGGCACCCTAGTAAATATATATTCCATCAATTATGAATAAACATAAAAATTTGGTTTTAAACAAAAAGTCGATGAACACACCAATCCCGCAGCGGGATCTCGTACTAATATGCGCGCATTTTTATAACAGTTTTTGCGGTGAATTTTCTTTCTCGAAACTCGACGAACAAACATATGAAGAACGAAAAATTTATTATTCTGGTATCACGAAGAGAAGTATCTTATATCTTTATTCAGATTTCCTTCGGAGATTTAAAGCCCTCTTCGTACAGAAAATAATTAAGGAAAGCTGGAAAATTAGTATTATTTTCTAACTTAATAATTTCTTCAGATACCTCACGATAACCCCAACCACCATCAAGGGTAAGCTAATATTATCGTCTTCAGGAAGGAAAATTCTAATCGTAAATATTGTTTAATTTTATGGTTCTCTTATTGTACATATTATATTTTAATTTATGGGATTGTAAAAATACAATCGTATTTCCGTTTGAATTGCCGTGAGCTACTAAATGTAGTACTGGAAGGGCTATTGGAATTTTGGATTGAGATAGTCGCCAGGAATATTTTTTTATTACTAGACAAATTTTTTTGGATAAGTACCCCCCAGGGGACATTTACTTAGATTTTGTATATTTGAGAAGTTGTGTATAACAGTGAGATTTACGATTAGGTTTAATATTTAGGGCATAGATAATAGATTAGAGATAAATAGAAATTTAGGAATTTTAGGATTAAAATAATTAGGAAAATAGGGTAGTATAGTTATTAGTTAGTAGATAGATTCAGTAAGAGATAGATTTAGATACGGATAAGAAGAATAGGCTTTTAATAATTAGGAAAATAGGTTTAGCATTAGGATAGTAAAGTTTCAGAAAGTAAATATAGCATAAGGTGTACAGAAATTCAAATTTTTTTTCTTTCCTACCAACACTCATTTATTCAATTCAAAGTAATTGATCTTTTATTTTCAATTGACATAATTTGGTAATTTCGGAAGTAGGTGGCCAGATATTCAAATTACCTGGCGCCCATATATATAATTATTCTTTCTATGTTCTAGAGGGTAACCCACCCTGTGTGAGCTAGTTGGTCACCTTTTGTTACATCTAGTCATATCGAAATTTAATTATTCTGGGTGCATTTCGATCAGATTTTTTTGATAAAGTCATTACACGTAACAATTGGGGTTTCGACAATTTGGAAAACGTCTTGCATTTCCATTGCAGAAACCATAAACAAAAATTATGTCTGAATGTTCTACATTACAATATACAAAGGGCATTTCAAAAATTTTATTAAATTAGTAAAACTGTTTTAGGTTGAGAGTTAACTATAAATATAATTGATGACATCTAAATTTGACATGATTATTCTGGGTTTTCATGGCAACCACAATAGATTTAAAATGGCTATACTCAGTGACAGATTTAATGTGTGTTAGGTTTAGATGTCATTAATAATAATAATAGTTAACTTAGTTAATAGCTTATAAAAAATTACAGGAAAATGGTATTGGTTACCAAAGGCCTGAACGAAGCATACAAAGAAGAAATCATCTACAGAGAAATATGATTTTACAGACCTTCGAAGAAAATAAAAAACTCAGTATTCGAAAAGCATCTAAACAACTCAATATTCAGGAAACAGAAAATTCAGAACACTTAAAAACAACAAGTACATATCATACCACTTATTGCCCACTAAGGCAATACAAAATCCGCATGCATTTTGCCTTAGAAATTTTCAAAATAAATTTAAATTAAATTTGGGACCCTTTAGCTTGAAATGCATTTTTCTCTGAATCGGTTGCTCCTAGAGACTTCGATGAGGTGTACCTTTTTCAATTTAAAAGGATGAGAGAATCAATATTTTAATAAAAACGGTATACAGGGTAGTACAAAGAAGTTGCAACTGTTCACATGGGTTGAAATGGTTGCCGGTGGTTCCCTCTAGAAAATACAACTAAATTTACCACAAATTTGAATTCATGATTCCAAAAATTTCCTGTATACGAAATTTCATTATAGTATTTCGAAGCAGTCAAGAGCTATTAAAGAAAACGTGAATTCAAACACTATATTCATCGTGGAGATCAAATATATGTAGGAAAGGTATATCCGGTGAATCCACAAGTAGCAGAACTTGTGTACTCCTATTATCTATTTTGTCTTCTTACCATCTCCTTATTCCTAAGGTTACCTTGCCCTGACGAAGCCAATCAGCAGAAACACTTGTCGGCAAAACGCGAATTATTTATTCAACACCCTGTATTTCGGAAACGAAGCATTTCTGGACCCATGTTCATAGGAACTTTTTGCTTAAAATGATGTGATCTATCACTCTTTTCAGTTTGTCGGAAACAAAACAGAATACACTGTATAGGAATGTTTTTGAAAGAATTAGGAAATTTTTTCACAATAATGGAGATCAAAGTATAATAAAATACGCAGAAAGAAGTTTATCATAGAATACGAAGATAATCGGTTGATTGATTGAAAATCTATTTACCGGCCAACAAATAATAAGTAGAGATCACATTATGGCTTTTAGGTGGCAAATAACGCTGAAATAACCTGTGAGCTGGAAATATAAAATACGTTCTGATGAATCGTGAAATAGTACTAAATTAAAAATAGAATTTTTGAATTCAGGCCCAATTCAGTCTGGACGATTTGTGGTCAGAATACTCGTTCAATGTGAAGTGAATTGAAAATCGAAAATTACTGAGAAACTATCAGGCTTAGGTATAACAAAACCTTATGAAGATAAGTAGTTTCGAAAAATAAATTTTGCGTTCAACGAAATAATGAAATATCGGGTGTGCCATTTGAAATCAGGAAGTTCTTGGTCATTATTTGTGGTTATATGTTTGAAAATTGATTATGATCACACTGTATATTCCAGAGTTCAATTTTTTTGTTTTGTGTGGGAGTAGTCAGTATGTATAGTCAAAAATACAGTGTTTGTATTGCTGGCGAAACTGATTTCTTCATTAATGGCTATTTTAAAAGACTCCACACTTTCAATTTTTTGCAATTTTCTCTTAGATAATACACCAAATGTGCAGAGAGGTCTGAAGAAACTCTTCAACACTTTTCTTCAAATGAAAACAAAAAATTAATGCTGTCTGGTACAAAATTAGACTATGAAAAAATGTGATGTTGTCTGTTGAATGACTTGATGTATACTAAATATGTTTCACAGATGTCATAGCAAACAATAAAAAAAAATAAAGGCTCGTTCGCAACAAATGTTTCCTATCGAGACATTTGTATCTTGACGCTAACTTCATAACGGTATACCTGGTTTCTTTTTATTGGAACACCCTTTATATATGAAAATAATTTTAAACGATGCTTCTGATCAACCTAATTACATCACGTAAAAAGAATTCCGAAATATCTTCATATACACCCTCGAATTGAGCATCGCGTCAGTGGTGGGCCACTTGGTATAATTGCCAATGAAAATTTCATGATTAAACCTACAATTTTACATTTTGTAATATAGGTATCTACTTATTATATTTGTTCTTATTCCAACTCATTTCGTTTTATTTTGTTTTATCACTTGGCACATCAAAAAGCAAAAAGCGGTGCAGATAGTTTTCCTGCACGGAACAGGCAACATACTATTGACCCTGGGACATGTTTGCGTTTTTCTACCAATTGCTCAATAATTGCCATTTATGGTTATAATACTGTTAGGTTATGGTCCAGATGAACATGAAATTTTTGATGAGCACTCGATATCTTGTCAGTTATTGTTCATATCTCGAAAGAATTTGTGCATATACCTGTATATTGTAATTATTCTGAAAATTCTGAATTGTTTTTCAGGGTATCATGATCACCCCAGTATCTGAGACTGTTGGAGATGGTATCAAACTTGCAATGGATTTTTGCTCAGAAGAATTTAGATGGAAGCAATGGAACTGCCCCAAATCAGCCTTTTCAAGGTATTCAATGATCTCAGTGAAAACTGCCTTTCACTAAGTCAAAGTCTTTCTACAAAATAGAATTCAAAATCGGTAATTTCAGACAATAATTGATGAAAGCTGATATACTGATGAGAAATAAAATGATAAAAAATAAATTGTTGACGTCAGTAATTGGACCACCCTGTATAGAGAGCAACCCTCGTATACCTGATGATAGATCCTACCTCAAAAGTTTCAAATCTAATATGACAGCAGGTCCTGACAGAATTCCATATTTTCTGTTGAAGGACTGTGCGATTGTCCTCGTCAGACCTCTCACCATTGTTTATGGACTGTCCCTTTCTACACTTCATTTTCCTACCAGTTGTGATTCTGAACAAATTCAGCAAAGTTTTCGAAAAAATACTTCACGACATCATATATGTTCATGTGAGGAGCAAAATTTCTAATAGCACGGATTCATCAAAGGTCGATCAACAGTAACCAACTTGACCTTAACTCAGTATATTGGTAATGCATTGGATGAGTCTTCTCAAGTTGATGTCATCTACACGGACTTCAAGAAGGCATTTGACAGATTGGATCATGGTATACTTATCAAGAAGCTGTCTTCCTTCGGGTTGAATCTTGATTGTCTATATTTTTTTGAATCTTATCTTTCCCGTAGAAATCTGTATGTTCAGTGTTATGATTATTGGTCTTGTGCTTTTGAGACTACCTCAGGTGTCCCTCAGGGGTCTATATTGGGTCCACTCCTTTTCTTAATCTTCATCAATGATATCTGTTGTTACCTGACCTGTTCCTTTCTTCTTCATGTTGATGTTATGTTGACAACTTACTTCCCTGAACGTTCAAAAATGTAGCGTAATGTCCTTCAGTCGTAAAAGAACTACAATAGATTTCCTTTATAGCATTAGTGGTTGCGTTCTTGGTAAGGTTATTGAATTTAAAGACCTAGGTATCTAATTCGATCGTGGACTTAGTTTTGTTCCTCATATAAATTCAATCACCTCAGGGAGCATCAAAATACTTGGCTTCATCCTAAGGAACTCAAAGTGGTTACAGAACACCAGAACACTATTTATACTATTTAATGCACTTGTGAGGTCAAGGCTAGAGTACGGGTGCCTAATTTGGAGCCCTGGATATAGTGTATATGTCAGTTGATTAGAGAATGTACAGAGGTGATTTCTGAAATATCTATGTTTCAAAATTGACGGTATTTATCCCAAGCGTGGTATACCTCACGAAAATTTCCTAAGATTTCAGGTTGATTCTCTGGAACGTCGTCGCACCTATTTAGGTGTTTTATTTCTGCGGAATATAATGTGCTCGTCAATCTGGGTTTATCTTTCTCATATTGACTTATTATTTTTTCTTCTTGCACTTGTGTTAACTTTTTTAAATTTTTGTTTTGTTTAATTTACTGTTAAAGTTCAATATTTTTTTTGTAAACACTTGTAAAATCCAATTCTGTAATAGGCCACGGTTGTTTAATGGTGTATTGCTAAATAAATAAATAAATAAATACCTAAATAATAATCTGAAAATGACTATAATAGTCAATACATTTTATATTGAAATTTATAATTGGAATATTATTGCTCAAAAACCTACTCACGTCATATAATTATTGTTGTTCATACCTGATGAGACTTAAGCTAAAATTATTTTCATAATTTTGTTCAGTTAATTTATATGTAGTTGGAGTTTTAGGTAAATTGTTTGTCTTCAATGTACATTATTGATGTTCTGAATCCATTTTCAATTCTACAGGAGGAACATGCAGAAATTGAGCTTGACCAGAGAGGTGGCCTTCAGCAGAACCCTTACAGTGGCAGGTATCATGCATGCCTTATCCAAACATTGCTCGAAAGCGACAAGAGGCACGTGCGACTGTGATAGATCTGACCATTTCCTGGAGTCCATCGAAAAATTTGAAGCAATTTTTCCACATAAGATAAGAAATCCGATAAACACAGGAACATCTACAAGCATTGTTATGAATGAAAACGAAGATTACAACACAAACGAAATTAAAAGTAATAAAAATGAATTGACCTGGTCTTGGGGAGGTTGTTCTGATGATGCTGGTTTTGCTGACGAGTGGACTCAAAGATTTTTACAGATTTTGAGAAGGGACTGATCTTCGTGCTTATGCAGAGAGGCAGAACAATATGTTGGGACGAAAGGTATCTATCACACATTGACATACAGGGTTGGGATATCCACATGTTATCCCAATCTCCATTATGGCTCATTGGCCAATATAGGATAACAACTTTTTTCTGCCAAAAGCATAGTCTTTAGCCGTGCTAATATATGCTAATATATATATTCATAAAGTATTCAGTAAATGTGTTGCATGTACGGACTAATAGAAAGTATTTCGCATTGATGGATCTTCTGTCAGTTGGTCGATCAGTTGGTTGACATGGTCTTGTTGTGAGCTGTAAAACAATTTTCTTGAGTAGTTTTTTCAGAGTTTCGACCGTTATGAGGTCGTGTTCAGGAGCTTTCTTGTTTTTCAGTATTCTTATCTCATTGGCTACATCTGTTGGTGTGAAAGTTTTAATTGGTGATGGTGATGAATTTAGAACTCACTTTTCATTGAATATTGAGCGCCGTCATAATTTAAATTCATTTTCTCCATTATGATTACAATATTGAAAATTTAAAGAAGCGATAGAGAGGGTCTCAACGAAGCTTTAGAGACCTGTCAAATCCTAACCTCTGATTGGTCAACTGGCGGAGGAGGTGAAATTATTTCTATGCGTTTTCTACGAATTCTATGAGTTTTTAAAATAAAGCAAAAGCGTATACTGCGTCTGATGTAGGATCGTGCATTATTGTTGCACCTCCCGCTATAAGAGCTTTTTTGGATATTTTTAATGTACTTATAATATGTTTTTTTTCTCGAGATGGTGAAAGATTCCCTCAAAAGGGTATGCAGATGTCATGGAATTTCCGGAAGCTGCTCTCACAAAACTTGTTGGTTGCAAGTAGCTCCATTCAATGACATAGCAAAGAAATTACTGAAAAAATACAGGAAGGCAGCAAAAATTGATTACAATCAGATGATAAGTGACAAGAAAAATCCAGACAGAGGTAGGAGGAAGATAGGCAGAAAACAACTGGTGTATATAGATGCATCTCCTGACTATTGCAAGTCTGATGACTCGAAAGGTTCGTCTATATCTATCTATATATATATATATATATTTTTTTTTTGTTTAAAATTTCTTGGGTGTATAGCACTTATTCTACTAATAAATGGTAATTGTTAAATTATTATTTCATTTATTTTATTTTTCCAACATATGTTTCGGCGTGTCTACGCCTTTTTCAAGGAATATAATTCAGTCGACAATTTCCTGTAAATTACATAATAATAAATACACAAATATATCAACAAACAACACAAAGCTTTTACGTACTTCATTCAAATCGTCCGTCAAGTTATTATTTTCTTCTATAATCAAACTTTAAAAGATCTTCAAATATTAAATATTTTCGTCAGCCATGAGTAAAATAATGTGACGATGATGCGCTGTCACGATTTTGTTTTTCCAACTTCTTATTCCAATTTAATGCTGCGACACCTGTACGAATTAACAAGTGATAATCCCAAATCTGGGTTTGAATTGGTTCTTTTTAATCTAGATGGAGTTGGTAGTGGAAGATTGAAAATTTGTATTTCCTTATTTATGTTATCAGATTGAAATAAATTTGGGCCAAGTTTTTGATGTCCGTTTTATCGTTCATAGCTTCTTTTTTTTTTATGTGGATCATTTCTAGTATGTTTCTAGTTTTGTTGTTTCTTTCTTTTCCAGGATAGAAAAGTTCTCAAAATCCATTTTATGTTTTTCTGTTTGTTCATGCTTTTTTAGTGCGGTCATATTTTTGCAAAATTTGTGCCCATTTATTCTTTCCTTTATATATTGTGTTGTCTGTCCTATATATACTTTTGGGCAATCCATACAATTTATTCGGTAGACACAATTCGAGGTTTTATTATTTTGGATTTTTGATTTTAATTTTGTGTTTATAAATTTCAAATTATTTGTGTTTTTATGTGCTACGTTTATTCCATAATGCTTCATTGATGCATTTAGTGTTTCTGATAAGCCCTGTATATATGGTAAGGATACATATTTTTGGGTTTCGATTTCGGTTCTTCTAGTTTTTCGTTCTGTATTATAAAGGCTAAAGATTTTGTCTTAGTCGCAGCATTAAATTGGAATAAGAAGTTGAAAAACAAAATCGTGACAGCGCATCATCGTCACATTATTTTACTCATGGCTGACGAAAATATTTAATATTTGAAGATCTTTTAAAGTTTGATTATAGAAGAAAATAATAACTTGACGGACGATTTGAATGAAGTACGTAAAAGCTTTGTGTTGTTTGTTGATATATTTGTGTATTTATTATTATGTAATTTACAGGAAATTGTCGACTGAATTATATTCCTTGAAAAAGGCGTAGACACGCCGAAACATATGTTGGAAAAATAAAATAAATGAAATAATAATTTAACAATTACCATTTATTAGTAGAATAAGTGCTATACACCCAAGAAATTTTAAACAAAAAAATTTATATCAAAGCACAAGAAACTCTAACAAAAAATATATATATGTATATATATACCATTAAATTCAAAGTGAAGATAATGCGGTGAAATAAGATATTGGAGAAGGATAATGAGTTAAACATTTATGTTTTATTTTATTATTCATTTCCATTCATATCCAGGTTTCTTGGTTGCCTTGCCCTGAAGAAGCCAATAAGCAGAAACACGTGTCGGCAAGTACCTTCCATCCATTTCCCATATTTTCTGCATTCCTGCGGTTTAACTCATTATCCTTCTCCAATATATATATACCTATACTTAAATTGAATTTTATCTAGTCTTATAAAAAAAGTGTTGTCTCGCTACCAATCGACATTGCATTGACATAAGGCGACAATAATAGAAAGTTAAAATCACGCAAATCAACTTTCGCACAGAGTTTCTTTCTCTACTACATAAATATTCGGGAAATGTTGACGTAAATAACGCAAGCTGAGTTATTTATTATTATTACTACATATTTATTGATATTTATATTACAATTTGAACAATTACTAATGTTACTAATGTAAAGACGGAATACCGACATTTCTAACTACATGTTCCATTTTCGCATCTACCCTACTGAAGTACTGGCATCACAACCATTGCCATTTTTATATACTACACTTCGGTTATCCGTATTATTTTCAATACTAGTAAGCGGGTAGATCCGTAGGCCCGTAGATCCATAGGCCAGTAGATCCATAAGCCAGTAGTTCAATAGGCCCATAGATCAATATAAACCATAGATCGATATGGACCATAGATCAATATAGACCATAGATCAATGAAGCGCACACAATTTTCCATATAATCCCAAGATGATGAAGTCCCTGCGACGGTATGAGCAAGTCGATTCGCCATTTGTAACTAATTATGTATCGAATTCCCTACATATCCTTCGGAAGGTATGACCAGTGTAATCTTTTGCGTTTTATAGTTTCAGAAATGTTTTGCTTTTTTCTTAGGTATAGCGGACAAAGTATGCTTGCCTTCTACTAGTTAAACCCTTGAATTTAACGTACGAAATGGCATGTTTCGTGAAAATTATTCGGCCTTAGATTGATATACTTTTGAATAATTTCAAACCAGTTTACTGTCACCAATATACTTGCTAGTAACCTCGAATCTTCTCGTTCATGTTCATGCAATATTGAATGTATGATGATCCCGTTAATGCCTAAGGTCGTCTCAATCTCACGATAGGTCACATGACGATCTTGCAATATCAGTTGGCGCACAGCATCAACGATTTACGGAGCAACAACTGATTTTGGACGACCTTCACGAAACTGTACTTGGAGTGAACTACGACCTCGATTGTTGACCTGTTGTTGAGTTAATCCACGTCGAAGGTTGTAAAAATAATCACATGAAAATTTTTACGATTTAGTTCCATTTTTAGGGGAGATGAATATTTTAAGTTACTGAATCCTGAATACTGAATCCCGAAATATAAAAGGCAACCCTCGTATTTTCCTGTTTTAACTTTGGGACATCAATATTTTCGTCACAACACATGGTTGATTTTAACATACAATATTCGCTCCATAACGTGTATAGGGACATTACGATGGAAGCCATTTCGTGAAAATAAGCCAAAAATATATTTTCCTCCATTCTGATCACTTTCTTCGTCGAACACGATTCTTTAAAACTAATGTATGTTCATTCATAACGATTGCGACTTTTCAGGCAAAACGCAAGAACGTTAGCACGTTCCTCAATTTCCACAAACTCTTCGTCAGATTCACTTATTCTGAATTCTGTCGATTCGTTTTTCATCTATTCTTGTCAATTGCTATGGTGATGGGCATCACTACTATAGTATTTATTGGTTCGATAAAATGGAATAACTTTATACAGGGTGTCTACTATAATAGGTGCCAAACTTCAGTAGGTGATAGTACAAGTCATTTGCAACAAAAAATGTCCTAAACGCTTTTTCGAAAAGTTGATAGTTATCGAGTTATTTAACACTTCTGGTTTTTCGAAATTTTTTGCTGTCCCCTTAAAAAACAAGAATATCTCTGTTATTCTTACAGCTACATCAAATCTGATCATATCATCAGAAAGGGCAGTAAACACGTTATGAAATAGGTACTTACTAATGTTAAAAAATGTTTTATACCGGGTGTTGTAAAAGGGTAAATGTAAAAATTGAAAAGAGTGCAAACATAGTGGTATTTTCTTGTATATATAAATATATATATATATATATATATTGAAAAAGGATAATGGGCTAAACCGCAGGAATGCAGAAAATATGGGAAATGGATGGAAGGTACTTGCCGACACGTGTTTCTGCTTATTGGCTTCTTCAGGGCAAGGCAACCAAGAAACCAGGATAGATACCTCCAAAACCGGAGGTATCTAGGGTTGAATCCACAAATTGGATGCTCGCTCCTGTTGTGGTCACCTGTTGTCGTTTATATTTTTTTTTATTCATTTCCATCCCTATCCTGGTTTCTTGGTTGCCTTGCCCTGAAGAAGCCAATAAGCAGAAACACGTGTCGGCAAGTACCTTCCATCCATTTCCCATATTTTCTGCATTCCTGCGGTTTAGCCCATTATCCTTTTTCAATATCTAATTTCACCGCGTTATCTTCTCTTTGAATATATATATATATATATATATGTAATAATATATTATTTATAAGTAATCTTTTTGGGATTAGAGCACGGGATCAAAAATTAGGACTTCATCTATTTTTTCTATATTAATTAACTACATATGTTCAAGCGTATACTAAGCCTTTTTCAAGTTCACGTGCTACAAACATAGTGACAATCACATCTAAAATGTACAATCAGATTATTAGGGGTTTCTTAACATTTCCACATTTTATGCTAGCCTACCTGTCCAACAATTCATCTTACAAATCAGAAAATTAAAATCATGTTCATTGTGACGCTGTCAACTAGAATCATTCTTCAAATTATCTCTTTGTATATGTAGGTTTTCAATTTATCACCTGGAATGCCATCTGTGCATATGTGTGAAAATTATTGAATAGAATATTTTATTTTCACTAGTTCATTTTGGTGATGTTTTTCGAATACACTCACAGATGCCACCTCGACACAATTTTGATACCATTACAGAATGTTATAGTAAATTTTGGATAGGTTTTTCAGGTCTGTTCTATCATTTATTGAGTGTTTTTTCTCTTTGAATGTATATCATTTCTTGGAATGTCCTTATTTTGCTGTTGGTTTCTTTATGCAGAATTTTAAAGTTGTCAAAGTCAAATCTATGGTCATTCTCTCGTTCGTGCTTTTTAAGGGCTGTGGAATTTTTTGAATACTTATGGCCGTTGATCCTTTCTTTGATGTATTGTGTTGTTTGGCCTATGTAGATTCCTGGACATTCTTTGCATTTCAGTTGGTAAACACAATTTGATATTTTTTTCTCTCGGAGTTTTGGCTTTTAGCCTCGTGTAGAGTGGTCTCAGATTGTTTGTGGACTTATGTGCAATTTTGATGTCTGTGTCTTTGAAAATATGGTTGATTTTTTCGGACAAGTTTTTCACGTATGGAATTGCTATGTATATTTTATCTTTTTTTGAGCTTTCATTTTTATCGGAATTGTAAGCTGCATGAATTCTGTTTTTAAATATTTTCTCTATGTAATAATATATATATATATGTAAGCTGTACCATTGAAAATTGGTTAGTAAGTAGTGGTTTTTTTTCTAGGAAAAACTAGCACATGTAATAGACTTTTACACGGTATATCAACTTTTCACTTAACTTTTTGTTTTTCTAACCATATCTCTGTTTTAAGTCAGAACAACATAAAATTCAGAAACACAAATTTTATAACAATTCATTTCAAAGCATTGTAGGTTCAAAACAGTCATGAATATTATTAATAGTAACATAAAAACATTAAATAAACTTTGAATGAAACTGAATGAACGTTAAAATCAATGTTATTGCAAAACCGAATCAAAAACAGAATACACAACCTTTTGAAGTTCATTACGTTTTCGACGCATTGTATCACAACATTCCTGAATTCTGTTGATTAGTTCTTCTCGATCATTAATGCGATTTTTATACACATTTTCTTCCAAAGTGCCCCAAACATAAAAGTCTAATGGGGTAAGATCGGGGCTTCTAGGTGGCCATCTCAAGGGACCATATCTTCCAATCCATTTCTCCCCAAAGCATTGATTCATCCAGTCCCTCACAATTCGACTATTATGGGCAGGGCATCCGTCCAGTTGAAAATAAAGTTCATATCTATCCACTATGGAAATATCTTCAAGAATGTCAACTACGTTATTATTTAGTAAATTTGTGAATTCATTGGATTTAAGGCGATCGGGAAGTATTACCGGCCCGAATAGCCGCCCTATCATGAATCCCAACCAAACATTGACTCTTAATTCATACTGATAATGAGATATAACAGTCGCATTTGAATTTTCCGTTTCCCATATATGGAAATTTCGTAAATTTATTATTCCACGTTTAGTGAATGTTGACTCATCTGTCCATAATATTTGATCACATCCCCACTCTTCCAACTTATTTAGGTACCACCTATAGAATTCTTATCTGACCTCACCATCCACAGGTAACAAATTCTGGACTTTATTTAAATGATACGGGTGTAAATTATTTTGTTTCAAAACTCTGTGTACTGTGGAATGGTGAAGCCCTAATGTGGCACCAACACTCCGAGTGGGATCTTCTCTAATAGCGCGAAGTATTGCTGGTGCTTGCCTCCTGTGCTGAGCATTTCGACCACCTTCTCTATTTCGTAAACCTCGATCCATTTTCACCAGAGCGCCTACAAACTTCTACAAATGCCTTTCTGCTAGGTTGTTGTCTATTGGGGAAACGTAACGCGTACTCCCGCACTGCTGCTCGCGAATTTCCGTTAGCGAACCCGTAAATAAACAGCATATCCCGATATTCAATACTTGAGAAAACAGTGATATTCTTTTTTTGTAGATGCGTATTAGTCTAATTAATTCGTTAGTGTAAATGATCTTCTTTTTAAGTTTACTTAATAACAAATTTTGTCAAATTTAAATTAATTTGCATATCTTCGAGCCCATGCAAATGTCAAGTTTGCTTAGCTCAAGATTAAATTCTGCCATATTTTCATTTTCAATCGTGGTATCCATTTCGATTCGCACCAACACGCCCTCCAACCCGCCTCCTCCTCAAACCTTTGTTTACAACTTAGCTGTTTTTATGTTACCATTAATAATATTTATGACTGTTTTGAACCTACAATGTTTTGAAATGGATTATCATAAAATTTGCGTTCCTGATTTTTATGTTTTTCTGACTTGAAACCGTAATATTGTTGAAAAAACAAAAAGTTAAGAGAAAAGTTGATATACCGTTTAAAAGTCTATTACATGTACTAGTTTTTCCTAGAAAAAAACTACTTATTCGCCAATTTTCAATGGTACAGCTTACAAGAAAATACCACTAAGTTTGCACTCTTTTCAATTTTTACATTTACCCTTTTACAACAACCGGTATGAAACATTTTTTAACATTAGTAAGTACCTAATTTATAACGTGTTTACTGCCCTTTCTGATGATATGATCAGATTTGATGTAGCTGTAAGAATAACAGAGATATTCTTGTTTTTAAAGGGGAAAGCAAAATATTCCGAAAAACCAAGAAGTGTTGAATAACTCGATAACCATCAACTTTTCGAAAAAGTGTTATAGGACATTTTTTGTCGTAAATGACTTGTACTATCACCTACTGAAGTTTGGCACCTATTATAGTAGACACCCTGTATATCAAACCAGTACAAATGTGTAGATGATTGTACATTGTATTTCTTTCTTAACCTCGATGCCGTAGTCCAATCATCCCCAAACTGCCATCTCGAACCAAAACGGGTCTTTTTTCCTACTGGGTAGCTTCCGAAATGTATTATGGACTGTAAAATTCAGATAGATATGATATGTATCTGTTCTCCAGAGAAAATAGTTTAATACTCGTTTTTTTATAGGTTGGACAGGTACTTTGGGACGTATCTGCAGCAAAGAGAATTCCACAAGTCCCGAAGAAAGGAAGAGTTGCCAAAATCTATGCAAGAATTGTGGTTATGATGTCAAACAAAAGACTGTTATTAGAAAAAGGCGTTGTAAATGTATCTTCAAAATGTGCTGCGAAGTTCATTGTGATCTTTGCGAGGAACCCGTTGAACAATACTCCTGTGCCTAGTCTACACTGATTATAGATGGCACCCTTCCTTGTTAAATTTTCATAGTTTTATACAAAATAAGTTTTTTGTTGGATGAGAAGCGTGAATCACCGTTACTCTATTATACTGTTATGATTGCTTAGTATTTATTGTAGAAACGATTTTCCAAATTGTTATTTTATGTAAGACTAGTATGACAGTCTAGAAATATCTTAAATGACACTTTTCTCAATAATACTTTAATTTTGTGTAACAATTCCATGATTGAGGAATTACCAAGCATTTCACTGTCACACTAGTTTATACATGGCCTCTTGCTCACCTGAAGAGAGTGAGAATTTACAGGGTGTTCCTGAATTGAACGTGCAAACGAAAATGGGAGATTCTTTAAGTAGATTTCAGAAAAAGTTCCATAAACATGTAGTCACAAACGTTTCGATTTATACATACAATGTTGAATTTTTTTGAAACTTTTTTCTCATAGTAAGTGTTTTCTTTTCAACTTTAGCATTCAAAATACAAACGTTTAATAATTTGATGTGTCTAAACTGACACTGAATTCATTCACCACAGCTTACAAACTGGCCTTTTAATCATAATTTGGATTTTTCTCAGAATTTCGAGAGAAATTTTTTTTTTCGAAATCTGAGACAGATACGACAAAAATACAAGATATCGAAAAGTTAAGAATTACAACAAAGTATATTTTACATTTTCAACAGGTTTCTACCAAAAGAAGTTCTGAGGGAAAACAGGTGAGTTTCTCAGAAAAAATACCACCTTGTAGATCTGCTATCGAAATTGCCATGTCTTGAGGCGAAAAGTATCAAATGTAATATCTAGGCCAAATTTCTGTTGAATATCTGGTAGTGTAGATAGTAGGAGAAACTAAATTGAGAAATTTTAATCTTCAACACTCGTCTCTTTTCGTTTGTAAGTTCAATTTAGGAACACCCTGTATATTGAAAGTGAAGATATTGCCGTGACAAGGTCATTCAAAATTTCAATTTTTTTACATTTGCGCTAATTTAATTCTTAGTTCCAGAGCATAAACCGTTTCAAATTTAAAATACCCAAATATTTTTTAGAAAATATCTGATTCATTCCTACAGATTGTGGTTTGTTTTCATCATTTTGCCTCCTTATTCTCCAATTTTGATACCTTTACGTTTTTGCACCAGTTTTTGGTAATTTAATTTTCTTTAATCTGTTTCCCTGGTTTCTGGACTTTTGGTACAGATCTATACTAAAATTAACTTCTCCTTCTTGAAATACGTTAATTCTTTTCCTAAATTTTATAGACCTTATTCAAAATCAAATGTTCATTTTTTTTGTTCATTCTATTCATGGTTTGTTCAATTCTACCGAATTTTCATTCTGTGTCATACTCTTCTCAGTTTTTCTTCATTAAAATTTACTGGATACGGGAAATTATTCACGGTAATTTGAATAAAATCCATATTTGTTCCAACTTACAGCATTAAATGGAATAACTGCCTTGTCTATATTACTGTATTAAAATTCTATAACATCTATTCAGAGGTATCTTCTCTATTTATTTTAATCAATTTCTCTCTATTTTCATCATACTCTTGATTTAAAATATTTTCTCATTTTCCTTATTTTAATTTCGCATTACCCTAAAAAATACACACTTCTTCCTAAATTCTCAGATATCTAATCTAAGCTGCTTCTGTTAGCTGGCATATTCTTGAAGTATTTCTTAGGTGATTTCAATTGGTTCTACATTAAATTCTGCTCCTCTTCGAATCTGTTAACTCAATTTGATATTGTCTTATTCCTTTTCTTAATTGAAACAAGAGTGTCACCCAAATATTTTCATTGTGTTTATATTATACTGTATATACTTAATTTCTAACATAATAATTAAGCTTTTTACTTAACTCTAGACAATAATTATTACTGTATATACAAGGTTAGTCTAACATAACAATTAAGCTTTTCACTTTTCTAACACAAGTCAATTATGAAAACTCATTGAAATATCTGTAAATATGTAAGTTAATATCTGCACCAACACTGATGAAAATAATATTGAGTCCATAGACATTTTATGCACTATGTTTATAAATGTCAGTGGTACAGTCGATGGTTGTCTCATATTCTTTGAGGTTATGTTTATGTGTGAAATTTGTGTCAGCTAAATACAGCTGATCGAATTATTTATATTTTTGATTTCGATTCATTTCAAGGAACTATTAATTCTACATTCATTTTTTGAATTTAATGATAGTATGGTAAGTGAAAAATGTTAAATTCAATTGTTATGGTAGGGTTAAAATTATTTTGTACGTTTTAAGAGATTTACTCAATTTTAATTTCATTGTTTGGAATTTTCTGACTTAAAAATTGTGTTTTATAGTTCATTTTTCCACATTTCATCGTCTGTTTGGTGCATATTGAGTTTGAAATAAAATTTTTGACTGATTGGTGACTTGAAGTTAGTATTCCCTTTCAGAAAACATGAAATTCCAATTTGGATCAATTGCTTCTATTCTAAGAAAAAGTAGTATATTCTCAAGGAGATATACCAATTCTGTAAGTTCTCTTAATTGTTTTCCACAAACTGTTTTTTTTTTAATTTCTTATTTTCATGCACTAACTATTTTTGTCAGTTAAAGAGAATTGAAAGCATGGGGCTTTGAGATAGATATTTTATCAATATGAAACAGGGATATAAAGAAATGGAAATTCTCGAAATTATACAGAAAATTTATGTACCTATTATTATTCACCTATGTTACATTTGCGCATCCACTTATATATTTGTCATAATTGGTCTGAAAATGTAGCATTTGCGCATCCACCAAATGTTCTTATTAATATATACATATATTAACTTTCTCCTATATCTTGGGAGATAGCACAGGAAGTATATGTTTCGCTTATCCACTATTTACATAATTTCGAATAGTAAATCGAGCCTAACGAATTCAAAATGACTCATTAATTAAAATATCTATCAGTTTACTCTCTCTGCCTTTGGCCTTTTTTGAAGAAAGCTATTAATTTTTAGTTGTTTCATCTATTCTACTTTCTGGGCGATATTCATACAGTATGAGTCAAACCGAGGGGCCAATAAGACGTTTTGAGGTTTACGAAAACTAATTTTACTTCCTGGAGTATTTACATATACCAGCATCTGCATATTCTTTGTCACCACTCAGCTCTGCTGTGATGGAACTCACTGTATATTTATTTTTTGCAATTATCGTTGATCTGGAATGAATAAAATGAAACCCAACAAGTTCAATTCGATATAATGAGAAAAAATTAGTTAAACAATTATACTAAGAATGAAACATCAAATTTACGTAAAGGACAATTATTAAGAGGAAAAATACAATACATGAAATTCACAGGCATCTTTCGTAAGATATTTCATCTTCAATGACTCTAATTGTGAGCAATATATCTGAAACAAATTAAAAAAAATATAAGTTTTTATCAAGATGTTTTCGTTCACTATTTCTGAAATACAAGAGGTCTAGTTCAGATACATTTTATTTTTTTTTTCTATTTTTTTGAGTCTCTCGAATATCTAAATCATCAATTTGTATGTTGTCTGAATAGAATCCAAATTTCGTAGAAATCGTGGTAAGTATAAATTAATCTTTAGAACAAGCACGCAAAAGCTCCTGTCCTCACTTCAGTGCTTTTCTACATTTTTAAATAATAATTTTAATTCCTATTGTACAAGTGGTCCAAATTCGAATTTCTGACCCATCCTCATAACTTGTTTTTTTTTTTTAATATTTCTTGTTTCTGTAAAAATATTCCTCTGTCACTTTTGTGAAGGAATGTAATGGTGTTCCTAGTTTTATATTGAAAAATATGTTTTTGAAGCTATAACTAATTTTTTCTTATGGACCACTCTGTATTTTTTTTTAAATATTCTTGTTCGAAATGAAATTATTCTCTCAAATATATATAATAGTTGCTACTTCTATGTGAAATCATTCATTTTGTGGCTGTTTTCGAATTATTTTAGATATTTTTTCAAAATCTAGTTTGTCATGCTTAAATACGATACAAAAGATCTACACATACCTGTTAAAAAGAATAACTAGTGCGGATTTTGTAATACCACATAAATTTAATCAAAAAATAGAATGACAAGATCAACAATATGTTTAAACTAGTTACAACATGTGTTCGAATTGAGCATCATTTAGATCAAAACATAATTGACTTCGCTTCCTAACATTATTGACAGCATTAATCAATTTTATCATAGGTATTGAACGAAAGCTATGTCGCAATGATCATTCCAACTCTTCTAGGGAATCAGGAAGGTATTTATATGTGAGGTCCTTTATTCTTGATTAAAAATCTAGATGCGTGAGATCGGGGGATCTTGCCGTCCAATGAACAGGACCCGGTTGCCAAGCCAAGTATTGACCGTAAATATTTCGTTTAGAAACGACGTTATGACACGGTGCCTCCTCGTAATTGGAAGTATACGTCTCCAATTTGTTGGTAAATCATCCGTTATTGTTTAAACAAATTCCCGCACTATTTGAAAATATCGCGCTGCCGTAAGCTTACCCTCATATACAGGGTGAGCCTTATTACATTAATTTTTCCTGAGATTCTTGGAGACCAAAAAAAAACACCTTTTTCCTATACCATTTTTTGAAATCGGCTCCGTTAAAAAGACACAGGGTGTATATTTCATGGAAAAAATCGATTTTTGCTTATATCTTCATTGTGGATAATCCGAATGATTTAAAATTTTGTAGGAGGTTTTTCACAAATGGGACACATATTTCAGATTAAACACACTTAAACCATGCCCTAAGGTCTTCGACTTAATTAATCACCAACTAGTGAAACCATGAGAACTTGCTTTAAAATAAGCACTTACTGGACACATCCTAGCGTTTTCTGTATGCTTGAACGTTTAGGAAGAATTTATCATTCCATATTTATCTTCCTAAAATGCACCGTTTCCGTTATGATGTTGAATGGTTTGAAATTTGGAAAAAATGAGAATATTGCTGTTTTTCCTGGATTCCACCCTGACTGGAAAAATAACTGAGCCGAAATAGTTCCACGTTGAAACAGTTTTTCTCTTTTGAACTCGTTATCATCATTAAAAATTTTGCTATTGACTTATATAAAAAATTTCTCCCTTTCTGTGAATCCATCAAAATTATGAAGGTTTACTTATAAAGTTTCTTATTATTATATTAATAATGTTATTAAAAACTTTCATTATTTGAAATTCAAATAAATCTTAGCGTAAGTTAGGTTAGGGAAGGTTACAATTTTATATAATTATTATAATCAAACAAGCAACTTTAACTTTTATATGGAGAATGGAGAATTTTGAACTACCACCTTCAGAAACGAAGTTTCATGATCAATTTTAAAAGTCAATCAATACGTACTTTTTGCTATGGTGATTGATCAGTTTTAATTGAATATTTCATCTCAAATTCTTATACATATTTTATCCATTCCAGTGACATCTTACACTCTATTCTATAACAGAAAACATAACCTTTAACTTAAGGAGTTGTTTGTTTGAAATAAATAGAAAAATTGAATATCGTTCTTGAATTTTTCATGCAGCTTTTCCCTGAATTTATTGGGAAAAAATAATTATATGAAATATGTCTATATGAAATATCTAAAAATCTTGAAGGTGATTCTTAAAGACAACCATAATTCTTTTAAGCGCTATTTTCAGTATAAAACGTACCTTACGGAATTCATCTTTAACAAGAAATTATAGCTTATACTAACACCCTGATCTTATGTACAGGTGGAATGAATAAACAACATATATATTGAAGTTTCTTGGAGTATTTAAGGGTGATCACACATTATCTGAATTTCCTAATCTCCAGTGATGTTGAAGTTTATTGGAAAACTTTTTTCGAATAGGTTTTGACAACACAGCATTTCATCAAACTGGTTCTTATGTATTTAGACTTCAAAACATGAAAAACTTCTTGAATATCATAACTTTCAACATTTGTATTCTAGGAACTATTAAAACACTGCAATGTACAGCTTCAAAATAGGACATTTCTAACAATTTTCGAAATAATGAATATTTGAAAGATGTCTTACCATTAATATTCATACAGCGGTTTGGTTTTTGACTTCAACAACTCTATGATCCTCAGTGAGGACACGGTTGTATGCAAGGAACATCAAATCATCGACAATCCTCAAAATCATGTCATGATATTTTTCATCCACTCCCTTCAGTTTACTCACATAGTTATTACCAAGTGTTTCGTAATAGATTTTCATATTTTTATCGCCTTCCATGGCATATTTTGTGTACAGCTTCCATACTTTTTTTGCTTCTTGTATTTCCTTCTGTTCATCCGGTTCCTCATCGGAGTCCAGTTCGTCCACCTCTTCCGTCTCCCCCATCCTTCACTTTTGCAGCCTCTTCTTGTTGCCACTTCTTTACACCCTCCTGTGAACACATTCGCTAGTAATATAGGGTTTGTATGAATAACTCCCAGAATAATGGGAGGAGTGGTAAAAATTTCGGTGAGTAAATGGTGAAAAAATTTGTGAAACTTTCCCTGGAAGAATTATACAGGGTGTTTCACGACGATCTTCGGTTAGGATCATTTTCTGAACTACTTGATCGAATTTTATAAAAATTGGGAAATAAGAGTTTGAGAGCATTTCTAATTCACTTACAAAGTGTTTCCGGCTATACCGGAAGTACATGGTGTCTCATTATGAATTACTAGATGGTTATCTCCGTTATTTTTGATCACAAATTTCAAATGAGGGAATCTGTTTATTTATAAAATGTGTCAAGGCAAAAAGTACCATCCATAATGCCACGATAGAGGGCCATGAATTATTTAAAAAATGTCCTGGGAATATATGTCCGAAATTGTGCTTGCTTGAAGAAATACAAGGTTTTGAAATTTATTCTTTTATTTGTTTTTTTTTAATTACTTTTGACAAACAGGTAAGAATTGAACAAAATGTGGTATGCGGGGATTTTCTATGATGCACAATCCACAATCCTATTAGTTTTTAGATCACTAACAGAGGACGCCACAAACAGGATTCCTCCAAATTCAAATCAACCCTAACTTTTTTGCCTTACACTGTATGTCATTCTGGACTAGAAAAAGCGATTCTTCTATCTTTTTCTTTCAAAAAGGTACACTTCGTTGAAGACGCTAGAACTGAAAAGTTATGATGCACGCAAATTATCCAGAAGCACTAAAGTAACCTTACGATAACAACCATTATTGAAAGCATTTTAAAAAACAGCAAGGGATTGAATCAAAATTTTAATCAAGAACACAAAATATTGAAAATGACAGGCGAATGAAATTAATTAAAAAAACAACGAAATATTTGACAAAATTTTCTAAAATTGATAATTATAGTCTTACACTTCTTGAAAGATTCACTGCTACCTATATTTATTTTAGAAAATGAAAAGATGTTTTTTGTTAATTAATCAGTCATTTGCTGTTGTTATTGAAATGTATGTATTGAAGTGTTTTGTCCTTGTTATTGATAGTAGGTTACTTTCGCGCTTCTGGACCATTTGCGTGCATCATAACTTTTCGATGCGTTTTTACCAGAAACCATGGGTCCTAGCGATTTCAACAAAGTATATCTTTTTGAAGGAAAAAAGGGGAATCGCTTTTTCAATTTCAGAATGACATACAAGGTGAGGTAAAAAAGTTAGGGTTGATTTAAATGTGGAGGAATCCTGTATGTAGCGACCTCTATTAGTAATGTAAAAACTAATAGGATATTCGGATTCAGCATCATACAAAACCCCCGCATACTACATTTTCTCAATTCTTACCTGTTTTTCAGAAGCAATTAAAAAACCAAATTAAAAATTAACTTCGACACCCTGTTTTTCTTAAAAGAAGCAGTTTCATACATATATTCATAGGACCTTGTTTTCAAATTTTATGGCCCTCTATCGCCTGGCACTATGAATGGAACTTTTTTCCTTGACACCCTGTACATTTTGAATTCTCCAGTAAAAGTGAAACGTTTCAAATCGGCGATGAGTTTTGAAGAGTATCACTTTATTTGTCAGAATTAGAATTGAAATAAAGTAAATAAAATTAGAAATGTATCTATCACACTGTTCCAAAGTCTACATTTTTCAAGAAAAGGATCTCTTGTTTTGCTTACCGCGTTTTTGAGTGCTTGGTTGTACGTGTCCTGCAAGACATCGAAGTACCAAACTGAGTCTTTGACTTTATCTTTGTCCACTCCATCAACTTCTAGTCGATAAAGACGTCTCAAATCGTGGACCTGCCTTTTCACCATGGGCATTGTAGCATCAGGGTTAATTACCTTGTAATCACTCAACAATCTATGGTAAGCCATGGCGTAGATGGATTTGACCTTATAGTCATGATGGAACTTGTTCCAAATGCATTCATGCTTTTTGAATAATTCGATGAATTTAAGAAAGTCTTCTAATGGAATATAAAAACGAAACATGGTGATTTTATAAAATGGAAATTTTAAAAACTTAACGAGATGCTGTGTCGAAGTCTGAACGAAACAAAATGGAAGAATATGATGTGGAACATGCACGATAAGGAACGGTAAAAAATTACTAAAAAAAATTCAAATAAGATAACGTGACACAGAGAAACATTAATATCGAACATAGAATTGTTTTGTAAGCCAAAAGTTCAAAAGAATATGTATATATATATATTTTTTGTTAGAATTTCTTGTGCTTTGGTATAAATTTTTTTGTTTAAAATTTCTTGGGTGTATAGCACTTATTTTACTAATAATGGTAATTGTTAAATTATTATTTTATTTATTTTATTTTTCCAACATATGTTTCGGCGTATTTACGCCTTTTTCAAGGAATATAATACTGTCGACAATTTCCTGTAAATTACACAATAATAAATACACAAATATATCAACAAACAACACAAAGCTTTAACGTAATTCTTCCAAATCGTCCGTCAAGATATTATTTTCACCTATAAATCAAACTTTAAAAGATCTTCAATTATTAAATATTTTCGTCAGCCATGAATGAAATAATGTGACGATGATGCGCTGTCACGATTTTGTTTTTCCAACTTCTTATTCCAATTTAATGCTGCGACACCTGTACGAATTAACCAACAAGTGATAATCCCAAATCTGGGTTTGAATTGGTTCTTTTTAATCTAGATGGAGTTGGTAGTAGAAGATTGAAAATTTGTATTTCCTTATTTATGTTATTAGATTGAAATAAATTTGGGCCAAGTTTTTGATGTCCGTTTTACCGTTCATAGCTTCCTTTTCTTTTTTAATGTAGATCATTTCTAGTATGTTTCTAGTTTTGTTGTTTATTTCTTTTTCCAGCATAGAAAAGTTATGTTCTGATAGATCATTTCCTTGTAAATACATATTTGTTGGATTGAAAAATAATTGGGATTCATCTGATGAAAAACTTTCTTTTACTATTTTATGTTTCTTTTTCAATGTATGAAAAAATATATGGAAGCTATGATTTCGTACAGTAAAGTTGTTCGAAGAAAACAGAAAAGCACTTACTTTAGGTCAAGAGCTTTTCCTTACTCTAAAACAATGTGATACAAATACATCCATCACGAGAAATGCACAAACCTGTATATCAATTTAAGAATAACTACACATAGTTTTCCTTAAGTTTGAATTCCCTTCTCCTGAAAAGTCACGTCAGTGACAACGTTTCACCCATTATCCTTCTTTTATATCTAATTTCACCGCATTATATCCTTTTCTGTAATTTAATTGTATCCTTGGGTTTTGGTCGCATCACACAGGTTGCTTATGCTTCCATCGTGGCGATGGAAACCGGAGGTATCTAGGGTTGAAGCCACAAATTGGATGCTCGCTCCTGTTGTGATCACCTGTTGTCGTTTCTTTCCATATTTATTCTTTTCCATCCCTATCCTGGTTTCTTGGTTGCCTTGCCCTGAAGAAGCCAATAAGCAGAAACACGTGTCCGCAAGTACCTTTCATCCAATTCTCATATTTTCTGCACTCCTGCGGTTTCACCCGTTATCCTTCTCTTATATCTAATTTCACCGCATTATATACTTTTCTGTGATTTATATATATAATATATATGTGGATTTTAAAATTTTTTTATATTTAACTTCAAAACTAGCACTAAAAGAATTTTTTTCTCCAAAGCAAAAAATTACCTTATTATTCTTTTAACAACTTTACTGCTCGAAATCATAATTTTTTAAAATTTGTATTACTAGTAAATCTTTCTACCCTTCAAATAACCACTTTTAAAAAACACCGATTTCTTAAACAGTAAAAAGGTGGTATCGAAATATTGAAATTTTACTTAAACAAAAATTAAAATACCTTGATTTTTGTATAGCTTTGATAATTACTTCTTTCAATTTTTCATCCATAATTATCTTATATCCGCACATTTCGTTTGTTCAAGTGTGAAATTAACATATAAATAATAATAACACTGGAGTCATCAAAGTAAAATTGAATCAAAAAATATTTTTAAATTAAAAAAAAATGACCATTGAAATCAAATAAACTCAAAAAAAAATAATATAATTTATTGAGATTACAAGCAATTACAAATACCAAAAAACCCGAGAATTCATCAAAATATTGTCGAATAGAGTAGAATTCGAATTGTTTTGTTCAATCTTCACCATAAATTTCTAGATACAGTTCACAGTCACCTTCATCTTTTAGGGAACGCAATGTTTCTATATATTCTGAAATCTGCACCACTTTAGCAGATGTTTCCTCTCTTACCCTAAATAATTCTCTTGCATGAACCAATTTATAAAATTCCATTTGACTTTTGACAATCGACATCGAAGTTGTTGGGTCTATATCTTTGTATGTTTTGAAAAGGCGGTCATAAGCTTTAATTTCTTTATCATTATCACCAAAATCCTTGTGTGTTTCGTCATATAGACATGGGTAATGTATCATTAAATCAATAAATTGATCTATGTACCTTCTAGGAATATGTAAATGTACCATAATGCTTTTAAAAACAAAACTATGATACTATGAATAACAGAATATAACAGAATGAAAATATGGTTACATATAATGTTTTCAGATATGGGTTACATATGTGAAAATGATTTCGAAAAAACTTCCGAGATTCTGATAATTCGATGTTCTAAGGGAAATATGTTTATTTCTTTCAATGCGTCTGATGATAGTTTATTTTATAAGAATTACTGAATCATCAAAACAAAATGTAGGTTTAAGGATTAATCAAATTTTATATATTTGAATCATGTCAATACTACCCAGATAACTACATACAGAAGAGTGACCCCCTTTCAGGGTTGTTTCAAGTAAATAGATGCCCCTCAAAAAATTACCTTCGGTGTTTTTCGCAAAATTTTTCCGATTACTGTTGGATAATAAATATACGTTAATTAATAATAATAATAATAATAATAATAATAGGGTCTTCATTTACAAAAACAAAAAACAAGAAAAAAAAATACATTAAGGGCGGAGTCTAGCATAACCTACTCCACTCAACCCCTGACAAATACAAAAAAAATCAAATTACGATATTTTTACATGAAAGAATATTAACATAAAAAAAATTCCATAAGAATATACATCGATTTATTATAATTCGAATTTGAAATTCATAATATTTCTCAAATGTGGATATTGCCTTGTTTGAATTATTTTAGTTTTTGTTATTGAAATTACGGATCCATTTTCTGATCATCAATAACATTAATTATTAATCTTGGCCTTTGATATAAGAAGATTTGATGATTTAATCTTTCATTGTTTGTTTAATCAAAAATTTGTCATGAAGATATGAATTTTCTGTGTTTTTTCTTTTTTATTGTATATTTGTTATCGAGTAAACAGAAAATTGAGGTGAATTTTAATTATCCATCGTTCTTGAAATTAGTTTTTTTTTAATAAACTGTGTGTTATTTATAGTTATTAATACAACATCCTGATTTTCATCGTCTATAATTTACTAGAATGCTCATGACTACCCCTCTCAGCGGAGTTTCACGTCAAAAAATGCCCCGAAAAATATCATAACACATCTTTCGCAAAATTTTTCCAATCACTGTGAGATAAGGAATATACCTTAATTAAAATATTCTCCCAATGGAATATTGCTTTGTTCTATTTATTTCAGTACTTGAGATGAAAATTATGGAGCTTTTTCTTTGATTAGTTATTAATAAAAAAACATTGGTGGTTTAAATTCAAAAATTTGTTTGAGGAAATTAATTATCTTTTTGCATTTTACTATTTAATAAAATCAAATCTACCATGTAAGTATTATTTTATTATATCTCTTCACCTGCAAATCAAGGTGAATCTTAGTAATCTAACCTTTTTATAAATTATTTTTCGGAAAATGAACTGTGTATTCACAGTTTATCCAAGGATTCAGATTTTCATTGTCCAAAATGCTCACGACTAATTAATGATTTTTTAATTTTCTTTCGTTGAAATCCAAATCTATTTGGTTTATTCAAATATCCAAATGCAGAAATAATTCCCATTTTCAGAAGTATCTGTGGATTACGGTTTGTTATCAAAGATTTGTTAATCAAAAAAGTTTTTGAATTGCACTGCTCAACAATTGATAGGGATCACTTTCTTTTTCTAAATTTATTTCTGAAATATTCGCTCCTAGATTATAAATTTAGTCAGATATCAGAGTATTTTCAGTTGATAATATGGTTCACTTGAGAAAAGAATGAAAAAATGGAAAGTTGGAGAGAAAAAAAGACTTTATTAGGAACACTCAAAATTCTGTGTTTGAATAACATAAAAATTTTATGATGAAACCACAAGAAGGCTGAAGTTTCGGTTAAGCTAGTACCTAGTTGGTCCCCCACGAGCTCGTCCCAAGCATTCTACCCTTCGAGGCATACTTTCAATCAAACAATTTAAAAAATTTTGGGGCAAATTCTTCCAAATATCCCGTAAAGCGTTAGAAAGGTCCTCCAGGTTATTGATCGGTTGTTCTAAGGTTGACAATTGTCTAGACATCTCAGACCAGACATGTTCGATGCAATTCATGTCTGTAGAGCGAGCTGGCCAGTCCATCCTATCAATAGCTTGAGTTTTTAGCGATTCAATAACCAGACGACTACGGTGTGGACGGGCATTATTATTAAAATGAAATTCTCGCCCAAGGCAGCCGTAAATGGAACAATTATGGGTTCAATAATCATATCGTGATATCTCTGGCTGGTCATTGTGGTGTTCTGCAAAACAACCAACTCTGTGCGTTGGTTCAAACAAATGCCTCCCCATACACATATAGAACCTCCGCCAAAAGCTGTTGTGGGTACCATAAACTGTTCTGCATATTTTTGACCTCTTTCCCTCCAAGCTAGAATACGTCCAGCGGAGTTGACCAAACGAAATCTAGACTCACCCGTTAATAAACATCGGCTCCAATCTTCAACTGTCCAATTGCGGTGCTCCTTAGCCCATTGCCGTCGATGAACCCGGTGTTCCCCATTCAAACGGGGATGTTGTACCTTCCTACGTGCTCTCAAACCACGAACATGTAGGCGTCATCTTACAGTCTGGTTCGAAATTAGAACTCCTGTTGCAACTCTCAGTGATCTATTGAGCCGCGACGCCGGGTAAGTGGGATCTCTCCTAGTATTGAGGATCAAAAGACGATCTTGGGCAGCTGTTGTACTGCGCTGCCGACCTCCCCCATGAACATAAGCTACTGAGTCGTTTTGGATGAATCTATTCCAAGCCCGACTCACGACACTTTGCGAAACATTCAACCGCCAGGACACTTCTTGCTGGGACAAACTTTCCTGTATCCACCGTATGATTTGGTCCAGTTGCACAGGAGCCAAACGTCTTCTCGGCATGACTGATAAGTTGATATTGTTTTCATTTCTTCAATTATTGTCACCTTATGTGTTTGAACGAGAGAAGAATCAGATTTAATAACAAATATCACATTGCTTTTCACTCCACCTGTAACAGCCTACAGATAATAATCGATTTTGTGAACAAGAGCCGATGAAGTGAGGAAAAATTTGATATAATCATCTCAAAACATCTTAATTTTTCCTTAGAGAACATATAATGTACAGATATTTACGAGATAACTTGAAAAAAATACAAATGAATAGAAGTTTATGAGTGATCCATAGCAATTGTTGATCAGTGTATTTAAAAATGAATTGATCAATTTTGATTTGATTCAATTTTTCAAAGAATAGGAGATAAAAATTACTGAAAATTATTTTTGAGTACCTCATAATTTCAAAAAAATCCAATGTTTAATGAAGCTTTACAATTTTTACTTTCAAACAATTTGTTTCTTCAACTCAATTATGAAGTTTTAAGAATATTCTAATTCTGTCTGTGATTATCTTCAGGTCTTTTGACATAGACCACGTAATATAATTTATCTGTCTTTCGCGCATCTGTTCTAACATTCCGAAAAACCCCAGAATGTCAACAGTTGCCATATTTTTTTAAAATATTAATCTTATTCCTATGTGAACATCGTTCAGTTTGTGTTGAATCTAGAGTTAATACTCTTTTATATCTTCGACATAAAACTTTAATCATTTTTATATTCTGTGTAATATTTTGTGTTTTTGTTACTTCGTCGTGTTTTTTCAATCGTTTTCTTGCCATAATGGGCATTGTAGACTGGGTGAGAGAGAATAAATGGCTCGTGACATTGATTTGTTGTACTATTGGATTGGCAGCATTCTGCTTGATTTTGGAAATTAACAATTCGACTTTACACTACGACATCGACAAATTGGTGAAGGATTATGATCGAATTCTTCGAGAACGTCCTGTCCCGATTCCACGGCGTTCAGGGATATATTACAGAGAAGTAAGTTGATAATATTCCTAATTCTTCACCATATTCTGTGGATATGCATTTTTAGGTTTGACGACAAATCTCGTCGAATTGTGTAGAGTTTATTTATTTTATATTAATGGATTGATAAGTTTTCATACCAAAAATATCTGAAATTACAATTATAGTCTTACACTTCTTGAAAGTATAACCTATACCATTATTTATTCTAGAAAACACCGGTTTCTTCGATGAATAAGATATAATTCTTTAATTCTTATCATAACATCAAACAATTAAAAAAAAACTACGGAAGAATTAATCAAAAAATGAAATAGAATAAAACACACGTATTTCGACATTTTTGTATAACACTTTTCTCTCATCAGGCATTCATATTCGATCAACAATATTTCAACAATTCTTGGTTAAAACTTACTTGTGAACTGCCGCTAACGAAATAAATAACCATGTTACTTTGAAATCGGTTGATATACTATTTTTGGTTTATTTACACTTTCAAGAATAGACATGTTCATGTAAATAAGTTTTCATACGTCAGAAAAGTTAAGAGGTAACTTGTTTGTTCATTGTATTTTCTTGAAAGCTTAATGGTAAAACATAATTAAGAAATACAGCAACTTTTTTCACTTATATTCCAATTGAAAACTGAAATTTGCAAAATTATAAGTAATTCATTCAAAAAATTTGAAGCAGGAAGTTACCACATTTATTTTCAATAGGAAAGGGCCAAAAATTATGAGCATTTGTTTATTTCAATTGGATCTGCGGCTTAGGGCTGTTACTAAGGAACGAGCTTGAGAAATTTTTAGAAAATTATGAAGCGTCTCAATATCCGAGAGCCATTGGACTGGAAATTTATTGGAAACAAACTTTCAACCCAACGGAACATTAACTTATTTATTGAAAATACAGTTGGTGAAAATACAATTATTGAAATTTAACTAAAAGTTAGATTCGTTGCTCTTCTCTTCTATAGAGGATCTATAACCACGCATAATACAGGGTGGCCATTTGAAAACGAAACAGACGAGATTACAGACGAAATAAGTTTTTTCGATAGAAATGCTCGGACAGGTCGATTTCTGTTTCGAGGGGGACAACTTAAGATGTAGGTTACGGACGCATAGCGCTTCAACCCTTGCTGCTACAACCCCCACCCCCAATTTTTGAATAGGGAAGATGGGGTGCGTGATACCTCAATTCAAAGGTATTTTTATACTGATTACAGCACAGTAATTGTTTTTTTCATTTTATGCATTAGTTTCGCCAGGGTAGAAATCGACGATATACAAAATGAAGAAATTTCAATGGTTAATAAATGTCTCAAAACATTTTTATGTGAAACCTTCAGGTGTCGCAAAGTTATATCTCACGGATTTGAAATAGATTCTATGAAACTGGTTCTATAGCAGAGAGACAAAATAATACAATTCCAGCTCAAAACCGACTTATCCCTGTTTCTGCGAGACGAAATTATCTTTTTACATGTAGAATGTAGAAAAAAAGGATTTATAACGCAACTGGTGTAGAGTTCCCTCAGAAAATATTTGACGACGTTTAGGTGAGATTAATCGCAGAACTAGACCATCTTTAAGAGCAGAACTCTTGTCACAATTATGGACTGAAATTCCACAAGAAATGTTTGAAACTCATATGAACAGAATTCACGGAGCTGTCAACCTGTTATTCATGCATGCGGTGATCATACATTTCTAGTGGAAAAGCCAGTGGCGCCACGGGCGCAAGTAAGGAAGCGCGCGGTCGTTATTAGCAGATGCCCCCCTATAATCAGCCGTTCATGTCATTTTGTGTCTAGCTTTCATCGAGTGAAGACGTGTTTAAAAAAATACCCAAAAACTTTCCGACGCCCAACTGAAACGCCAACAGCAGCGATTTCAAAATAGCCTTCTGAGAAAGAAGCAAAAAGAAGAAGAGCAGAGGCAATTGGAGCAACTGGAGAAAGAAAACGTGGAACGCACGAAAAAGAAAAGAGAGCTTCTGGAAAATCAGATGAAAGCTCCTGTTTTTCGTGCACGAAAAACCACCTGGAGGTGTACGAATATAGCTATGAGCAAAGCTGGTACTTCTTTCAATTGCATCTGCTCGCTCATTACAACTTTGCCTTTCTGGCAGCACTGGCTGAATCCATCTCGCCCTTTTTTACCCCTAAAATGCAGAGCATTGCAAAATTGACACGATTCGCTCATTTCGCCCACAGAAAACGCTGGAATTTCGTCTTCAACCGGAGCCCTTTTCGCTACAAATACTGATCGCATTACGTAATTATCGGCGTAATACGGCGTCGGTTTCTTTCAGTTCGGGTTGTCCGGGTAGCGTTTCGAGAACCCACTGGTCTGCCTCGTCGTCGTGTCTCCATTGTAAATTTAAATTTTGAAATTTTACACTGGACCTAACTCAAAATTGAAAAATCGGACGTGACCTGTTTTCAATTTTTACCCATAAATGGAGAATAACCATCCAAATTTGGGTTTTCAATATCTTTTTCAATTATAATTTTCTAAATTAACTTACTCGGTCGGTTTGGAAATTAAAAAGCTTAAAATCTAACTTACAATCAAGCTCGTCAAAACACGTCTTTCCTCTTTGAAAGTCAAAGCTGAAATTATAGATGTTTATTATAATTATTAAACGTTATTAAGTTTGACAATTACTTTTAAAATGAAACTTTTTCAAAATCGCAGTTTCCATCTTATACTTTCAAGCACGTTATATAAAATATAAATTGTTATAAAATTATTCAAATGCTCACTTTCTGACCAACTCAGGTAGTACTCTTGAACCTTTTTCAACTCGCCTTAACAGTTCAACTTTCACTTAAGGTAATTTTATTCAAATAACAAAATTTGAAATTTTTAACTATTGAAAATTCACAAATTATTTTATTCACAAAAATTCACTTCACCCTATCAAATTGAAAGCCTACATAAAACAACTGAAATATAGTGTTTTTCCTCTTCTAGCAATTTTTAAAGGTTTAAATAGTGGTAGCAGGATCAAAAAACGGGAAAATGATACTGTCAGTTCGCCGACATTCCGGAATTATATGAAGATGGAAAAATATATTCTCGAAACGTCGGCGAACTGACATAGTATCATTTTCCCGTGTTTTGATCCTGCTACCACCATTTAAACCTTCAAAAATACAATTTTGGATCACCAATTTGAATTTAAGAATCTTCTAGCAATGTTATCATATGATTTATAAGTCATATGTTATAATTTAAGTACAAATAAAGTTAATCAAATTTACACCTCTTAGTTTTCATGTTGTATCTGAGCCGGAAAAACATAAATAATATCATCATCTGTATGTTTGATTGAGCAGGCCATAGTTACCAGACTATAGTCAACAATTTGTTTTTTCAAATGTATCTTGACTTTTTTTGGCATCTTCGTTTATTTCAGCAATATAATTTGATAAAAAAAAATCGATTTATAAGATTGTTTAATAGGTCTGAATAAACAAATCGAGTTCCACTGAAAAAAATGGAATCGATTTTTAAAGTCTTCAAATACCCTGGTTTAATTAAAATTCACTTCACCCTTTTAAATTGAAAGCCTACATAAAACAACTGAAATAAAGTGTTTTTCCTCTTCTAGCAATGTTACCATATGATTTATAAGTCACATGTTATAATTTGAATATAAATAAAGTTAATCAAGTTTACAAATGTTTTTAATGAGTTATATGACGGTAATGGTGACTTGGAGTGCAAGAAGAAGAAATTAAAGCCCATATTAGTAAAAATTTGTTGAGCGGTGGCGCCATCTACAGCGAAAACATGCCAAACACCCTTAATTTTTAAGTTTTTTGTATTTTTTAGAGATTTTATAGATGTTTGGCACTTGTTTATTTATTATTTTTTTGCATCAATTTAGATACCTTCCGTTAATTAAAAAAAAATGATGCAAATCGGTTGATTGGTTTAGGCGCTAGACCTTACTATGCATCATATTATTATAATAGATACTAGTGTTCTAGTTTGATTTGATGTTTTGCAATAGAATTTGTAAATTTCGTATTCCTTCAATTGTTCACCTTGTAGACGGTCCAGAGTTTCAAAAATCGGTTGTTCAATAAATTTGTCCCTTAGGTAGTCACAATCCAACATATCAACATAGACTAACCTTCTTAGATTCAAATTTTCTTGCTCAAACTTTGACATCCCTAACTCTTGTGGAGCAGGTCAATATATCTGTCGTTCGCGCATCTGTTCTTACATTCCCAAAAAAACTGTTGCCATATTTCTTTTTATATGTCAATTTTAATTTAGTTTAGTTGTGTTGAATATTCAGTTTATACCCTTTTATATTTTCGACATGAACCTTTGTTTCTCATTTTTTCAAGGTGTTTGAGATTTCGTGTTTTTGGTGATTCGTCGTGTTTATGTTTTTCTAACCGTTTCCACGCCACAATGGGTCTTGTAGAGAGGTTGAAAGAAAATGTTTGGACCGTATTCTTTCATATTTTATTAGCAATAACAATAGTAGCCCTTGTGCTTTTTGAAATAACCAATAAAGGTTTGAACCACGATAGGGACAGATTAAGGAAAGAATATGAGATGTTACTCAGACAAGGTCCATTTATATACCCTGGAATAATTCATATGGGTTATTCGTATAACGATGTGAGTTTTTAATAATATTCCTAATTATTATTAACGATATTCTGCGGAATTGCATGTTTTCATTAGAAGAGATCTCGTCAAACATAGTGTATAGTATGAAATTGATTTTTCGTATGTGAAATTAAATATAGAATTCAGGTTAAGGCATTCAGACGAAACTGTTTCAGTTATCATGTGAATCAGATACATCTGATACTTGCTGATGTACAGAATGTCGATGAAGCATAGGAGGAAAGATTTAGGTTGAGTCGTGGTGATCACTGATATTGAATGTTGAATACTAACAACATTTGAATTCTGGGAGAATTTCGGTTTGGTTAAATAATGCTTGCATCTCCTTGGTGGCTGAATTGGTATAAACACTGGATCGGCAATTTGCATATGCGGGTTCGAGTCCCGTCCAAGGATGCATTTTTTCCGGAATTTCTTATGTCGAATTTTGTCTGAATGCCTTAACCTTAATTCTTTAGTGGATAGTAAATTCATTTATCATTAATGACTCGGTGGACAATAACAACCTCAATTCCACGACTTAATTGGTTTTTTTTACCTCAATTGTGCTCGACCGATTTTCATGACAGTAAATTTTGGATTGAACAATTTTTATACAATGAAAAAGAGAAAAGCTAACTTGATTGTTTATCCGAAAAATTTGGAGTATTTTCTTCAGAACACAAGCGCAAAACATAATTCAGGACTACAACTTTTTTACCTTTTGTGTCTGTTTAAATAAAACCTAAAATTTCATTCGATGATTATAAGAATTGCTTCAAAAACATTCCAAACCGAAAAAGACCGCATTTGTTTACAGTATAATATGTTGATTAGGAAGAACAAACAATATTGAAGATTTGGATCTTTTCATTAGACGAATAATATAGTCAAATATGTGAAGTCTATTAATTTTTTAGTAATGGTTCTGTAGGCAATGATAACCCCAATAGATCAACTTTCATGCGACAAATAAGATACTTGTTTATATAAAAAATTATTCATATTTTTCTGAAAGCTCGTGTGATGTTGTGTGTTCATTTAATCCATAAATTAGTTAATAATAATAAGCTTTATTTAGCACATGGCTATTGAAAACACTATACATGAAATCCACTAACCTAAACAAATTCTTCAAAAATATAATTTATTAAACATTTTTTGAATTCCTTATAATTATTGCCATATTTGATATTTTCAGGTAGTTCATTGAAAAAAACCAACCCTTTACTAAATGTGGATTTATTCATTAATGTGGTATTGACTTTTTCTATGTGAAAATCATATCAATGTCTTGTATTATAATCATGGATCTCATTAGCAAATTTTAGGTTTTCACTCAAATATTCTGGTAACATTCCATTGCTGGCTTTGAATATTAAATCTAGTGTTCTATAAGTAATTCTTTGATTGACACTCATTAAGTTTAAGCTATTCAACATATTTTTTATGGGAGTTCTCTTATCACATTTTGAAATAATTCTCATACCTCTATTTTGTACGAGCAATAATCTATATGAGGAAGTAGCAGTGATCTTAACAACATTAGTGAGGCATTCGTATCAATTTTACTCCTTATTCTAGAAATGAAACCTACATTTTTTGACATTTCGAATTGCGATGAGCCATAAATAAGCAATATATCTTTTCGGAATAATGAAGTCTCACTAAAATAATTCAGCCCGAAATTACTAGTAATTGGATACATTTTTAAAAAAACAGTAATGATATGAGAGGAAATTTCTTAATTACATCAGAATATATAATCACGGTTAGCTTCGATTATTTGAATAAAAAACCCTCATATTCAGTAAAATCTTCCCTTCACTCGCTCACCGTCCAAAAGTTTCAAAATCCAACAATTAATTTGCAGTCTAAATTTTGTCTCTTTTATTACTTCAATTCAGTCGACAGTTAACGTTACCTTCCTTTTGCATCGACATATTTGAAGTGAGACAGACCATCAATGTTCCTAGTTTTTACCTACCTCGTCCTCGCTACACTATACCGCCTCAACAACCCGTCGTCTATACGAGTACAAATTTTGTCCCGACATCGTATCGCGTCATAAACGGCCAGACCCACGCCTCATTTGAAGTGGTACAATGTACCGGTTCACTACAAAAATGAGGCACCTCTTACAAACTCAATTTTAAGACGTGTACTACCCAACACTAGTCTTTGTGAAGTCTGTCCTTCGTTTAGTTTGTCACAGTCTTTGCAGGGTACATTATATATGATTTGTGATTTTTTTGTTGTGTGTGCTGATGCCTTCAACTTACTGAAAATTTCTCCCATTGATTGCATGGTTTGTGTACTACTTCCCGGTTATATGTCTTAAATATATTATGTATTGTCTGTGGCAGCCCCTCTATGTACGGCAATTGTAGTCTTGTTGGTATTTTCGTCTGTTGTGTGTTTTATAGTAGGTGTGTCATTTGTTTGGTCAGTTTTCTAAATCAGGATTTCAGGGTTTCTCCGTCAAAAGTTCTTTAACCCCTTTTGAAGTTTTCTCTGGGAATATTGGGGATATAAATTTTAACGCTTTGTCTATACAGGGTCTTTCACGAGAAACCTCACCCATATTTATACGGGAAACTACTGAACGTATTTTCATGAAATTCATCACTTATCTGTATTTCACGATGCTGATGAAATCTAAAATATTTTTGAGGCATGAGCACCTCCGGTTTTTCCGGAAATGACGTCAACTTCCGTTTTTCAAATTAGAACACCATTTTTTTATTGCAGAAATAGATTCCTTAGAAAATTTCAAGTTATTTTGATGTAACATTTTTCAGTTTTGGTTGGAAAATTCTCTCTGAGCGGAAAAATTCGAAAAAAAATCGAAAATAGAGCTCCGCTGAAACAAGAATAATTTCGAGGTTTTTTTGATGGAAAATTTTCATTTTTGTGATTTTTTAAGATGTAAGATCGATGTATCCACTTTAAAAATCGAAATCGCGATTCATGATACAGGGGGTGAAGAAATCGCTTTCAAAGTTAGGGATGACAAAATCGTGAAAAATCAATTTTTTCAAATTAGAACCCCATTTTTTTATGGCGGATATTGAATCTACGTTAAAAAATAATGTGAGTGTATGCATCACACCCTTGCCCTAAAGTGGATATTTTCTGAGTTATTCACAAAAAACTGTTTTTCGTCTTGAATTTTCAGCTATTTCTTTTCCCTTCACGCCAAAAAGATGAAATTTTCAGGAACTGTTACTTAAACCATGTTTTAGATTTTACTACCCTAATATGCAAGAGAAAAAAGTTACAGGTTGTTCCTAAATAGATGGCGAATTTGGATTCGAATTTGTATCGGAAACCTCTTTATTTCAACTAATCGGCCATCGGTTATCTCTCCAGTGATAAATAAATAATTCCTTATGAACCATATGAAAAAACTTACCATGTTTTACATTCTTTTTTTTTTTTGATAGATATCATTAATTACATCTGCCAAATTTCTCTTTATTCAGTTGCATTTTGTGTTTACTATTAATTTGGTGATAATTCGTATTAAGTTATAAAATCGATCACTATGCCTAATTCTACCAAGGAAGATTATTCTCCTTCATGGAGAATGTAATAAAGTTGTAGGTAGAACGATTCGACTGTTCATTGAGAGGTTTCCTGACCGACCCAGACCAACGAGAGATACCATTAACAGAAAGAACCATGACAAACTTGAGAAATGTCGAATCTTTCGTTAAGAAAACTATACACAGAGAAAAAAGTGTAGTAGAAGATGAGAACAACGAAATTACAGTTCTTGCATATTTTCGTGTGAATCCTCAAAATTCTCTCAAAGATGCCGAGATTGCTCTGGGATTATCTCAATCGAGTGTTTGGAGAGTATTAAAAAAACATAAAATGCACCCATATAAATTCAATAGGGTACAGCATTTGAAGGAAACTGATTTCGTCAGGAGAACAGAGTTTTGCGAAGCTAGATATGATGATTCGATTTCAAGAGAATGAAAACTTTTTGGACTGTATAATTTGGACAGATGAATCTAAATTCACAAAGAATGGTTCTTTCAATAGGCATAACAGTCATTATTGGGATGAAGAGAACAACCACCACTTCAGACAATGGAACTTTCAAGAAACCTGGAGTTTCAATGTTTTTTGCGCCATCAAAAATAATGCAATTCTCGATGTTCACATTTATGATGGGACTTTAACTGGTTAGATAGAACACTACGCATGTTTCCATTATTTAAAGAATGTTCTCCCTTAGGAGATAGATATTCTGACATATTGACTCAAATAATTGAGCCGCTAGTACAGAACCATAATGACTTATGGTATCAACAAGATGGCGCGCCTCCACACAATTCACTCAATGTGTCAAATATCCTATACAGGCTATTTGAAGATCGATGGTTGGCGAACAATGGTCCACATCTTTGGCCACCACGTTCTCCCGATTTAACTCCTTTAGACTATTATGTTTGGGGTAGGATAAAAAATATTGTCTACTCAACTCCCCTGACTGGTAAAGAGCACTGCATAGAACGAGTCAGAAATGCGTTCAGGTTTGTTTAGATTTTTAGATTCATAGTCTTGAAACTCAATTTGGTTTTTAAACACTTTTGCAGATCTCTTCCTCCCGATGAAATAAGAAGAGCAACGCACGAAGCATTCCTAAGTCGTATAAATAAATGTCTAGAAATTAACGGTCAAAACTTTGAGCATCTTCTCTAGTTATAACTGCGAGAGTTTGCCATGGTTCTCCTAATAGTAACTTGAAGTCGGTTTCAAGAAGGGGAAAAATCTACAGCATGGTTCAAATAACAGTTCCTGAAAATTTCATCATTTTGGCGTGAAGGCAAAAGAAATAGCTGAAAATTCAAGACGAAAAACAGTTTTTGTGAATAACTCAGAAAATATCCACTTTAGGAGAAGGGTGTGATGCATACACTCACATTATTTTTTAACGTAGATTCAATATCTGCCATAAAAAAATGGGGTTCTAATTTGAAAAAATTGATTTTTCACGATTTTGTCATCCCTAACTTTGAAAGCGATTTTTTGACCCCCTGTATCATGAATCGCGATTTCGATTTTTGAAGTGGATACATCAATCTTACATCTTGAAAAATCCCAAAAATGAAAATTTTCCATCCAAAAACCTCGAAGTTATTCTTGTTTCAGCGGAGCTCTATTTTCTATTTTTTTTCAAATTTTCCCGCTCAGAGAGAATTTTCCAACCAAAACTGAAAAATGTTACATCAAAATAACTTGAAATTTTCTAAGGAATCTATTTCTGCAATAAAAAAATGGTGTTCTAATTTGAAAAACGGAAGTTGACGTCATTTCCGGAAAAACCGGAGGTGCTCATGCCTTGAAAATATTTTAGATTTCATCAGCATCGTGAAATACTTATAAGTGCTGAATTTCATGAAAATACGTTCAGTAGTTTCCCGTATAGATATGGGTGAGGTTCCTCGTGAAAGACCCTGTATATCTAATGGCAATGCTTTTCTTATGTGAATGGTGGTGTTGAGAGTAATAATCTAAAATATGTGTTTGTTCTGTTCTTTTCTGCTGCCATTTAGTCAATGAATTTTCGTGTTTTCTTATCAGTGTTATATCTAGGAAGTTTAGGCAGTTGCTTTCTTTTTCCTCGAGTGTAAATTGTAGTAATTCGTGTGTTGTTGAATTCCATCAAAATTGGCTGTATTTTGTTTGGTGTCGTTATTACTAAACAGTCATCTACATATCGTTTGATGATGGTTGTCTTATGGTTTTCCATAAGTTTTTTTTGTATCAACTCCATTACTTACTGTGCTTAATATCCAGTTCTCCATGGCTACACCTTTAATTTTTTTATAGAAGTTTTTCTCA